>CM070034.1:62637237-62651173 GCA_036250615.1 Ptychadena robeensis | reverse complement strand
ATTGGTCGGTTTTAATCGATCCTAATTTTTATCTCAGAGTGTATGGCCAGCATTAAACTCCCCGAAAAGGTTGAAATTACGAAATTAACGTATTGAAGAGGGATCCGCCAAGATGGTAAACCCCTGTTCGATCTGAATACTTTGTATGCGGTCCAGGTAATCGATGTGTCAGTGGCACACATCTCGATTCCTGTTAAGGCCCTCAGGCCGGCAGATCAGCGATGGAGTGCTGGGTCCCCCTGGTCTCTCCTTTCCCCAGCCGGAGAAGCAGCCAGCCTGCACGCCCCCCCCCTCTCTCCTGGCAGACGTGCTGGCCACGCCCCCTTTACACACAGAGCAGCTAGCTGATCACACAGACTGACTCGCTGTCCCCATTCAATGTAATGGATTTCGACCAAGGTTTTCCAACATGTTGAAAATCTGTTTGGTCGAGTTCCTTTGAAGGAACCATAGATTGCTCAAATGAAGAAACAGATTAGAGGAACACCGGGTGCCATGACCGCGCATGGCGCATGATGTTGCTCTAATCTGTTTCTTCATCAAACCGTGTGTGGCCAGCTTTACCCAACCTATTCGATTGTAAATCCGATTGGCAGGGTCCTCCACACCTCCTGTGTCATAACCTGTACCTGTGTGTGTACTATACTGTGTTGTATCTCTGTAATGTATTGTACAGTGCTGCGTAATGTGTTGGCACTATATAAATAAATGATAATAATAATAATAATAATAATGTGACCATTCCAGCACTCTGCCATATGCTGAAAATCTTCCTAGTTTGTTCCTGTTCAGATGATTTGATGTTTTATTTCCTTTCATTGAACTGCCCTTTCTTTGCAAAATAACCTTTATTATCTTGCAAAATCTGAAGGTCACCAAAGGGATTACTGAGGATTAAGGAGAAGCCTTAAGTTCAAAGAATAGTGGAGACAACACGCACAATACACATTATACTTTTTGGAGGCATACAAAGACTACTTAATACTTTGCACTATTTCAGATTTAGTTGGAAGTTTAAGCCTTCCTATTCTTGATATTTTAACATTTGTACAGCTTGTTCTCATTTTATAAATCTGAATGAACAATGAAATTTATTTGTGATATATATATTATATTATTTCCCTTTTGCCTCTAAGAAGTACATTAAACTTTTTGTTTATTCATTGTTGCAGGATGTTCTTCACTCAGACACATGAGATGCCAAAGACTTGCTGTGTCATGCTTAACTGCAAGGTAATCTCTGTTCTAAACACAAAATGACTTTGCAGGTTTTTCCTTTAATGATTATTCTGTTTCAAGGAAAAAACAGAGAAGGAGCAACTCTTTAGTAAGTAACACACAACATGGGTGGCAATCATAACAGTGTAAGAGAGACCGGAAAGGGGAGGAAATCTCATGGAGATGACGTCTGTTCATAGAAGTATTGCTCAATGCTTGTTACTTCCTGTGAAACAAAATGACCTTTTACATAACTCAACATTTCACTTCACTTTTCACATTTTTACTTCGCTACGTTATGGCCTTATTCCAAAATGGATTTAATAAATCTTTTCCTCAGAATGCTACGCACAACACACAAACAAAGTTTACTTGAGGTTTTGACAAATGTATTAAAAATAAGAAAATTTAAGATCTCTCCAGAGATGTTCAATCAGATTCAAGTCTGGGCTCTGGATGGGCCACTCAAGGACATTCACAGAGTTGTCCTGAAGCCACTTCTTTAATATTTTGGCTGTGAGCTTAGGGTGGTTATCATGCTAAAAGATGAACCATCACCCCATTCTTATTTCAAGAACACTCTGGAGCAGGTTTTCATCCAGAATGTCTCTGTACATTGCTGCAGCCATCTTTCCCTTTATCCTGACTAGTCTCCCAGTTCCTGCCACAGAGAAACTTCCACACAGCATGATGCTGCCACCACCATGCTTCACTGTAGGGAAGGTATTGGCCTAAGGGTAAGTGACTCCTGGCATTCACACCAAAGAGTCCAATCTTTGTCAGAGGTGGACTGCCAATGTGCCTTTTACTAAGGAGTGACTTCTGTCTGGCCACTCTACCATACAGGTCTGATTGGTGGATTGCTGCAGAGATGATCGTCCTTCTGGAAGGTTCTCCTCTCCTGACAGTGACCATCATGTTCTTGGCCAGCTCCTTCACTAAGGCACTTTTCCCCCAAAAACTCAGTCTAGATGGCCGGGTAGCTCTATGAAGTACCTTGGTTTTAAACTTCTTCCACTTACAGATGATGGAGGCCACTGTGCTCATTGGGACCTTCAAAGCAGCAGAAATGTTTCTGTAACCTTCCCCAGATTGTGCCTCGAGACAATCCTATCTTGGAAATCTACAGACAATTGCTTTGAGTTCATGCTTGGCTTGTGCTCTGACATGGGACCTTATATAGACAGGTGTGTGCCTTTCCAAATGATGTCCAATCAACTGAATTTACCACATGTGGACTCCAATTAAGCTGCAGAAACATCCCAGCTAAATTTTGAGCTTCATGGCAAAGGCTATGAATACTTACAGTATGTACATGTGCTTTCTCAATTTTCTATTTTAAATACATTTGCCAAAACCTCAAATAAACTTTTTCATGTAATCATTATCATATGTTGTGTGTAGAATTCTGAGGAAAAAATCTAATGTATCCAATTTTGCATCATGTGGAAAAAGTGATTTTGTGCTTTGTATCCTCTTAATTAAGGACACTATTGACACCACCATTTAACAGTATTGTGCACATAACACATGCAAGGTGGTATATTAAATACGCATTACAGTGCTTTATTTATTTTTTTACTTCTCAATTTCTTTGTTGAGTTGTGATACTCTTGTTGGGAATAACAGCGCATTGGTGGAGATTACTATGCTGCATTCAAATCTTTTCGCAAATATAGCACATTGTCGTAAACAGAAACAATACTGATTGCTTCATATATGCCTTGGGACTGGGCTGGGCTATGCAACCCAGAGCAATTCAATAGGTCCGCTACTAATGACTTCTCAACCTGTCAGCTATGACCTCCTTGGTGACCACACATAGGTCTTCTTTAAAATATTTCACATCTATCTGCTACAGTCTCTGGGGCAGTGATGGGGACATTTCTTTACAAAATGTGAAAACACTCTTCTCTTTTTGTAAGTTCTGGGGAATTTTAAAGCTCATTTCCCCTAATATCACCATGTTTAAAATAATATTCTGAAATCCTGCAGGTACTTAAGGGCCCCCATACACCTTTAGATTTCCTTCTGTTTTAACAAAACCATGTTATATGGGACTTTCTAAACCATCAAGTCTACCTGTGTTCAATATAAGAGGACCCGGCATTACTAAAGCGAGCCACACATGGTTCGATTTTGGTTCAATCGATGCTCGATTAGATCGAGGAATTCAATCGTCTATTTGAAAATCGATCTTAATCGCATCAACATACACCCGACATTGAGTTTGCGATTGTGGTGCGATTTCGACTAAAAAAGATTACTAAAATCGTTGATTTTGGTATGGAAACGATTGAAGTTCAGATTGAAGTGGTCTATGTTAATTATATCGAATCTAATCGATCCAGGAGAAACACCACAAACATCAACGATTATAAAACGATATTGGCACAATCGACGATGATTTTCCAACATGTCCGATCAAAATTCGATAAATTTTTCTGCCTTCATCGAACAATTATCGTCGCTCGTACCATGTGGGCATTTCTCGATTTTCGTTCAATCGATGAAAAAATTCAGCTAATCGAGCATCGATTGAACCAAAATCAAACCGTGGCTGGCTTAAGTTGTTGGTAGATCTAAAGGATATCTGACAGAGAAATGTATACACTAGATTTTTGTTCGACTGAACTTGATGACAAATGAAAACCTGATCTTATGTACTTGAACAAACTATTGTTCGATTAATACTGTTATTATTTAATTAGATCAAATAAAAACAATTAAATTAAAATTATTTTACATGTTCGATATGCATTCCATGGATACCAATTTGATCAAAATTTACCAACATGTCCCATAACTTTAGATACATTTTTTGTTTGACAACCATCATTTTTATCAATCAAGTTGTTCGGCACTCGATTTTTTCATTTGATCGACTAAAAATTGATCGGTTTACGCCGATCGAATGAAAATATCGAAATATGTATGGCCAACTTAAGTCTGCTATACAGGGACTTGAAGGTTGATAAAAAGCCAAATTCAGATGTACCTTGTATTGAAATAAAAACATATGAATGAATTAATAATGGCCTGGACTGCCTGTTTAAGTCAGCTTATTCAGTTTGATGACGCCTTTTTAAGACTTCACAACACATCTAAAACTAACCAGAAAAGTTTTTGTCCATGGGTGTGTTGTGTTATGCTATGATGCATGTGAATGTAAAGGTAGCCACACACAGCCGGATTTTCTTTTCGGCTGAAAAATTGGGTGGGCCCGACCAGGAATTTCCCACATGGTGGTTCGCTCGGTGATCCGACATATCGGTAAATTCCCAGCCGATCCCATTACTTTGAAGTTTTATGAAATATGTAATAATCATGTGTTGTTAATTCGGCTAATCTTCAAAAAACTTCAACTACTCATGCCACAAAGTTAAAAGATATTTGTTCATTCATAAAATATATTAATTCTGTAAACAAAAACTTGGAGTGGTCAAAATACAGACCACTAAATAAACAGTACTGGGAGTCTTGAACCTCTAAAAATTTTGCATATACAAAGGAAAGAAAAATATGTGCAAAGTATTTCAATTATTTGCTTGTGAACTCATATCGTTTAAGGCGGCCATAGAAGGTTAGAACGGTGGCAGATTTTGCACAGTTGGGCACAGATAGAACGCACCCAACTTAAATTCAGCAATAAATCAGCCCAGATATCGATTTTTAGATCGATCTCAGTACTTTGAATAGGGACCAGGTAGTGTGGGCAATTTTCAGCACGACTGGCTGTGCGTGATGAGGTCATCCCCTGCGGTCGATCTGCCAAAAAATGGCCGGCTCTACAAGTAACAATACATTTTTTTTGTGTTTTGTGGTATAGGAAAAGTGGGAGGTCACTCAGCAGTATCGGCTGCAGCTCACCCGATACTGCTGAGATCCTTAATTGTTAAAAAATATATATATTTTTCTGACAGCAGGAGTGCTCCCCTCCCATTGCCTTATGTAGCGCCTAAGCAGCCAAAGTGGGGTTTGGGAGATCTTTCCCAGGCAGGAACTCATCAGCAGCTGATTACCCCCTCCACATATCTCTCTAGCTCCACAGAGAAGAGACAGGAGGGGGAGGTGGAGTGGAGTGGGAGGAGAGGGGGGTGCAGTGAGGGCGGAAGCAGCTTCAACTCTCCAGGAGCCAAGATGCAGGCATGAGAACTGAAAGTAAAGAAGGTGAGTATGTTGTGGGTTTTTTTGTGTAGCAGTTTTCCAGCATCTAAACTGCTGACAGGTGAGTATTGTGTCTATTGAATGTGTTTTTTTTCATTTATGTTTAAAACCTCTTTAACTCGTGGAGAAGCTGAAGGATCAATTTGATCACCTACTTCTGATCCTGTTTAGCATACACAAGTAGTAAAACATAGACATGATTATATAAAAAGTATCAGTTCATTAGTGTAAATCAAAACGATGAGCTGATCATATAGATCACTTTCCTAGGGAACTTGTCAGCATTAAGTTGTTTGACTAACTTTTTAAAATGAGTTAACCATAAATATACACAGGAACCACATGAAAGCATATCCTAAAGTAATGTTTCACTCTTTTCACATACACTATTCAAACTAAAACTAACAAACAAGTAAACAAACAAGCCATGGTGCCAACTTATCTTTGGTCTTTCTGGAGTTACAAGACGGAAATGATTACTTCAGAGATTAGATTCTTGGATGCCGTTTGTAAGATCTTTATCTGCAGATAAATTGTCCTTTCCCTATGATGGACCGATGCTTGGTTTTTGTCTGATCTACATACTGTGTATTTGATGGTTTGTGAAAGCAAGTTTAAATCAGCACGCTTCCGTTCCACACTGAGTTTGATTGCTCTAAATAGTCATGTATTTCCTCACCTTTATGGCAGATTTCAAATAGGGAAGGAAAAAAAAATAGCATTTGCAAATCAGTTTAAAAGCTTAATGTGTTTTGCTCAGGTTGCCAATACATCATTTTTCTGTAGTTTGATAAACATTTAGGGAATATTAGCAGCCTCAGTAAATTTATAAATGCTAAAAAGATTAAAATGAAAAAGAAATTATAGTGATTATCTAAAACTATCGTAAAATACGGAGTAAAGCTTTATGTGTGTCTGTGTGTCAATAGGGTAGACCACAGATTTCCCATAACAATATTATATGAATGTATACAGTACATGCAGACTTGTAAAGTAAAGGTGGCCACACATCGTTCAATATTTCCTATCGATCAATTTAAAGCAATAGATTTTTTAGTCTTACAGAAATCGATGCCACCTAACCTGGTGCCATCAACCAACAGTGATCGAAATCCAACATAGAATCGATTCAAATCTAAAGCGATCAGTCATGTCAGTAAATTTTGATTGAGTCTGGCAAAAATCAAAAGTTTTCGATTTTGTTTGATTCCAAGGTAGAATAACCTTTTGATCTAAATCAGGCAAATGACAAACACCTAATGTTTTATTGTGATTGATGTTTCCAAATTATGGAAAACTGTGATCAAATCCGTGGTCAATCCATAAATCTGTGTTGGGACAGCTTTAGGGCTTGTTAACACAACCAATTAGCGCAAACAACTGGTGGGCACAACATAAGGCAGGCTTTTTACGGCACTCGCAGACAGGAGCCCCTGGTTATTTCATGGGCTGCTGCAGGAGCGCCCGGTCGTTTCCTTGGCACCTGGGAAACATCCATGTAAATGAAGCTTTACAAAGATGGTTGTCAAAAAAAGTAATCTGTAGTGTGTTTTAAGGGCCCTTTCATGCTAAATACGTTTCAAAGGCATGCATTTATGCATATATACAAAAACGCATGCGTTTTTCACATTACATGTACGTTTGCGTTTTTGAACAAATCAATGAAAAATTCAGTGTAAATGGTAACATTGGTTGTCTATGTAAAAAGACATGCAGTAAAAAAACATGCACGTTTTTAAAATGCAATGCATATACTGTGAAAGGGCCCTAAAGCAGAGTACAGACCTAATAATATATAATATGAGCCCATCGCTGTTTTCGAGCAGGACAAATCAATCCCGCTCAAAAACAGCCATATCGGACATGACCGTAAATACGGCTGCTGCAGGGTTCATCAGACGGCTCGCATATCTAGTCGTCTGTACCTTCTTTAATATTGCAATAGATTAAAGAGGCATTGCAGTATTGCAGCATTTCAAAAATTCAGTGTAAATGGTAACATTGGTTGTCTATGTAAAAAGACATGCAGTAAAAAAACATGCACGTTTTTAAAATGCAATGCATATACTGTGAAAGGGCCCTAAAGCAGGGTACAGACCTGCAGATATGGGCCAGATTGATGCCTGCTTTGAGCGCCGTGCACGCTCACAGCCATCTATCTGGCCCATGTAATATGCAGCCATTGCTGTTTTTGAACGGGATTGATCAATCCCGTTGGAAAACAGCCATATCGGACATGACCGTAAATACGGCCGATATCCGATGCTTTGCCTAGAGACCGCAGGTCTCCAGGCAAAGCATCGGCTGAACTAAGAAGAGAGCAGAGCTGTCTCCCTGGCTCCGCCGATATCTTAAAGCAGGGTACCACACAGACCAGCAGATATGGCCCAGATAGATGGCCACTTCGAGCGCCGTGCGTGCTCACGGCCATCTATCTGGCCCATATAATATGAGCCCATCGCTGTTTTCGAGCAGGACAAATCAATCCCGCTCAAAAACAGCCATATCGGACATGACCGTAAATACGGCCGATGTCCGATGCTTTGCATAGAGAGCGCTGGTTTTCAGGCAAAGCTTCAGCTGAGCCCCCAGCGCTGCCGATATTTGACAGCAGTGTGATGAAGTCATCACGCTGCTACAGGGTTCATCAGACGGCTCGCATATCTAGCCGTCTGTACCTTCTTTAATCTTGCAATAGATTGAAGAGGCATTACAACCATCTTTAGATAGCCTCGGTATACACAGTTAAAAACAAACAGATATTGGCTAACCATTATCATTTGTGTTTAGGCTTGTTGAGCAGCTGTAGGCAGAGGCTTATCAAGTACAACCAAGATTAGACAAGGTTTTCTAGCCTATTGTATGATGGCCAGCTACAACTGCATGCAGCTCAAGAAGCACAATAAATATGCAGCAGTGACGCTTTACATATCAGGCTAGTTTCAAATTCTCTAGTAGCTTTTTATTTGATATTAGTGATTGATAATGCCTACATGCTTAGGAGTAGTTCTGTTGCTGCTACAAAATCTGCAGTGTGGTATGGGGATAAGGTTAGCTTGAAAAGTATACATACTATGTATAATACAGTGGTTTCCAATTGGAGGGGGTGGGGTGGGGTTGGGGGGGGGCAGAGATATTCCATGGCGGGAACAGCATAGGGGCACTGGGTGCCCTCTATATCAGAATTGCACCAAAGAGAGGGGAAAGAGAAATCTGAAGAACTCAACTGCCTTTTGGCTCTCCCCACTGTTAGCCCTCTTCTTCCTCTGAGGATTGCACACAGTCCACCCACCCTCCCCCACCACTGACAGTCAATTAGACAGTAGTAAAGTTATTAACTTTTTCTTTTTTGGGGGCTGTTTTCTTATAAAGTATTTGGTTAAAGAAAAAGTGATATTTTCCTTATTGAGAGATTTGAAACCCATAGTGCAAGTTTCTCAATAAAACTTTTATTTTGACCCCACATAACATAAAAGGGTGCCTTCATGTCATAACGTGGTTCCTCATTATCACTAAATAGTTCTGCACAAAATGCAACAAATCATTTGCACATTGTTCTTTTATCTCCACAAAGTTGCAGTTTATCATGGCAAGATTTCAAAATTTGTCTGTGAAAGAAATATAATACATGTCTCAAGGGGTGGACCAACTGAGAAAGAGAGAAATGTATGGGTGTCTGAAAGTAGGGTTAAATTTTTGGGTCAGGAAAAGGAACCTTTTCCATATTTTTTTATGTTACAGCCTTATTCCAAAATGGAAAAAAAAATTTTTTTCCTCCTCACAAACTTCATAACGACATGAAAAAAGTTCATTAAGATTTTGGCAAATTTATAAAAAATAAGAAAGTTCAGCATTTAGATCAGGGGCATCCTGTTTCTCCTGATCTTCCTTGAGATGTTTCTGCAGCTTAATTGGAGTCAGTTGATTGGACATGATTTGCAAAGGCAACTCCTGTCTATATAAGGTCCCATAGTTGACAGTTTATATCAGAGCACAAACAAAGCATGAAGTCAAAGGAATTGTCTGTAATCCTCCGAGACAGGATTGTCTTGAGGCACAAATCTAGGGAATTTTAATAAACACAGTGGCCTCCATTATCCGTAAGTGGAAGAAGTTCAAAACCACCAGGACTCTTTCTAGAGCTGGCTGGCCATCTTAACTGAGTGATCCGGGGAGAAGGGCTTTAGTCAGGGAGGTGACCAAGAACCCGATGTCAGAGCTCCAGAGGTCCTCTGTGGAAAGAGGAGAACCTTCCAGAATGACAACCATCTCTGCAGCAATCCACCAATCAGGCGTAGAGTGGCCAGACGAAGACCACTTCTTAGTAAAAGGCACATGGTAACCCACCTGGAGTTTGCCAAAAGGCATCAGAAGGACTCTCAGAGCGCCCTTAAACTCAGACAGGGGAAACGGTTCATCTTTTAGCAGGACAAGCACAAAGCCAAGATATTAAAAGGGCCCAGCCAGAGCCCAGACTTAAATCTAATTAAACATCTCTGGAGAGACCTTAAAATGGCTGCACCGACGCTTCCCATCCAACCTGGTAAAGCTTGAGAGGTGCTGCAAAGAGGAATGGGTGAAACTGACCAAGGATAGGAGTGCTAAGCTTGTGGCATCATATTCAAAAAGACTTAAGGCTGTAATTGCTTCTAAAGGTGCATCAGCAAAATATTGAGCAAAGGCTGTGAATGTTTTGTTATTTTTTCTTTTTCATAAATTTGCCAAAACCTCAAGTAAACATTTTTCACATTTTAATTATGGGGAGTTGTGTGTAGAATTCTGAGGAAAAAATAAAGTTAATCCCTTCTGGAATAAGGCTGTAACATAACAAAATGTGCATAAAGTGTTGCGCTGTGAATACTTTCCGGATGCACTGTACATTATTTTGTTATCTAACTTGTTGCATTACATGTGAATTTATGTAATTGTTGTTTAACTCTTACAATGTTTTTTGCCAGGTCTGTATCTCAATAAGTCTATTTTTGCTCTGGGAAAAAAAATAATTGTGAACAAGTGACTGCCTGTTAATGTTGACAGAATCCCAGAATCAAACCTAGCTGTTATTTTAATTAGCAAGTGTAAATCAGACATCTAAATTTATAGCAGAACAAGCAGTACAAATGCCAGTTTGAGCCAAACTGTTAAAAATGACTTGCTATGAAATAAATGTTATAATGGTCATGTTAATATAAAAGAGAGCTGAATAGACCCTTGAGTTACAACCAAAATTTTAGTTTGAATTTACAACCAAAGATTTGACTTGCAACCAGAATTATGGCCAAGGCCAAAACAAGTTTTTGCTTGTGTGGTGGCATTCATGTGAACTGATGTCACTAATAAGCACATTGTGTGAAAATGGACCATCTCAACAATCTACAAAAGGCTGAAAGGCAAGATTCCTGATGTTCTTATGGAAATTGACTTTCATTTCAAAGGCTCGATATTGGAGCCTTCCGATGTACCCTGCAGCAGCGTGACGTCATTACTAGTGATGGCTGAACTGCCCGCAAGGTGGACAGTTCGGCCGCGAACAAGCATGTTCGCCCTCCTTTTTGCCAGGGGACAGTACGGGTGTTCGACCCGCCCTGTTCGATGGCGAGAAGGAGCCCTCTATTCTTCCTCCGGTGGCATCATAAGCAGCGAGATCCCGCCGCAGGTAGAGAACCCGGTCTTTCAGTGAAAAACTGGCTGGCAAACCCGGATGTGATGTCAGTGACGTCACATCCGGTTAGCACACCCAGGAACTATGTGTTCCAGGTGCCGGATGTGACGTCATTGACGTCACATCCGGGGTTTTCAAATTCAAATTCCCCGCCTAGAGCCTAGAATCTGTCCGCGAATGGGCGGACAGCTGACTTTTTTAAAAGACATGGCCGACAGACACGGCCGAAGTTCGGCCTTCACTAGTCATTACACTGCTGTCAGATATCGGCTGGCTGGGGAGAGACGGCTCTGCTCTTTCCATGGCAGCTGAAGCTTTGCTTGAAGACAGTCTAATGTTAGGAAACATATAAAGTTACCCTTTTTAAAATTCAGTTACCAAAGTATTCTACTGTATTCTGCTCAGGAGCTGTAGCTCCTTGTACTGTAAAGCTGGCCATACATGGGTTGATTTAGCATTTGATTCACGAATGATTGATTACCGTTGCCGAGGGTCCAAAATATCAGGCAGGGATCAATTGCCAAACGTGGTGTGTATCTATTTGCAGAACAATTGCATTTAGTTGCGTCACTGTGTTGCAATTGATCATTTAGAAATTGACCTGTTATTAATCCATCTTTAATCTGGGACACAACTTTGATGGGGCAGCAGAAGGAACCACAGAGCTTACTTGGGCATTTAACACAACTAAAGGGTCCAATAAGGAAAATCTATGGGTATTCAAATTTTTTGACTGAAGTGACACTTCGTTCATGCTTTTAGGACAGGTGCAGCCCTGTGTACTAAAACTAAAAAAACAAGATACTCATGCATTATGGAAGTGCAATATTCTATCGCTATTTCCATTACAGGAGCACAGCCAAATACTGTTCCATAATAATTTTTTATTAATATATATATGTAACACCAAAAAAATCAATCAATATACCAGACAACAATTAAATGTGACTGTAGTAAATTTTGTCTTATAGTTAAAAGGCTTCATCTTACTATTGGAACTGCCATGTGGCTATGGTTATAGAGCCTTTCACGCAGTGTAGAACAATTAAAATTGCATCTGCTCCCTAACTGCAAAAAAGCAGATGGCCTACAATAAAATGTAATTTAAAAAACTTATTCAAAAAATTTCCGGAAGCATGGACCTTGCAACCTGCAATTGTTTGACAAATTCTGAAATATTTTGAAAAAATATGTATTTTTTGTTTATATTCATAGACATGTGATAATTGTTGATCAGATGGGTACAATACAACAGACTGAACGGAGGTTTCTTAGCTCACGTCAGTATTTGAAATTTAAGCTGGGAATTTACATGTAGATTTTTTCTTCAATCAACTTTCAATTAGATTTTTTGTTCGATGTCATTGTGGAACATCGTTTGTTCATTTATTGAATGTAACATTAGATTTTTTTTGTTCATCCATCCCGATATTAAATGAAAATAAACTTGAAATTACAATAGATAAAAATTAACATGTTCGATGACCTTTCAAACTATTTTTTGTCCGAGGTCAAACAAAATGTATCCATCGAACAAATTGCCCATTCTAGATTATTGTTCAATCAACCAAAATATGTTTCATTCTTCGCTGATCGAACGAAAAAATCTACATGTGTAAACCCATCTTTAAATGGATTTCAGTTAAATGTGTTATATTTCATTGCTACATTTTTAAACTGATATACATCAGTTGCTGTTTTAAAGCCATGCCCTAGGCTGAAATCACTGAAGCAAGAAAAGAGACATTCCTGCTGGAAGACTTTGTAGGAGAAATCCGATTCATACAGATAAACTATTGTGTTCCATCAGATATTCTGTGGGCTAATGTAAATGATTATACACAACTGCAGGAAGACTCCTACAACAAGCACTATGTAAATATGTAGGCACAAACTTCTCAACATAGAAAATTACACATTTGGTACAGCTAAATATTAGCTGTCATAAACAATGCTGATATTAAGTATAATGTAAGCTGTCAGTCATGAATCCCAGGCAGTGATATTCATGATACTTTGACACTTTGTCTATGCTACCGTTCATCATAGTCCCAAATGCTAAACATGCAAATTTACCTGCCTTTTGCATTGTATAGTAAATTATATGCAAAGTTTTTATTATTATTATTATTTTTATTATATTAAAATAACTTTTTTTTACTTTACAAGTACATACGTTTCCGTATTTTTCGGACTATAACACGCACTTTTTTCGGTTCAAAATCGGGGCTGGAGCAGATGCCTGCATTTTATATTCACTCTACTGGCAAAAAGAGCAGCGGTGATATAAACAAGGAAGTGCAGAGAAAGATGAAAGAGCTGCCAGCTCTCACACACGGAGAGCCAAGCACTGTAATCACTGTAAGGGCCCCCATACACCTTTAGATCTCCTTTTGTTTTAAGGCTGGAATACACGGCTCTATATTTGAGCCAAAAGAGCGATCTTGGCAGTAGCGTGATGACGTCATCACATTACTGCCCGGCTTCCCCAAAATCGGGAGCCAGCCGTCAGCCCGTCCTATAGTTTGAATGGGGAACTGCGGGTCCCTATTTAAAGTATAGGATATCGAACAAGGTTTACCAACATGTTGGTTATCTATTCGGCCTAGCAAGATCAATATAAAAAAACGACATACACGGGTAGATTTTTTCCCAGATTTCTGCACAGCTCAGTGCCGCCAACGCGCATTGCGCTTGGCTGTGCAGAAATCTGGTAAAAATGTACCCATGTATTCCAACCTTTACCAAAACCCTGTAATATACCCTATACTACATAGCTGTTACAAGATCTAAAGGATATCTGACCGAGAGATCTAAAGGTGTATGGCCAGCTTAATGCTGGCCATACACTCTGAGATAAAAATTAGGATCGATTAAAACCGACCAATA
>CM070034.1:62611670-62632082 GCA_036250615.1 Ptychadena robeensis | reverse complement strand
CTTCTATGTCTGCTTATTCCCTGTGTACTGCTATTTTTCCTTCTTTTTGACAATTCTTCCAGCAGCCTTGGACTTCTAAATGCCCTGACTGTTTATTTCCGGTTGCCTGTATTTACCCATGGGCTGGGCATGCCGTGTCTATTGTTCCATTTCTATTGCAATGGTGGGTGGGGCACTGTGATGAGGTGGTGTATGTTGTTGGGATGTTTCTGTTGGCTGTATGTACGGCCTTTTGTTTTCTGTAACTGAAAATTTTTCAATAAAAAGTTTATTCAAAAAAAAAAAATACCACTTTCCTAATAATTCTGCACTCCCTGTAGTTCACTGTGAGAGATCATCTTGTGGGACCCAGCTTTAGACATTTATTCTAAAGTCAGAAAACAGAGATGCCTCTAGTGTCTAAGGACAGTTTTACACTTTGTGGTAGTACGTAAATATTTTCCCAAATCATATACATAACTGTGATAACATTCTGGCTCACAGCATACTGTAAATAAGTTACAGCTATAGTCTGAAACACATCCAAAAAACCCTACACAAAACTAAACTCATTGCCTTCACTTGTGTTTGAGTGAAGTGAGGGATGACAGGAGGAATAAAGGATTGTTTTCCTAAAGCTGGACATTTTTGGGCAGCCAATCTGTGTATATGCAGTAAAAAGAAACAAAGTCTGAAAGTTAATACCCCTGGCGCCAAGCACGTATCTGTGAAAAAAGGAATGGAGAAACCAGACATTTCCATGTGCACTACATTAATTCCTAATAGACTCATCCTCTTATATTAAGGGTCACAATGGTTTTATAAAGCCAAACTTGATCAGCTACGCTTGTTTCAACATATCTCTAGCAGCTGGGTGTCTGCTTTGTTTTCATTGTGCAAACTTCAGACAGCTAATATAATCAGATCCATGGATTGTAAATTCATTGTTGACATGGTAAATCAATAAAAACAATAGATTTTAAAAAATGTATTTGTATTCTTTTATCTGGTGAATTTTGATAAACACAAAATTGATAACAAATCATTTAACAGCCAAATTAATGAAGATGAGCCTAAAACGCTGGCATTATCTATCACTGCAGTGCATTGTGAAAACCTAATTATTACACAAATAAAACAATAAAAGCATTTAAAAAATCTATCATGTAGAACAAACAGTGATTATTATGAAACAAATAGTGATGGAGCCTATTCAGATTCACTGAGAGCTGCATTGAATTTAAAGGGCCATGTTTGCTGAAAATATTATATTTGGATTACTGCATTTGCAATGGTTTGTAATGACAGAACGTCCACACCAGATCAAGCTGTCAATTATAGGGATACAACAAATTAAAACCTAATGAACTTTTACAGTTTGGTATTTCTAAGATGCCTGTTGTGCCAAATGGTTTCCAAAAAGGTCCATTTGACCATTGTAAGACCTTAACACTACAGGTGTAGGTAATTGACTAATTTTATGTGAATTATTACTTTGAAAGAGAATTGCTGTGCAAAACAAAAAAAACAAAAAAACAAAACAAAGAAAGCTAGTTTTAATTTTCTCTCAGAGGATTGGCTGGCACTGCCGATCCACCGTGCAATCCGACATGCGGGAGATGACATCCTGGCCAATCTCGCCAGATGGACACACCTCGTTTTCGGCCAAGCGACCACCCCGCGATTGTTGGGAACACACATGGCGGGCAATCGGCCAAAAAATCTGGCAGGAATTTGCCTGTGTATGGCTTCCTTTAGTATCTTTGTTCTCAGCACTACCCCTCCTCCCTGGTGAATTTGTTAAGAGCATGTCTTGGTCAGTACCTTTATATCAATGACCAATGCCTACGAGTTAACATAAAAAACCCTGAAAGTCTTGTTTGGCCATTTCTGTTCTTTTTGTTAACATTTGGTTAAAGAAAAACATATAAATATATTGATATGATCCATATACTGTAAATATATAAATTAAAAATTAAAAAACTTAATGGGTTATTAATTCCAAAAAGTAAACCTTCATCTTTTGTAGATCCCCAGCCACTAGATGTGGTGTTTGTATTCAATCGATCCACTTAAGGTGGCCATACATGGTTTGATATTGATATCAACTTAATAATGATCAAACAGAAATAGATTTTCACACACCTGGTATGATCAACCAAAAGTGATTGATTGATCTATTATCCAACAAACAATCGTTCAAGCAGTGACCGTACATATTGATAATCTTTAGTCAATTGTATAAGTATCTGATGGGTTTGCTAGGTATTTTGCTTAATTGGTATGCAATCGTACTATGGGGCATGTGCATCAAGATATGTAAAGGAATCGATCCTGTTTAAATTTATCAATTTGTGTACAATTGATCGATAATAGACTTACTATTGAGATTTAAATCACGGTCAAATTTGAGATCAAATATCCAACCATGTATGGCAAGCTGTAGGCTTTTGCTTGTTTTAGTTTTTTCTCTTCTTTTAATAGTATCTGCAAATGATAAATGTAGTCACCTATGGACAGCACCCTTGTCAGTTTGTTGAGAGGGTAGTGTAAGATGTACTTGTATGCACCCCTCTCATTAATGAATGGTTTGACCCAGCCTGTTAATTTCACTTTGCTCGGTCAGCTAGAGAAGCTGCGAGAGTGAGAAAGACAGAGAGATAGAGCGGCTGACAGAATTATGAGGAAACAAAACAATATTACAGGAAATAACAAAACCTAGTTTGTTAATAGTGGAGAGCATAGCAGAGCATCATCTATGACATTTTTATTTTAGTTCTGCTTTAAAGAGTTTAAAAAAATCAGATTTACGTATTTATATAAGTTCAAATGTAAAGAACACAAGGCTGAGGCTTGTTTGCTAATCCCAGTTGTCATGACAATCTTTTATTTTACCATCAATTAGATCTAATTGTTCATTTACAATTGCAACATTCGGTGATTCTCAGTAATTACAAAAGACTTGGTCTGCGAAAAATGCTGGTTAATACTGGATGAATCAAGAAATTTACTCTTCATTTACAACACATAATATTATGGTTCCCAGATTTCCCTGAGTGACATAGATAAATAGTGGTATATTTATTAGAACACAAGGGACATTCCATACCTGGGATTATAATTATAATGTTTATCAACAGATTGTCATATTAACACAGATATATTACCAACGCTTTCTAAGTACTAACTTGCCACTTTTTGAGCAATTGTTCTATTAGTATTTTCTTAAAAGGTGCAGTAGTGAATAAAAAAATAAACGTGGGTTACAGCCAACAGCCAACAACTGGAATGCTTTCAAAATTTGTTTTTTTTTTGTGAAAAATACATTCATTAACAAATATTGTATTTTTGTACTTTCCCTGCAGATCCCCCCTTTTCTTGATAGGATTATCAGGTCTCCACCTATTCAAACTACACAGGTGTAGATTCAAACTGTATTTGAAATGCTAACACAGAAATCATGCAGAGACATGCATCATACACACACACCAGTCATGCAGAATCATGCATCATATACACATATACCAATCATGCATTATATACACACATACACATATACCAATCATGCAGAGACATGCATCATACACACATATATATATATATATATACACACACACATACACACACACACATTACTCTATTTACTCTCTGCAACTATTTCCCTCATGGTTGGCTTCCTGCTTGTCCATTCCTGTGTGTGCCTTAGGCAGAGGAAGGCGAACACTGACAATAGGCAGAGGAAGAGGAGAACTTACACTTACAGCTGCAGTTCTCTTCTCACCCCTCTCTCACTCTCTCTGGGTGACAGCGGGTGTTATTACAAAAAGGGCTCCCTGTGCCACCTTCCCTGCCCCCCTACATGTGCCCCTCCAGAATAACTCCAAGCCCCCCAGTTTGAGAAGCACTGCTGTAGGTAAATATGGCATCTGAAGACAAAAGGAAAGAACTGATTTTTATAATTGCTTTGACATTTTCTTTATTTTTTTTTTCCCCAGACATTTTCTATACAATGTATAAACAAGGAGTAGAGAAGTATTAATCCTCTTTCTACATCACCCTTAAACCTCAGATAGGGGCTCTTGAAGTTTCTATGTATATATTTATATGCCCGTAGAAAATAAAAAGATATATAAAAACATTGGAAGTGAAATGAAAAGCTCTATTTGCTGACTAAAAAGATAATAAATGTATTTAAATAGTAATGTTTGAGGTAAATTAGCAAAAATATATATATATTTTCTTTTCCATCGGCACACTACACACATATGGTCAAAGATACTGTTGACCACATTCTTGGTGTCCAGAGTAATTGAGTATTTTTCATCTGATCGAACCAATGATTCTTCACATGGCGATGTCAGTACCTGCCCAGATGCACTGAAATAGTGGAAAATTCCACAGGTAGAACTTTTCTGTGATGTAGGATTACATCCTGGATTTTTGGAATACCTCAAACATCTCAGTTGAATGTTGGCATGCCTTTTTACAAACAATGCATCCTTTGTTGAAGAATTTGATTAGATGTAATATCAGTTCAGCTAACTCTATGTGACAATTGCCTCTTAGCTCAACTAGAAGAAGAACGTACCGTCTTTTAAATATTTTGCATAATAGGTTGTCCAAAATGCATGCCATGAACCATGACTTGTCCCTTTTAATGAAAACTCTTCCACATAATGTATTTAATACTATTGGGCAATAAGAAGATGCCAAGAGGCGCAATGTGCAGAAAGCTAAACGGTCCTTTAAGGGTCCTAGTGGTTGCTAGTTGGTTTTAGAGATAGCTGACTTTGTTAGCGGATTGCAAAGCCTCTGAAAATGATATCATTATGCTGGAGATGTAGAGAAGGGTTGTAGGGACATTTGAAATGTTTATTTTTTGCATGAATTAAGTTCAAAATCAAAAGTTTAAAATTTTGACTTGACTTTTAACTTAATTTATGCAAAAACTATTTGTGTTAGAGCAATATGTTTTTTGTTGTTGTAGTAAACCCCAACCCTTCTCTACATCTCCAGCAAGTTTTGTGATGATACCATGCTCAGGGGCTTTGCAATCAACTTGAAATCGTAAAATTTTTAAAAAAAGATTTGACTATCTCTAGTTGATTTATCAGATTATAAATTATTTCACTTATCACCTAGAATAAGCGTATTCTAAATATAAGGTGGCTCTGTTTTATCAAATATATCTGCATTACAACATTTCTTTGGCTTGTTGAGGTTGTGGACTTTCACTGGGCTATTGCAACACCTTAATTCATTATAATTTTAGTTGTTTGATTTACTGGTGTGCCTGGGACAATTATTTTTGGTCATGATCCACTTTCAACTGATTGCCACAAGTGAGCTGATGTTAGTAGTTGTGCTGATATACTGTGATAAGTTTGTTTCGCTTGTGAATAGCCTCCTTCACCATAAAATAATGGATCTCCCTTGACCCTTTCCACAGTGATGGACAACAACAATTAATCATTGTTGATAGCTTTCTTCCTTGGGACCCGCGGTTTCTAGGCAAAGCAACGGACATCGGCCATATTTGACAATTATGTCCGATATGTCTGTTTTCGAGCGGGATTGATTGGTCCCACTTGAAAACAGCAATGGCCGCATATAATATGGATCAGATAGATGGCCATGAGCGCGCACGGCGCTCAAATCGGCCATCGATCTGGCCCATATCTGCATGTCTGTACCTTGCTTAACACATCTTGTTATAGATGTTCATACTAGCATTACCTGTAAAGGACAGGTGTTGGGTAGTGAACCAGGAACCACTCAGAGAACCAGTATAGTGAAACTTGTACTTTATTGATTTACAGCACAACATTTGGCAAACTGTTCAGTCTTACTTAAAACTAAGTGCAGTCCTTAAGGCTTCACACTGCACTGCAGCACAGCATTGGCAAATTAGGGTGTTGTAACAGTCCAGTACCCAAACCACAGGCACAACAGCAGACCTCGGGCGCTTCATTTCTGGCAGGAAGGGTTTTTATAGTCTCTACGCTGGGCCTCCCCTCTACTGTGAAGAGGACAAACTGCAGTTTCCGAACTTTTCCCTTCAATCATGGGCGCCCCCTCTCCTGTAGTGTCCGGGGAGAGGTTCCCACTACATACCTACCTGCTATCTGTGAATAAATATATTTTTCACACAATGCTTCTGCATTTTCTGTCTTGGTTAAAAAAAAATTGCCACTTTGGAATTTATCATGTGTACTTAATCTAGGACAGAGGACCTAGAATTCTAGGACATTATTTTTCCCATTACTACATATAAGCTCAAGAATACTTACATCAATGTGTATATTTCTCATTACACAGAATAGATAGTGTGCAATATCTTTTATTTTACAGGGTCAGATCATTTGTTCTTTGTTGTTGTTTGTTGTTCTTTGTTGTTGGTATACACATACTTATTTACTAACTAGAAACCAAGGCACATATGTATTCAAACAATCTGACCTGCCTATACCTGAGGTGCTTTAGCAGCAAAGATAGACATTTATTTATGTCAATGTTCTAGCTTAGATAGCTTGAAGGCAGCATAGTCACTAATAACAGTGTAAATAACTATGCCATGCCATTGTAACTTGCATAAACCAGATTTAAAACTTGCCTGGGTGAAAGTTTTACCAATAAAGCATATTGTGAGAATCATTTCTTTAAACGAAATGTATGTAACAAAATGTGTATATGTAGATTAAAGAAAACAATGTTCAAAAACCTAAATTGTTTTTGAATAGCTAAAATGTTTTTGTGACTACACAGAAGCCTAAAATATTTACACCTTTAGATCACTCCATACAATTTCCATTAGATCTACCAACAACTATGTAGTATAGTGCCCCCCCCCCCCTGAATACATAGTGATTGGAAGGTGTAGAAAGCTCCTCATATTACATGGTTTGGGTAGAAGAAAAATTGATTGTACAGAAATTGTATGGTAAGATTGTAAAGCTAGCCACACATGGTTAGCGTTCAATCGACTTTTTCTCGATGAAAAATTAAATCGTCAATTAAATCGTGATCCGACAGGTTGAAAAATTTTGGTCGATTGTACAATCATCGAACTAAATTCCTTGCAGCTTTTTTTTTGGTTGAGTCAATGATACTCGAAGAAGAATTCAGTTGACGATTTTTGATTACTTCAATTAACTTTTCAGTCGAAATTGGACAATAATCATACTCCCCATGTAGTGTGCATCGATGAAATTGAAATCGATTTTTTCATCGAACTACAAAATCTAATCTAACGTTAATTGAATGCTAAAATTTAACCATGTGTGGCTAGCTTAAGGTGTATGGGGGTCTTTACTCGTTAATAAAGTACATGAGAATGATGCCTTTGCAGACATATCCTACTTATCTATCTGTATGGGGTTATCTCTACACACCTACATATTGGAGATGCTTTTGATGATGTGATCCAATTGACTTGTGCCTAGAGTTGTTTTGATCTCTCTTATTTGTTGATTTAGCATCCCTCCTGTAGGCTGGGAATGGGTTATTTTGGACTTTCACATTAAAGCTTCAAACACTTGAGATTATTTATACTTGACATTATTGACATTATGAGTATGGAATTAACTGGACAGTGAAAGTCTCAGATGGTCATCTGTGGAAATGTACTAAAATCTCTTACTAATAAAAGTTTTTTTTTATACTGTTATACTTAGTGATGGCCGAACTGTCTGCCCCGAACATGACATGTTCACTTTTCTTCCCCCGCCGAACAGTACGGTGTTCAACCCACCCTGTTCACCGGCAAGAAGAAGGTTACTATTCTTCCGCTGGCCCTGATCAGGAGCAGAAAGATCCGGCAAAAGGAAGAATTCTTTCACGAGAGGCCGCAGAGAGAAGCTGGTCTCTAGTGAAAGAAAGTGACGTCAGTGACATTACGTCCGGATATCGAAACCAGGAACTGCGCTTTCCTGTGACTTTAAAATGGTCAATATACATTATGACTATTCTGCAGCACACTATATATCATGTAATAAATATGACAAGCAATATCACAGGTAAAAAAAATGTAGGAAAAAAAAAAAAAAAAAAAATATATATATATATATATATATAAATGAATACAAATGTAATCCATATTTGTGCTACTTACTTGAATAAGATTACACATCAGGTTGTGACACACTTCTCAACATTTATAGCAGGACAATTCTCGTGATGGGGACCAGGAAGGGGGGGGGGTTGCAGTGGAGGAAGGGAGATCAGGAGGTAATGGTCAAATGCCGAAGTCATGCAGTGTTATTCCGATGAGGGAATATTACATATTCCTCACAGGATGAGATAGACCTGGGTCCTGAGTCTGGCTATTGCCTGAGGTTGGAAAAGTGGAAACAAGCACCATGAGTGTATGGAAGGAAAAGGAAAGAGGACTCCGATGTACATGCCTTGAGACCACATTCATTATGGATGGAATAATTACCCAAAAAGAAGCTTGTCCCACTCCCTTAATACATGGGATAGATTGCGCTTCTGATGACCCTAGCTTGGCAGAGGTATACTGTATTTGGAAACCACTATATGAGAACAAACAAAGAGAATACTTTACTGTAGGTTACATATACATACTAGGCGAGGGAAGAAAGGTGAGAAAAAACTCCCGCTACCCACCCACTTTTACCAAGATGTTCATCTGTGTCTTCTCTCCCAAACATGTCCACACTGCAACACGTCTTATCCCCCCCCTCCCACCCTACAAAACCTTATAAATCCAGCTTCATCCTGGGTAACAAGAGACACTTGGTGAGGTTGAGGAAAGGGGGGGGTTGAATAGTGTTGGGCGGTCTGGCAGCACTAGCCAGCATCCAACATAGGTGGTGTTTTATACCATCCTGCCCCTAATCCAGGGCCGTCACCGGCGCCTACACCAAGTGATGCAGTTACTAAACAGGTCTGGCTCGTTGAGCTTAATCATGCTCCATCTGCCAGAACCTCGCACCACATCTGAGATAATCTAGATGTGGCGCCATCAACACTCCATCTACCAACTGTACATGACGCCCCCACCCAGCAGCCATACTCACTCTATCCAGTCACGTGGTAGCTTCCACAGGGGACCCCATGAAGGCATCATGGTAGGGGGTGGCAACAGTTGGGGGTCCCCAGATGAAAATTGTGGAAGGTGCCCACAATAGGGATCCCTGGGCAATTGTGATACCCCCTTTCCCAATGACCCCCAAACCCAAGCTCAAGCATCATAACCACCATATAATAAAACATCTAATTTATTACGCAATATAATACCACATTTTAATTATTATGTGTATACACAGCTTGGACCATAATCACAGTGTCACAATAAGATACTAAACTTAACTCTGCATGATATCAACAGATGATACCCCAGTGACATAACATGTTGCACATTCCAAATAGATTTGAACATTACAAAACTGGTTTGAAACAAATTGCCTCATTGAGATTTTTAGCCCCTAGTTTATGGACCCATTTTTGTTCAGCTTGTAATAATGGTTTGTCTATATCTCCCCCGCATATCTTGGGTAAAATACATGTGAGTACACAAAAAGACATGTAGGATGTGCCATATTTGTGATAAAGGCTAACATGTCTGGATATCGGAAACATTAGATCTCCACTAGTGACTCTGAAATGTTCTTGTATTATGCCATTATAGAACGATCCGCAGAGGCACATCATTCGGTGATGCATTCAACACCTTCCTTGATGAAACCACACTGACTGAATGTTTGGAACTGTACATCGGTGCAATATCTTTATATACGATGCAATCTTTTTATTCTGTTTCATGTTCCTGTTGAGGATGAAAAACAAATCTAAATCTGAAATTAAAGCTGAATTCTGGCAAATGATGTCTAAATACGTACGCCATGTGTGTTTCCTCAAATTTTTCTTTAATGTCATTACAATAATACAGTGGTACACTGTAAACACCAGTTCGTTGCTATTTCTTGTGCAGGGTGAATGTTGTATATTACATCATCTAAATTTCAGCCTACACTTTGTAGTTGTTTGACTGGCTTTGACCATCCACATGTCTGCTTTCAGCACATTCTATGTTAACAGCAGTGATTCTGTATCTGGATTTCAAGACACATTGAGTAGATTTCAATGCTTGATGGAATATTTAATTCTTGAGGGAAGTTTTTTTAGCCAGGGTTAAGCTTTAATGTCCAGTACTGTTCTGTATAGTACTGTAGTACATTAGCAAGAATAGTCAGAGAAAGTAGGTTAGGTACAGAAGCCCAGTGGCTCCACTAGTATCCTGTTATAAAAAGCAAACCAGTTCTTGACATTTAAGCTGTGACTAAGCTTACATCTTATTCTCTTTACAGTTGGTCTTCAGGGTCACTATTGGGCCTATTATAAAGGTAGAATATATATAAAGGTGTCACACAGGTGTCAAGAACTCAAGTTCTTGATGTCAAAGCTGTGGCCAAACAGACCACATGTTTCCACATTACAGTAGTTCTATAGGGCTGCTAATGGACCCATTTAAAAGGGTTGGACAATGGAGGGCAGAACCAAGACTTTCAAAAGCTAAAGTAAATATTAGGATGACAGCATTTCTTGCAATAATTATCATATTTTACCATGCAAATTTGTCAATGCATTCTAATGCTTGATGAACACACATTTGTTTTCCATGAGCCATGATACTCCTCTTATCCCAGTGATCCTGGTTTCACTCTGATTCAACTTTGGGTTGGCTTGCTTATATGTCTGTCACCAGGCATGACCTTGTACTTGTTGTTTGTCCATCTCTTGCTTCAACCTGGACTGTCCTTGACTTTGTCTAGTAGCGTTTTGTGAAAGAATACATCAATTGCTCTTATGGCAGAGAGTGCACCTTTATCCATAAAATCCTTTTCAGCATTTTAGCAGAAAGTTTACTTTTTTTGGCCTTTGCATTAGAATTTGACTAGTATTTCTGTATTGTTGCCTTGAGCTAACGTCCCCACAGTGTCTGAAAAGTATAAAAGCATGTTTCACTGATCACTGACAAATGTAATGACTTTGTTTAGTGGTAACCTAATGCAGATACCATTGCAATGTAACATTTTCAACACAATGCAGTTTAATGCAGCAAATCTATTTTATGTTTTGACCACAATTTGTATGTTTGTCTAAAATAACAGCAATGTCACATATTGCTGCTTATCGGTCTTTTAGTGTTGGTGATCTAGGCAATAAAATACAGTAACATAATTTTTGTAGACACCATTCTTAAGTGTAGGCTAAATTTACAGTATAATACATAAAGAGAGATAAGTTCTGCCTCCCAAAAGGGTATACCTGGGTTTGAGTTGGGCAGCAAGGGGATTATTAAGACATTCAACAGGCGTATATCAAAGCAAAGAGTACATTTATTTACATTAAAGTCTAAAATTTGCAAAACATAAGAACAGAATTTTCCAACACTGTGGGTACATACGGTATCAAACTATTAAGACAGGCATTGTGTGTCCTTCGCAAGTTATGCTTCTTCAGGAGATTAAAGCAGGGTACAGATGGCTCGACATTCGAGGCGTCCGATGGTCCCTGCAGCAGCGTGATGACGTCATCACGCTGCTGTCAGGTATCGGCAGAGCCTGGGAGACAGCTCTGTTCTCTCTCCAGCTTAACCGATGCTTTATATCAGGGGTCACTAAATGGCGGACCGCGGTCCGGATCCGGACCTTGCACTCTCCTGCCGGACCGCGGTGAGTAGCAAGCTGCAGCGTGCTGTCCTTACGGGTCGCGAGCCGCTTGTCGGGTTGTAGCAGGAATCCAGCCCGGTGTCCCTGGCACCCCGCCCACTTCTACTGCTCGGCATTGCCCCAGCCAATCCGAAGCTTCTGGCAGCAGAGTGGAAGCTGGCCAGGGACGCTGTGAGGCAGATCAGTGGGGGCGTGGCTTCCAGTGCCGAGGAAGTGAAGAGGATTCTCAGTAAGTAATAATTACATGGCAGAATGATGGGAGATAATGATTCATGGGGGGGGTGGGGGTCAAGTGTGGGTAAATAATTGAAATGCAGCAGTAGATTGTAGCGTGTTTATTTGACATTTAAAGTCATATATGGAATCTGAATACCAAATGTGTGTGTCCGGGTGGAAGAAATTTTTTTAATCCGGACCTCTTCAACTTTTAATTCAATACCCCTGCTTTATATGGAGACCCACGGTTAGACCCGCGGTTTCCAGGAAAAGCAACGGACATCGGTCGTATTTAACGGTCATGTCCCATATGGCTGTTTTCCAGCAAGATTGATTGGTCCTGCTCGAAACCACCTCTTTGCTGCTCCCGACCAACCAATAACTGAGACTGCTGCTGACAGAGGTGGAGACATAAACCGTGACTGCTGGCCGGATAGGGCATATCATATCGGTTGGGCTGACAACTTGGGGACAGTTGGTGGGTGATTGTCAGCCGACTGCACTTAAAATATCTGCAATTTCACTTGCTTTCTTAACTTAAAGCAGAAGTAAATGCAAAAAAAAAAAAAAAATACATGTATAATTTATAAGTCTGTCTCTAATAGGAGTCCTCCTGTAACATATTAATATTACATTTGTTACCTGTAGATCCTGTCAGCCAGTAGACGTTGACAAGTATTCTTACTATGTAAGATTTGTTTGTCATTTAAATGAAGCTCATGTAAATCTCTATCACCATCTAACTCCATCTAATCCCAAAGAATGACAATGCTGCTGTCCAGTGGTGGCTACATTCAACATTCATATATACTGTTAGAGAAGGGACCACTAAAACAGGATGTGGATCATGACTCATCCAGTAGATACAAGAAACCACCTGAGTGAAGAAAACCAATGCAAACACCATATAATGGACAGTTAGCTGCTATATAGGAACCTATAGTTTACACCCATGTCATCTAAAAATTTAGTTGGCAACACTTTATACTGTTGACATGAGCGGCAAAATCGTCCGCCAATCGGCGTACGCCCACATGGGGCGACAGATCCCTGTCGCCCCACAGCTCGGCCGGCCAGAGAACGGACATGTCGGATGTTCTCTGGCCGATGCCAGCCGATGCCATTAACTTCAATGAAGACCGGCGTCTTCATTGAAGATAATGGCCGGCACACAAAGGGTGCCCGGCCGATTAAAGCAGCCCCAGAATGCAACGTGATGACATCATCCCACTGCATATCGCAGCTCATCGGAGCTAGTCTGTCTGCACCCGTCTGTGGGTGTATGGCAGGCTTAAAACTTCTATATTAATGCTAGATAGCTGGATCTGACTAGTTGTAATGCCCTTTCTCTTCGGTAAAGTGGGCTTGAATTTTTTCATAGTCTAAATTTAGTGTTTTATTCTGAAACATATAAATAGTACTGCATAGCACGTTCACGTACCTTTATTTACTCTGTAAAGCTAGACATACACATGCCGATAAGCGGCCGATTTTTAACCTGACCGACGGGCGTGCGCGCTCGCGCCGTCGGTCAGGTTCAAAATCGGCCGCTTATCGGCATGTGCCCACATGGGGCGACAGATCCCTGTCGCCCCACAGCTCGGCCGGCCAGAGAACGGACATGTCCGATATTCTCTGGCTGGCGCAAGCCGATGCAAGCCGATGCCATAAGTTTCAATGAAGACGGCGTCTTCATTGAAGCTTATGGCCAGCACACAAAGGGTGCTGGCCAACTGAAGGGGCCCCATAATGCCCCGGGGTGCAAACGCGATGACGTCATCACGTTAGCATCCCGGAGCATATCAGGACAGGTCTGCCTGCACACCATCGGGGTGTGTATGGCAGCCTTAAGTGTACACAATGACGTACAGTTTGAACAATTATCCTTGTCAATATCCTTGTGCATTGTACTAGATGTGATCCATGTAAATGAATCTAAATAAATATGTTTATTTGTTTTTTATGTGTATTTCACCATAAAGTGGTGTTAAAAACAAAGTTGAAAATGTTATGGCATAATTTAACTCTAGCAGAAAGGGAAAGCAAAATGGTAGGTACAGAAAATACTTGTTGAAATTTAAAAATAAAATTGAAAGGGATTTTACCAATTTATTTTCATATTCAACGTTAACAAAATTTATAGTTTACTATCTAGTGATCATATACTATTATTGGAATCTCACCAACATTATTTTAATAAATGTGATAAAAGCACTTTATGTTAACTTTATGTTGTATTTATATATTATATACACCTATATGATTTAATGAATGTTGTGTAATATTTACTGCCATTGCCATGAGTGAGATTTGTAGGGCACAACCCTGGATGAAAAAGACAGACAAATGCAGATGTAAGATAATCCATTATATATAATGTGACTTGCCACAAATGCATGTTACCCAACACAAATGTGGTGTTATAGGGTCATTATGTATTAAACAAACAGGATGTGAAACAAAGTTGCATTTCTTCCTGGCCTTCTGGACCCAGAGCTGACCTTGTATGTATTTTTTTTCAAAAATCCGGTGTAATATTGGTAGAGCTGTGTTAAATTGTAACTTTCTTTTATTTCAGCTAACAAATAGAAGGTCATTGTGCGCCTCAGCCTGTATTTGTTCTTTGGTTGCGTTAATCAGCCTTGTTTTATTTGTCATACAAAATTTGATGCCAGGCAAAGCCATATAAATTGATGGTTCAGACTGGCTGTATTTGACTTATTGTCAGTCAAGCTGGGCATAGACGTCTCGTCCTGGGCCAATTTCTTGGCAGATTGACCACACGTGATGACGTCATCACGCTGGTCATGCCAAGAATCGGCTGCAACACCCTTTGTGTGCTGGCATTTACTTGGGATGGATATGCTGGTCCCCATTCAAAGTTATGAGATCGATCTACAAATTATGGACATGTCCGTAATTTGTCAGATTTCTTCTTCTGGGCTGATTTATGGCCCGATTTAAGGTCAGTGTGTTAAATTTGCAGCAGATTGATCATGCCAGCGTGCATGGTGGTCAATCTGCAGTGAAATTAGCCGCAAATCTAACCATCTATGGCCTTCAGGTATAACAATATCATATAACATATAGCATTTGTTTATATGTCCTTTAGGACATCTATCAAAGCCAGTTGTATAAATTTTCTAATTATCATTTATTAGCCATATATATCATTAATATTATAAAATACTTGTCACATATTTTGTATTCTGATGTAATGCATGCGGTTAGCATATATATTGATATTCATCACAATCACATGCCTTTAATTCTTATTTTATATATAAATGTATATCCTATTTAAATGCAAATCTGTAACTTTAAGGTCCAATAAAAGTACCAGTAACAGAGCATTTTTAAATGGAATCCTTTATTTACTTTCATTAAACGTTATTTTAAAAAAAAAATGGTTGACTGCGCCTACACAGGTAGTTCATGTTCAATAAGTGCTGAATATCCCCTTGATTTTTCCCAATGCTGAACATTTGTTAATACCCCGTTCATTAAAAATTTATAGAGAGTAGCTGCGTGCAAAAGTCAGCAAGGGACCCAAAACGCATACTGGTCAGGGGTTTTACAAACCCATTTGGAGGAGTGTTGGGTTTAGAAGCAGAAATAAGTTGTGATCAAATCTTACATGGGTGTAGTAAGAGATACTTAAACTATGTGCAGAAGGGAAATGTGGCCCACCTGTGAAAACAAATAAGAACAGGGCTCACAACTTAGTGTAGCAAGTTTACTGGTAAAAAGCAAAAGTAGAAAATGCACTAACATGAGTGGTGGTAAAATCAGGTGCACACTAGAGAGGATCCCATTGTTGGTGCACACCAGAGAGGTTTCACAATGCTGTAAGCCCAGCTCCTTTTATTATTATTATTATCATTTATTTATATAGCGCCAACATATTACGCAGTGCTGTACAATACATTAGAGTGGAGATACAAACACACAATAACACACAGGTACAGGTATGACATAGGAGGAGTAGAGCACCCTGCCCGGACGGGCTTACAATCTGATAGGTTGGGGAACAAGGTATACAATAGGTGGGGGGGACTGGGACTGGCATGGTGGTGATGTTAGGGGTGAGAAGATGGATAGGACAGACTGAAGAGGTGGGTTTTTAGGGCTTTTATAAAAGTGCCAAAGGTAGGAGCAAGTCTAATGGGGCGAGGGAGAGAGTTCCAGAGAGTAGGAGCGGCCCTAGAAAAGTCCTTGGCCCCTGGAAGAAGATACTTTGTTATACCATGCCTGATCTTACCACTCAAGGGAGTACATTTTATGCTTTTGCGTTTCAACATTACATTTCTACAATAAGCTGTGCATCCCATGTCCCTGTTCTTATTTTTTAATACCCTGCCCATACAGTCTGGACCCTGGGAGGAAATGAGCTGTGACTCTCCTCTAAAACACTGACCAATCAGAGAGGATTGAGGATGGGTTTCAGATAGTCAAACTGACAAATAACATTGAGGTTGGCCTGTGTGCCATTTTTAAGCAATGCATACATCTACATGACCTCCCTCTCTCACTAAGGAACAGAGTAATGAAAGTCATTACAAACCATGGATGTTAGCAGCCAGTCATATGAACAAATGGGTTAAGTGTAGTGTGACATTTACATAAGTTTCCCCTTTTTTGACAATTTGCTGGAATTCATTATGTTTCTGCTCCAAGAGAAATGGAAGCACGGAATTTCCTTGTTTCTATTACTGGAGTTGGAGAAAGCATTAACTCTGATAGGACAAACATTGGTCAACTTTTGTAAGCTGTACGGCTCTGCCTTCCCATTTGTACAGCTACTAGGCTACCTGCTTTAGCAGGACTAAATTATATTCAGCAATCTAAAAAAAATCCATAATGGGATAAAATGAAAGTATCAAAATAGCTAATAAAAATATAATATTTTAGGAACTACTTAAAATAATGGTGTTAGTGCTGTTCATGTACTTTCCAAACATATTACATATTGTTAATTACCCTTACAGGTTGTACATAACCCTTAAGGTGGGCATAAACGGGTCGATCCCTATTCAACATGGCATCACCATACTGTGCTCAAGCATTAGTCAATTTAACAGTTAATCAATGTACACAACTTTTGCTCAATCAATCTTGTTTGATACTTTGAATGGGGATATTGATTCAATTAAACAGGGATTTCCCAACATGTTGGTTCCCTGTTTGATCGATCTTTCTTACAGCAGGATCAATCAAGGGAAGGGTGCCCGTAATTGATTCCTAAACAAACAATCACAGTGAACGTGCAGTGATTGCTTGGGAATCGAAAAATCAACCCGTGTATGGCTACCATTAGCCTTATAGACAGATCTGCAGTTCATGTGAATGTTTTACATGGCAAAGGATTTATCGTTTTATTTACTGTGTTATGTGAAAAACTCTCCAATCTCAAACTGGCATCTTAGTTACAGTATATCTATAAAATAAACAACCAAAAAGTAGTTCCTATAATCATAAAAAAAATTCACTGTTATAGTGCAAAACAAGACCTTTAAAAACACAATGAAGCATGTTTTTACCAAGTGTGGAACAAACATGTTTTTGGATGTATTGCTTTTCATGCCAGTAGTGTTTTGCTAGTGCCCAGCTAAAGTCGCAGTATGTGACATACAAAGGATCATTGGTATTGGAGGAAAGTGATCACTCCTTTCTGCAGATTAGTAACCTGCAAACAGAGTGAGGTCAAAAGGCACTTATTTTGAAAGCTAAACACACAATCTCTCTGTTCCTGAGAGATATTGCAAAATGTATCTTCTGCCAAATATTTCTCAGCAAATCCAAGTCGAAATTTCGTATGTGTTTTTTAAAATGCATCTTGTAGCATAAGTAAGTTCACATCTGGTTGTTAAGTACACTTTTACATGTGTTTGTTCATAAAAAGTACCAACTTTTCCTAAACTTTTCATAGAGTAATAATAAATCAAGTGCGACAGAGTGCAGCTTGGTGACATCACTTATCACTTATCACAGAATCGGCGGGCACCCTTTGTGTGCTGGATGTTAGATTAAACGGGGACCCATTCAGACTAATGGCATCTGCCAGAGATTTATGGACATGTCCTTTCTCTGGCTGACCGAGCTTTCGAACCATAGTTATATGCCACCCAATGTGGTTACCCACGATCCGCAGCCGATTTTGCCGCCAACTGATGGCTGCGAGTGCAGACACTCATCAGTCTGCGGCAAAATCAGCCGCGTCTCGCTACTTGTTTGGGGGCCTTAAGCCAAAATGCCAAAAAGCCAAGCATGTTTGCCTGATAAAATTATTTATGAACAAGTTACCATTTTCTTCAGAGACAACTGTGACCAGACTCCATTTCTAAGGTACAGTATTTGAACACCCTGCAATTTTGCAAGTTCTCCCACTTAGAAATCATGGAGGGATCTGAAATTCACATTGTAGGTGCATTCCCACTGTGAGAGACAGCCTTTAAAATCTTTTACATTGTATGATTTTAAAAGAAATGTATTATTATTAAAGAAATCTATTACATGTGCTATACACATGTCTCTCGAAAACCTGTTACTCTGCCTTTAAATATTCCTCCTCTACTCCACTCATTAATCTAAATTTGAAGTACCTGTCCGAGCTTCTTAAAGACACCTGACCACCCCACAGCCAGTCAGACTCCGACTACTACCATGGGCAATACCAAAGAGCTGTCAAAAGACACCAGAGACAAAATTGAGGCCCCCCACAAGGCTGGAAAGGGCTATGTGGCAATTGCAACATCCTTTTCCAGTTATAACAGCTTTTAAACGTGAAGCATAGCTTGACACAAGTGTCTTGCAGCGATTTACGGGTATTTTAGCCCATTCTTCATGGGCAAAAGCCTCCAGTTCAGTCACATTCTAAGGCTTGTGTGCTGCAACTGCTTTCTTCGAGTCCCACCAGAGGTTCTCAATTGTATTTAAGTCTGGTGACTGCGATGGCCACTACAAAATGTTCCAGCCTTTAATCTACAACCATGCTCTAGTGGACTTGGAGGTATGCTTGGGATCATTGTCCTGTTGAAAGGTCCAACGTCTACCAAGCCTCAGGTTTGTGACAGACTGCATCATATTTCCTTCCAAAATCTACTGGTACTGAAGAGAATTCATGGTACCTTGCACACGCTGAAGCTTTCCTGTACCTGCAGAAGCAAAACAGCCCCAAAGCATGTTTGATCCCCCGCCATGCTTCACAGTAGGCAGTGTTCTTTTCTCCATAGGCCTTGTTCTTCCTCCTCCAAACATAGCTGTCTCCAAAGAATAAGAAGAGTCAACTGCAGTATGCCAAAAGTCATGTGGACAAACCACAAAAGTTTTGGGATAGTGTTCTGTGGACTGATGAAACAAAATTAGAACTGTTTGGGCCCATGGATCAACGCTATGTTTGGAGGAGGAAGAACAAGGTAAGGTAGATGAACTTTTGGAGCAATTGTTAAAAAATGGAAGAGACTCCCTCAGACTGGGGAATGCCAACTGTCAGCAGCCTGGAAAGTGCCTAATTCCGTACACCTAGAGGTCTTGTGGCTCCAGTCCCAATACTGTCCTGATATCAGCACAAGAACCTTCCACACTGCAATTTAGATAATGGTCCCATTACCAATCTAAAGAGCAAGTGCCCCAAAAATTATTGTTAACTGCCCAATATCAGCACAAGACTCTTCCATCCTGCATTCCAGAAGAATGCATGATCATGAATCTGCCTCTTAAGTAGCTGTCATGTTTCTTTTGCTTTGTTAAAAAATGTAGTCTAGTGATAACATAAATAACCTACCTCCTCAGGTTAAGGGTTTTGGGTGAGTGGTTAACCTGGAGATGAGCATTGAATCACCAATGGTTGGTTCAAAAAACCAATAAGATGACAAACTATCTACAGTACACAAAGGTATTACTTGTTGATGTCAGGAACCTCGGTTTTCCATGATGTCAGTTCCTATGTTTGTGCTGCTGATGGCACTCATAACTCCGTTATCTCCGTCATTTCAGCATGCCCATTTTCGCTTGGCTTTGAATGCTAACAAGTTTTGTAAATCCTCAGAGCTTAAATGTAAATCTTCTACAGTTACATTAGGTCATGCTTTGCAGCAATAATACCTTTTATACTCTGTTAGAAAAATACAACAGCGTAATGTACTGCAGCCATGATATTTATGTTGTTCATGTTATTATGCGTGCTTTATTATAATTCAGGTCATGTTTTAAAGGAGTTCTGAACTAATACAAATATATTGCATAGACTGTTATTGTTTACTTCATGCAAATTTTTGCCAATTATTGTTGACAAAAAAAAAAGTGTGTCCTTTAAAGGGAAATTTTTTCCAATGAGAACACTGTAAAATGATGCTCCTTGGCTCTTTGCCTGTTCTGTGGGTAGGGGGGAATGCGGTTCCGTTTCACTTAAACCACTAAATTACATTAGAAAACGCTGGCCAGGATCATGACATTGTACAGTGGTCCTAGGGCAAAAGTAAGAGTGAACGGAGTTTTGTCCGACCCGTTCCCCATAGGGAACGGG
>CM070034.1:62552360-62599544 GCA_036250615.1 Ptychadena robeensis | reverse complement strand
TTGATCGTTTTAAGTTGATTGATTGAAAATCTGACCTGTGTATGGGCTGCTTAAGTCTACATCTCATAAAGGTTCCTTTCTGTATTTTCGATCAATTATGGATATTAGCTGTACCAATAGAGGTTTTACATTTCTAAAAGTTATTCTGAGCTGGTGTAACAGGACTGTTCATTTAACAACCCTAGGCTTTTTTTTTTTGTAACAGGGACACTATCAGTCCTGTTCCAAATGAACTTAAAGAACCGTTGTTCCAAGTGAACCAATGAGAAGTACTGCATGGAACAGAATCTTCCACATTAGCAGTTGCCACGAAACAAATTTATGTAAGGAAGCATCAAACTGTCTTCACAGCTGATGAAAGTTTATCTCAGAGTAACATGGGCAGACAAATCCTCTGCTTGCCTAAACTCTGTATTTCAATCCACCCACATGGCTTAATCATGGGCTAGTTATGACTGAATCTTTGGGTGGGGCATAACATGTCAGTGTTGTGGCAATCTTATCACCCATGTCACTCTGGAATAAGCTAAATGAGATGCTCCATGTGGGATATAGAATGGTGTCAGTATAATATGTCCATTAATACATGACCAGTGTCTTCAAAGGCATTGAGAGCGTTGTTTTGGTTGCAGTTAACATTTATGTCTAATGAAGTAGACCTGTTATAATGTTTCAGCTTAATGTTAATTAAGACAGCATTCAGATGCAGGCACCCAAAAAGCAACCGGGTGGCGCCTCATGTCGTGTCTTACCGGCTCCATTGCTTTTCAGACATCCAGACTCTTGCGTGAATGCCCCCTTAATTGGAACAACCAATTAGATTATAATGCTTGTATCAGTGTGATGATAAAAATTAGAGAAAATAATTTTGAAAAAATGGCAACAGATGGCCATGAGTTCATTACTAGCTGCTACAACTGTTGCTCTTTTTGCTCAGCAATCAATATAGTGCATAGACTGCAATGCAACTTTCTCCCTTAACAGCATTTATAGGAAAAAAGCATGCTCCTAATGTCTATCTAACATATTGCAATTTTTGGGGTCATAAAAATAAATTTTACCTTAATTTTCCCATGTATAACACATATCCTGTCCCTGGGTAGCTACACAAATGTCTCCTATATCTGTGGAAAGAACCAGGGTTGTCACCCAGGCTAAGCTAATATTATTTTTAAGCTACTGAGCAACTAGCAAGTCCATAAGCAAAAGCAGATAATGACTGAGTTATTACAACCCATATGTTTTTTTTCTTCTCTGTGTCAAAACAATGTATTCTGTCAATTGCAGATTCTTCTGAGCCTTATAACAATATTTGAAATGAAGATATATAAAGTAGTCTTCTTCTAGTCCAATGGTCTTGATGCCTGTAGTAATGACGCTATATAACAATAGATATTTTTATCATGCTGGAACTTTGCCTTAAGTTGAAAATTACAGATTTCAGTATTCCTTCCTTTGTAACACTGGACCCTCCTAGATCAGGTTAAATTCACACGTACTTGTCTGCTTGGAAGGCATGTCTTCATTACCAGTAGGGAAGGTTACACAAGGGTCACAGTTGAGGTGAAAGGGGCAGAATTTAGCTGATGATTGTTGCAGGTAGTCGTTACTTACAAATGAAGGTCTGGGATGATCTGCATTTAGAAAAAGCAGTGAAATAATATAGCATGAGAGGTAAATTCTCATAACCTTTTACATAACACTCTTCCTAGACTACATTATACCAAGTTGGCCATTGGTTGACTTCTTATTTTTTTAAATTAGTGCTAGATGTGTAAAGACTAATATAACATGGTTCTGCCTCTCCCATGGCCTTTCACCTACATTGCTGGTGGTATTAGCACATTGTGATTCCGTACAATTGAGATACAGCTTACCTCAAGGTCAGTACCATTTTATCATAACTCTTGACGTATTCACACATTAGGTAGAATTTACTCTGATTTTGCCTGTATATATCTTAAATATGCTAAATAACAATAGTTTTCTCTAGTGAAGGTTACTGATTTCGAGTATACATTTTGAATTCTGTATACTTTATTGTCTGATTTTCAAATCTATTTATTTACTCTTTTTTACTAAGATTTATATCAGGTTAACCCCCCTGCCGTTCCTGACGGCACCATCTCGTCCAGCGCTGTCCTGTCAGTACTGCACTGGATGAGATGGGGCCTTCCCTCGTAGATTGGAGCCCCGGCAGCACAAACTCACTGTTCTGTGCTGTCCGGATGGCTCGGATCTTCTGAACTGGCCTCTGCACGGGAGCCGAATCCCCCCTCACTCCCCTAAGTGACGTGATGACATCACATCGGGGCGGCGGTGGGAGATTGCACGAAAACAATTTTCTAAGGAGAAAACTGTTTTCAGTGCGATTGCCCAGATGTGCCCCTTTGAAGTTAACCCTCTCCCCTTTGGTGTGATGTCACCAGGTTCATCACACCAGGGGAGAGAGGGTGCCAAAGGGAATTGTACTAAATACAGTCCTGGCCAAAACTTTTGAAAATGACACAAATATTTGAAATTCGAAAAGTTGCTGCTTTAGTTTTTATAATAGCAATTTGCATATACTCCAGAATGTTATAAAGAGTGTTCAGATGAATTCTTTGTTCATAATTCTTTGCCATGAAAATTAACAAAATCCCCAAAAAACCTTTCCGCTGCATTTCATTGCTGTCATTAAAGAACCTGCTGAGATCATTTCTGTAAACGTCTTGTTGTAAAAATGTTGACTAGCACAAGGCTGGAGATCATTATGTCAGGCTGATTGGGTTAGACTTCACATGGCCGACTTTACCTGTTAAAAAGAGGGTAAAGCTTGAAATCATTGTTCTTCCATTGTTGACCTGCAAAGAAACGAGTGCAGCCATCATTGCGTTGCATAAAAATGGCTTGACAGGCAAGGATATTGTGGCTACTAAGATTGCACCTAAATCAACAATTTATAGGATCATCAAGAACTTCAAGGAAAGAGGTTCAATTCTTGTTAAGAAGGCTTCAGGGCGTACAAGAAAGTCCAGCAAGCGCCAGGATCGTCTCCTAAAGAGGATTCAGCTGCGGGATTGGAGTGTCACCAGTGCAGAGGTTGCTCAGGAATGGCAGCAGGCAGGTGTGAACGCATCTGCACGCACAGAGAGGCGAAGACTTTTGGAAGATGGCCTGGTGTAAAAAAGGGCAGCAAAGAAGCCACTTCTCTCCCAAAAAAACACCAGGGACAGATAGATCTCCTGCAGAAAGTATGGTAAATGGACTGCTGAGGACTGGGGCAAAGTCATATTCTCCGATGAAGCCCCTTTCCCATTGTTTGGGGCATCTGGAAAAGGGCTTGTCCGGAGAAGAAAAGGTGAGCGCTACCATCAGTCCTGTGTCATGCCAACAGTAAAGCATCCTGAGACCATTCATGTGTGAGGTTGCTTCTCATCCAAGGGAGTGGGAACACTCACAATTTTGCCCAAAAACACAGCCATGAATAAAGAATGGTACCAAAACACCCCCAACAGCAACTTCTTCCAACAATGTTCCAAATGGCAACCTTTCATAGTCATATTTCAACTGTCAACATTCCAACAAAGCTTTTCTCTTGTTTCCACAGCTTTTAACCCCACATTGGACGCACATCCGCAGCAGGAAAAAAAAAGCAGGGAGGAAACATCCTATTCTAATGAATGGGACAGTGTCCACACTGCATTATCTGAACAGCATGCCTGTGGTGGTGATATGAAGCTGTGGAATGTCACCTCTTCATTGCAGCACCGCCTGGTGCCGCAGAAGACACGTCCACATGAATGGATCTATCTCCAAGACCTGAAAAAGCAGTGCCTGATGCAGTTGGGGCACTGTTTTTCTGTGTCTTTGGTAAGATAAATTAATAAGCCAAAGCCTTGGGCAAACTGTTTGCAAGTCACAGGAAATCCTCCAGCAAATGTTCCAGCGAGCATCTTTTTTTCATCCAGCTCTGGGAAACAGCAGTGGACACATGGCCTTACATATGTCTACTCTTACTTTCAACCCCCAGATCTTCAACAACATTAAAAGTCAAATTTCACACCCCTAACTGGAATATTTCATGGTTATTAATGTTTCCCTGTGGTTATCCAAGTTACATAAATTGTATACATTTAACAATAAAACTGAAAGAATTTTAGCAATTTATATAATACAATTTTTACAGTAGTGCATACATGATACAGTAGAGCTGCAATACCAATTTTAGCCACTGGCTTCTTCTCACACATGGAGGAGGGAGAAAGGGGGAAGCTCACGAAACGCTCAGTATCAACAATATAGGTCCACATAACTAGGTTTTAACCACATTTGCGTACTGGCGGACCACTTATGTGCACCCCTGGTGATCACACTTCCCTAGCTCACCCATGGGCAGGAAGTTGGTCTTCATATGGCACTGGGGCCTAATCTGGTATAATCTGAATTCAATTGATAACTTCCCATCATAAGATGTACAGAAATAGACAAAATATTCTGAAATGTATAAGTGGGAGAGATTTCAGGCATGTAATTGTGCTAGATCAGCCTGTTTGACTTCACCCATGCAAATTATATCATTGCTGGGATCAAATAAACAAAATTTCAGCTTTGCAACAACTCTCTTGTGCAGTCTAAGCATTCTTCATTGCCAATTGGTGTCCGTGCCAAGGAAGTAGGGTTTTACATATCTGCACCTGGTAGTGTACAGGCAGTGGAAATTTTTATATTTTACTGGTCCAGTTTTTATGAAAGGGAATACCATGCCAGAGACATGGACACATTTTTAAGGGTCACAGAACTATCACAATGTAAATGTAGGTAACAACTATCTGGTGAAATAGGCAAACAGATGTAGAATTGTATTATAGTGATCCTCATCCGCCCCTTTACCCTCGAAGTGAAGAAAATCAGGAGAAATACATCATTTAGACTATAAAGGCCTCTGTCTCCAATATAATGTTTATGCCTTCTTCTTGTTGTTATCAGTAAATATATGTTACATTTGTCTTTTTCTTTTCCATTTTGTTTGCCTAATTATAATAAAGCAATAGCTGGGACATGACTAATCTCCACGGTTGCTAATAGCTGGTGATGATGTCAGAAACACTGGAAAGTCAAAATATTATGTCCTATAATAAATTAATCATCTGGTTATATAGTGTAAGGCTGTACACTTGTAAGGACACGTCTGTGTATATATACAGTACATGGGGATCACAAACACATCATAAACCATGTGCTATGATGTACTGAATATTTAGTCTTTGTCAAATGAACACTGGCTTTAAAGTGAGAACAAAACATCACTGAAATGCCTGTATGGAAGCCCATCTACCCCTGCTTGTGTGTATATATCACAGTCATGGACTTTTTTGTCCACAAGTTTTTGTCCACAAGCAGGTTGGTGACCTAAATATTCTACTACAATTAAAGTATATATTAACTTGAACTAAAAAACTGTATTAAACAAAATGAATAAAAAAAAATTCAATAAAACAATTTTTTAACATTTAAAAAAACTTTTAAGCTCGATGGATTTGAATAAATTTTCAACATTTTGACCAATACAAAAAAACCAAAAACAATACAAACAACAATTACAATACAATATAAAGAGGAGTAGAAATATCAATATTGAATATTACCCATGTCCAATGTTTGGCATGTGTAAACAAACAAAAACAAACCTATTTGTATTAACTTCTGGGCACTGTGCACGTGGTCACCGATGCTCCCGACCAACGGGGGAATCCAACGGACAGGTGGGTATCTTACTAGTTAACTCGGGCTGAGTTTCATGATGCATGAAACTCAGCCTGAGTTAACTCAGGCCAAACACCCAGGAGGTTAGGCACAGTGGTTCAGGGGGTTAGTACTCTGGCCATGCAGCGTTTCAGCGTGTCCTAGGCTGGAATCTTGGTCTGGACACTATTTGTAAGGAATTTTCATGTCCTCCTTGTGTCTATGTGGGTTTTCTCCACACTCCAAAATCAATATTGAATATTACCCATGTCCAATGTTTGGCATGTGTAAACAAACCAAAACAAACCTATGTGTATTAACTTCTGGGCATTGTGCACGTGGCGCTTTTTTTATAACCGCGCCACGGACAATCGCGGTGGAGCACAACATGCTCTGCCATGATTGCCTGCCCGGCTGGAGGTTCAGTACATAAATCCGGCGTCACTGGAGACGCCAGAGTTATGCTGAAATAAGGCGACGCCCCTCCATTTAGATGGAGATCTATGGAGGCCTACCCCTGTTTGGCCTGAGTTAACTCAGGCCAAACACCCAGGCGGTTAGGCACAGTGGCTCAGGGGGTTAGTACTCTGGCCATGCAGCGTTTCAGCGTGTCCTAGGCTGGAATCTGGACACTATTTGTAAGGAATATACATGTTCTTCTTGTGTCTGTGTGGGTTTCCTCTACACTCAAAAGACATGCAGATAGGTTAATTGGAAAATCCTGTTAGTTACAAAAGACTTAAGCTAGCCATACACACATAGATGCACAAACGATTGCTCTACGATCTAGCGCGGCATAAGCTTACGCCGCAATCAATGAATGATCGTTCAGCGGTTGTTCTGGGAATCGTTGAGCACCACTTTAGGTGCTCAATCCCTGGCGATACTTTGGATGGGGATTATAGATCCCCATCGAAAGTAATGGTAGTCGAACAGAGATTTACCAACATGTTGGATCTCTGTAGGCAGCATTCGATCCCCAAACGACTGATCATTTGGTAATCAATCTCAAAATTCAAAAATGGATGAGTACCTTTATACTGTGAGATGTGTTAGTTACATGTATCTGACTATGATAGGAACATAAGATTGTGAGCTCTCTTGAGAGACAGTTTGTGATATGAGTATATATAATCTGTAAAGTGCTGTGTAATAAGTCAGTGCTATATAAGATAATAATAACATAAATTATCATAACAAACTAAACAAGAGAACCAAGACAAAACCTAAAAAAGACATAAGGAAGAAGGGAAGTGAGAGTGGTGGTTTTCATGAAATTACAATGTAAAAGGGAACATATCAGAAGATGTCAGGAGAAAGTGGTTCCTCCATGGGGTCCAAATCCAGTCAAATTTACAGATAGTTTAGCACAAATTTTGATATATCATCATGTCCATCAAACTGGACTTAACTTCTCAGAAATGCAGATACTCTGCTTAGTTGCAGAAGTTTAACAACCATTCCTGGCCATTGCCTTTCTTACCCCTTCCCCCCTGTTTCATTCAAAAGAGGCAGAAAAAACAATTCTGATTTCATTGGGTAAAAAACAAGCCATGCAATGTTTCATTTGAAGATATAAGGAGAGAAGAAGGGTCGGGGGAGGCTAAATAAAGTAAAGTAATATTTAAAGTAAGGTAATATTGAATTATATCCTGTATTGGGGAATATGCAATAAGAAAGTTCTTGATACCTTTAGGTAGGGTTCATATGCTTTATAAGAATACAAGATCCTTGTTTCTTGTTGTCATGATTGGCTGTTGAAAGTAAGCTCAAGATTCTTAGAAGTTCGCGAGTCATAAGGTTTAAAAAAGACTGAAGTTGAATTCACCTGACTGGGATTAAGGTCTAACCAGAAATACATTCTGAGAATGTATTAAAAAACTGATTTCCCCTTTCTTATCAAAGAAATTCCTAGTAATTGGGCACTTCAGTCTACATAACTATGTAATAAGTGTGTTCTTTGAAGAGATTGCACTATTTTCTTTTAAACAAAACGAAGCTGACTTTCCCCAGCTGCTCTCAGCAAAATGAATAAATAAATGTATGCAAACCCAATAACACAATAACAATTTTCTGGGTTGTGGGGGTTGATTCAGGTATTTAGTGCAGATGTTTTATATTTATTACACAATCTCCTGAATTGTTATGGGAAAATGAAAATGCCTGGCAGTTGGAAATGGAATTCTCACACTGATAATTTGTTAATCAGTGCCTTGGTGAATGATGATGCAAAATTTAAGACAAAATAGTAATCGAAGAGAGGGCATCAGGTTTGAATTTCACTCATGTTACCTAATGTCAATGCGTATTGCCAAATGTGTATGTGTAAACTATTACTAATTGTGCAATCAATAGTTAAAAACTATTATGTATCCATATCAATAAAATATGAAAAACATTAATTATATACAAATAAATGTCACCTCTTTAAACTTTGTGCGATTGCAAAGTGCGATGCCAGCCAAAACATTGTATTTTTCCATTTTAAGGTCAGTGAGGCTAAACTTCTGCTAGTTCAGTTGGCTACATTTCCCCTAAGGTCCCATAAGAGATCACATACATTGTGAGGACAGTTGTCAGTGATTGACTATTGCCCCAGTGTGATACCCATGGGCAACTGCCGAAAAGCTTCCGGCAAACATGTCATGTCATATGTGCTGGGTAGTAATGGTTCCTGGCTGGTCAGGCAACGGTTATTAATTAATTTATGTCAGGGACTCAATAATCCTAGTTCGGTTTCTCAGCTAAAGTCTAATCAACAGCAATGTGTACATAAAAGTTTGATTTACTACCAAAATAATATACAATCCAAAAAATAATGCAACATTAATGAACTTCTGGTGTGAACATGATCAAGATATTTGTTTATAAACTGCTGAAGCATGGAATGAAATGGTGTAACAATTTCTATGTGGACATATAGCAGAGGGAGGTACTTGATACTTTGTTCTCTTGAAATTTGACATCATCGTACTGGAATGAACATATTTCTAAAGAAACACTTGAATTGTACATTTACTGTATACATACACATTTCTTGTAATCCATGAATGAATTACTGTTAAACTAAATTAAACTGTGTGGCTCAAGTACAAGGCTTCTGGCTTTCATATGCAGTATACAATGTACAATGAGAAAAACAAGATCCTTGACTAATCTGGAAAGAGCTAATTGCAACTGAAGCTAATTTCTAGCATATGACTCCAGACTGCCAATGTCATAATAAACTTCATCTCACAGACAAACAAACATATAAAGCTTTATAGGAAAACTTCACTTAACTTTGCTTCACTTAAACCTATCTCTGGCATGTTCCGCATGTATTAATACTATAGTTTTAATAGCACCCAGAATAATCTAATCTTGTGGCCACAATATGTTAATGTTTCATAGGGCTGCTATTTTGCTTTATGTAACTTCTGAAAATAACTTTTTTTCTGTTCCTATACTGATCACTTTGTTGACCCCAAAACCATTTAATTAAAAAAATATATTTTTTTTATTTATTATTTTATATAATTTATAATTTTTTTTATAAATTATATTAATATTATTATTATGACTTTAAAGATCTTACATTTTTATTGAAAGTATTTTCAAGTTATAAGAAATACATCAAAATGCATAACAGATAACATAAATAACAAATAAACCACAGAAAAAGGGGGAAACTAAGGAATGGTGTGCCAAATACCATAACGATAACTGTGGTAACATGAAGTAAAAAAACCAAACAATCAGAAAGGTAATAATGAAAAAAACGTGTGGCGTGCCTGGAACAATCTGGAGTAAGCGAAGGAGTAAGGACAAAAAAGTAGTGCGAGGTAAAAGGAAGCAAGGGGAAGCAGACAGGGCAGAGCGGACTCGACAGAGAGGAACGTAGAGAGAGAAGAGCAGAGAGGAGAGGAACATGGAAAGAGAAGGAAAAAGAAAAAAGGAGGGGGGGTTCAGAGGTCAGAGAGAACATGAGGGACCGGAATCTCTGGGTGGTTCGGAATCCAAGCCATGGGCCCCAGCTTCTGTGGAAGAGTTCTGTTCGGTTATCGTCTTCGGCCACAAGATGACCTTAAAGATCTTAAATCTAGATAGCATTATTTAAAGTATTCAGTTTAACACCAACTAACATATCAACGTACCACTTCTATCATATTCCACAGGCATTTCATTTTTTCTTATCTTGTGATACAGGATATATTTACCTTAATCTCCTGTCCAAGTCTTTTAACAGCACTCGGTTCAGCTTTGGAGGGGCATCCCATTCGGAGCGAGAGTCCTTCTTTTTACCTTTCAGTACTGAAACTGTGCGATCTTCATTTATAATTGTGATTCTATCTAACTGGAAGAGTTCATGTCAAGCACCCTGTTAACCTAGAAAAATGCTCTCAAAATCAGGACCTGGTCATGGAGTTTCACATGGCCATTTGGTTTTGTAAAATAGAAGGGCCATTTAGATTTTATAATAGATTTAATTTTAATATATACAAAATGTATAATCTAGAATATGTGACATAATATTTTTTTACAATGATTATACTATTGTGTGTTTTGTTTTTTCATCTGTTGCTGTACCAGACCAACTGCTATATGACATTTTGCCACTATTTGCCTATTGCAAAGACCTTGTCTGTTCTTCCTGCTTCATCCCTTGGTTGGAGGTACTGAATACTTTGTTCTCTTGAAATTTTACATCATTGTAATGGAATGAACATATTTCTAAAGAAACATATGTATGTATGCATACACGTTTCTGGTAATCCAGGAAGAAACAAGGATCACAACGGAATAACCAGTGATATCTAATCCTAAGAGTAGAGTTGACTGTCTTCATAACTACTTTGTATATTTATTATTTCATATTTAAGAAGTGAACCTTTTTGGAACTGTATTTTCAATCTGACAGGTGAGTATGCCCAAGGTTAGCTTAGGTGAGTTTTGTTAGTAAACAAACTTACCCCGAGTTAACTCTGGCTGACCCAGGTGCCATTGAATATGATAGGCAGCATTTGGGGTGCTTCTATGAATACAGCATCAAGCATGAACAAAAAAAAACATGCTAATTTGGTTTCAAATGTATTTATTCTTTGTTTTTCCTACTATAAAAATGTTTCATGAAAAACTATAGTATATTACAAACAAGTATAGTAAAACAGCACAATTCCAATTCGTAAAACCCATTCAAATCACACTTAGACGCACTCCCTGAATTTTTTTTGTGCATTGTTTAAGAAAACCATAAACATATACAGTATAATACAAAGCATACTACCAGATGGTCTTTCATTGATTATGCAATTTATTCGCTGTTAAACTAGCTTTTATTAAAGAGAAAAATACGCACGTACTAAAAAGTCAGGCAACCATTGCAAAGAAGACTATCACCGTATGAGCTCTAGGAAAGTTGTGCATTTACAGTAAATAAATATCGCTGTGATGACATATATGAAAATGTATAGCTATTCATTAGTCTGAGGTATCTTCTGCTAAAAACACAAAAATGCACTAAAGATAATTAACACCATTTGGTATAATAGTAAAATACTCTTTACAAAATCGAGAAGAGCTCATTTTAGAGTGTTTAGTATAATATTTTGTCATCTAACTGCCAAGAAAAGCAAGAAATTCAGTGAGAAAAAGATAGCACATCCCTCTAGTGTTACTGCAAATATATATTCCCATAGAGAGAAATGTCTCAAAGGGACCCAGATTCATCAAATATTACATGAAGCAGTGACTGCTGCTTTAGCATCTTTCAGATCATCGTAAAGGTACATTTGCTTTACGAAATAGTTCTTCTAGTTAGAGTAGTGCTGGGTACGAAATCACATAACAGCATGGGAAAAAATCCCAAACTCCCATCACATAATGATGATTGATCATGATGATTAGGTGTGGTTTTCTGGGTGTACTAGAGCAGGACATGTTTGCCTCTCCTTAATGTCTGACAACATAGAACATTTAAGGGTATGCCATGCTCATGTGTTTTAATGATATAGACATAGTGATGTTGTGGGGTCCTACTTTTTATATTTTACTGCAGCTCATGGCAGGCTGGCTAAGGCGTTGTTTATGCAACCTTTTTGCTGGTTACCATCATGTGTTCTTTTCCCATAAACTACCATGTGTGATTCTAGTGCCATTACTAATGTCACATAATCCAAATCCATGGTCCAATGTAACAACAATAATGAACCCATGACAGAATGATTTGTATAACAGGAATATTAGGAAACATATTTCAGTGTACTAAAAATTATACAATACTCACACAAAACCAAAAATAAAACAAAGATTTAGATATAAAACATACACAACTATATACTTTTAAAACCAGTTTCCTGCACTGAATATATTTATTAGGTATACTACTATATCAATCAATAGAAAGATCCTTAGTGTTCTCCAGACACTAACTTGGGTCGTTGTGGAAGACACAATAATACAGTTAATGGGTATTGTTCAGAGACAAATATAGAGAAGCTCAGTTGTATCTGAATTTAAAACAACCAGCTTCGCCCAAAGCATACAACATTTTTTCCCCCATCCAGTTGTGCTCTAAAAACATTGCAGCTTGGGTATGCGAGGTTTGGCAGTTCCACAGACAGTTCTGTTGCAGGCATTTCATAAAAACATGTTGCTATTAGTATACCAGCATCACATTTTAGAATAGTTCTATTTAATTGGGATAGTTAAAAATGGAGTATCGTTAGACATATGTGATAAACATTTTTGATAATAAATAGAACAAAGAAAATGTATTTTATATATTTATATTTGAATTGCTGTAAAAACAAAGGTGCATGTAACTCCACCACAAGAGAAATGCTTGAGATTTAAAACGTAAAGTGACTGATGCAGTTTTCAAAAACTAAATAATGGGAGTTTTGGTAGGTATCATGTTTGTATACCAAAACGTATTCATCAACAGTTTTCAGCAGTAGGAGATGAGAAGGACACCTCTTCTACTGACAATTGTTGTGTTAAAAGAATATTAACAGGATTATAACTTTGCCTACTCTAAATGTTAAGCTGGTCATTTTTTAGAATCACATTTTCATATTTACAAAAAAACTTATTATAAGGAAAAGAGAATAGGCAACACAAGATTTTCAGTAAAACTGCCAAAACTTACAGAATTTTGCAGGTCTGCAGTGGTTGTTAATTACATAACCTAAATGACCTCAAAAGGCACATTTCAGATTGTCTTGTGGAAACTTTATGGAAATACTATTCTAGCCGTGAGCTCTTTAGATTAATTAAAATCCTGACCATGCCAGGCAGCTTGTGCCTAAACCATCTTAGTAGGGAAAATAATTACCCATCCCTAAAGGCAAAAATAAATAAAACATGTTTGGCAAACTTAAGTATGATGTTTGTAACTAAGCCATTAGATTTAAAACAATTAACAGGCCACAACAAACTATACAATATGTCTTCTGGTCTGATCTTATGACTTTTCCACTTTTCAACATCTCAGCATAAAATCTGATTTGTATATTAAGTAATCTGAAACCCAAGGTGGATCAGGTACACTGAGCTTGAATGTTTCACTGCAACAGTCTTTTCTCTCTGAATATCAACAGATCCTAATTTACACTTAATCATTGTATAAAAAAGCATTCCACAATCCTCTATTTTAATATAAAATAAAGCAAAAAGGCATAAACATATAGATTCACTGGACAGGAGCAGTTATGCAGAAATCAGATGATATCCAATGGCATATCTATTCATACATACAATGTGTGTAAAATATAAAATAAGATGATACATTAAAATTGTAGTTTATGAACAAAAACCCCAACGTCACGTTAATCCAAAATGATCGACCGAATAGAACGTTTGAAAGTCTTCAAACTTTGGAAAACGTTTTTGAGGTGTAATGGTAAAAAGTTAACAGTTCTACAAGGCTTTTAGTTTCACCCAGATCCTTTCTTTGTCATGGATTTACAAAACCTAGAGGGTGCTGTTTTCTTTAGCAAAGTGTAGAGAGTTTTTGCATTTATTCCCTCTGTGGAGTTACCCAATAACGTAAGCTATAACTCTTCTTTGTACTGTTGTAAATAAGGGAAATGTTGTGGCTAGAGTTCAGCTTTCACTATTAGGAAGAAATTTAGCATGATGTCCTATTTATTATCAACCACTATGTAAGCACTAAGGGCTCCGGTATGAAGGAAATCAAGTCCTATATGGCTACAGGTGCCACAGTTTCCAGAACAAGTCTCTGCTACAGTCATTTGCAGTGGTTGCGAAAAGAGTTATGGCACAATCCATTATTCATAATCCAGTCTCCATCAGTAATCCTCATTCCAGAAGTTTCTCCATGAGTTTATCACTTGTATCTATATACTGAATTTTAGTCATTCTAGAGACATGTCTAATAATGCATAAATAACTAACACCTAAAATTGTGTTCTGTATCACATGTGTTGGTACCAACAACAGTCTTTGGCCTCTGGAAAAAAGTGTCTTATTGCCATTCACTCTTGTATTAAGGTGCAGGTGTGGCAAGGGTTAGTGGTGCCTGGAGGAAATTGAGTTTTGGATCCAGTCGGTTATAATTAGCGACATGCTCCCAATCATAAATATGACTCCAACGATAAGAAAAACCAGGGCCTGTAAGGCAAAAAGATAAAAACATTAAAATGGATCCCTGCTAGTGTTGAGCTCAAATTTTCGAATTTCGAATATATTCTGTGAATATCGGCTATTCGAGAATTTGCAAATTTCGCGAATATGGCAGCGGATATTTGCAATTTCGAATATTCACATTGGGATGCTTATGGGCATGGATTGCAAATAGCACATGTGACCATCATTTTAAAGGTACGATTCGATTATAATTGTGAATATAGAATCGCAAACGTGTACGAATATTCACGAGTATAGAATCGAATATTAGTAGAATTATTCACGAAATATCGTGAATTTGAATATTGCCTATGCCGCTCATCACTAATCCCTGCAAGTTGCTCCTTGATTTACTATCCTTGCACTATCAAAGACCATTTGACGTATCAGGTCCTCTCATATTAGCATTTTGGGGGAAAAGTTTTTGTTTTTCAGGTGGACAGTGCTTTAGTCAATAAATTCCTGTAACAGCTGTAACATTTACAGTACTTCCTAGTCTAAAACCTTCTTTGGCTGGCACATTTACAGTCTAGTAATATTATGTCTTTGAACATGCTGGAAATGTTTACACGTTGTAGTATGTTTATTATGAAAAAAGCTGTGTTCTGGTGAGTGAGGACACAATGAGGCTGGATAAACCAATTGTGTAGTGTCAAACAGTGTCCTCTACAGTTGTGAATCACTAATAACATGGCTGTAATCCATTCATCCAATGATTCCACAAGAATGACTAAGACTCTGGCTGTACATTCCTAGGGTGTGTAGTACAATATAAACTTGTTTTAACATAGATAACTGGCTGGGACAAGAAAGCATTAGAGAAAGCGCATTTGTTTAGCTATTATGAAATCGGAAATAATTAAACACGCTTCGCAAATGTTTGGTATACATAACATTAGAATGCTTTAAAACTTAGAAGGACCTTTACAATCATATTTATTGTGTGTTTTGGAAACCTCTGCCATGCTTTAAGCACATGTAAAAGAAGTATTTTTTTATTGCCTAATTTAAGAGTTGAAGATGGTTTAAACAACTGCATACATTTCTTTACATCTGTGTCTAATTTGGGGGATTTAATTTATTGCCCTTTAAACACTTTGGGCGTTGTTCGGCGGCCCCCCTTGGTCCTCCACATGTGGCCCCCAAAACTATTAATGCAAAGGGGATAGGAACTCACCTGTGTAGTGGTCACACGCTGACCCAGCTTTCCTAATCAATTTTGGCAGTCCTATATCAGCAAAATTGGCAATGTTGATTGGGAAAAACAGGTCAACATATGACCACTGCCCCCAGGGCAGGGGGGGGGGTGCTGTCAGCTTTTGACTGCCTGTCGGGAGCTGGTCCACCCCGCCTGCTGAGATTTGTGGACATGGGTGGGGTCTGGATCAATGTTATGTGTGGTCCTTTAGTGATGCTGAGGGCTGCACTTGTGGCCCTCCATATCAACTCAGTTGCCCACCACTGCTTTAAACCAAATAGGAAGAGAAGGGATATCTCTTCTAAGTTTCGGTTTTGTTTTAATTTAATTTCAATTAACTCTTACTATCGTTGACAGTTTTATTGGTGATCAGAACAATTAGAGAGAGTGAATCCCAATAATGGATCACTGTCTGCAAAGAGTGTTGCCTTAAGCCATCATTGAATGCACTTTACAAATGGTGTAATTCAGTCTGATGGCTGACATAGCCAATGAATGGGTCAATACTCCCTCTGGTGGCCAAAAGGGGCAAGACAGATATATAATTCACTACATGACACTTCTGTCATTGAGGGATTTACATAGGTTAAGCCCTCCATGCACCTTTAGATCACTCCATACAATTTCCTTTAGATCTACCAACCACCATGTAGTATAGTGGCCTCCCTGATAAAATACAAAATGATTGGAAGGTTTAGAAAGGTCCTCATATTACATGGTTTTGGTAGAAGAAAATGGATTGTACAGAAATTGTAGGATAAGATTGTAAGGTGTATGGGGTTTAAGGCTTAGAGATAGCTGCAGCGTTTGCGTGGTAGACAGTCCACAACGAACACTGCATGTTCTATTTTCTTCTCACCGGCGAACAGTACGGGTCTGTGACCCACCCCCTTCGCCGGTGGGAAGTGTGAGTATTATTTTTTGCAGACCGGATCAGGCGCTAGGGATCTAAAAAAGATCTGAAAAGATTTTTTTAGATTCCTACATGGCTCCCCCACTTACTTTGCATCACAGTGGAGTGTGTGCAGGTCTCTGATACCGGAAGTGACGTTGGACTTTTCTTGTTTGCGAACAGACGTGCCCGATATTCGGCCTTCACTGGTAAGGGTTAACTTCATCAAACAAATTCTTTCAACTGGTTTAAAGTGTAAAGTCCAAGTAGCCTAAGTTCTATCATTTTAGGAAAAGGTATATATTTAATAGTAGGTCATTTATTAATGTATTCATATATTGAAATTAGAAGACAGCTCCATTGTTTGTTTTGGGTTAAGCTATTAATGGTTCCAACCTGTTTAGGATCACATATTTTTTGTATTTCAGTAATGGACAAAAGTAATGAACTATTTACAAAGAGCAAGAAAATTACTGTTTATACCAAAATCTGACCTTGATGTGGCCCTTGAGGAATGGCGTTAGACAGCACTGCCCTAAACCTAAGCTGACCATACACGGTTCGATTTTAGAACAATCAATCTTTGAATCAATCTTTAAATTGAACATCGATCATAATCTAATCCAAAGTAGTACTTCATGTAGTGTGTGATCGTAATGTGATCGATGAACGCAAAAAGCGCATGATTTTAGTTTAGATCAAAAAACACAGGAGGCTTGCAAAGATTGATCTCTCAGGGCTGTGTGGTTACCAGGAGGACTTCCTGGTTATGGATGATATCACTTCCTGCATACAGGTGCTAGAGGACTCAGCAGGATCAATGGGACGCGTTTCGAGCAGCATGGTTGACAAAGAGCTGCCATTTTAAAGCGTCCCATTAATCCTGTTGAGTCCTCCAGCACCAGTAAGCAGGAAGTGATTTCATCCTGGTACACAGCCCTGAGAGATGAATCCTTGCAAGCCTCCTTTGAGGTTTTGTAAGTATTTTGTCTTTTGTTTTATTTTATTTTACCATATACAATACATTCCTTTGTTGTTCTAGGTTGTATGTCTTGTGTCCTTGTACCTAGCTCATCCATTGCACTTTTTAAGGTAAGGTGTAAAAAATGTCCTGATGAAAATTCAGGTAAAATTCCACTTGAGTAAAATAACTTGACTTTAGTGAAGCATTTATATTAATTTGTTAGATTTGATGAGCTTACCCCAATTTTCTGTGGAGAACGAAAAGGTTCCTTTTTCACTATTCGTAGATAGAATGCAGCTGGAAGAATGAAGATCAACATTGTTGCTGCAGATGCACCTGTAAGTAGAAGAAATGGACTTTAATATTGTTTCACCAACTTTATTGGTTTTCTAAATGGAAAAGCTGGATAATTTTCCGATAAACAGAAACACTAGAAAACTGCTAGTACAACATAAAATGATTAAAGTAAAGCTTCACTTCATTGACTGAGTTCGTTAAAGGGTTATTAACATTTCAAATGATATAAAAACGCCCATACACTTAGACTTGTAGTACCTTTATGTGTTTCTTTGCACTTACTGCATTTGTTTTTGTTTATAAAGCAGCTTTATTATGCACACCAGGCACTTCATGTGTTGTGGTGGCTTACCTTATGGTACTGTATGGAGCCTGTATGTAGCCACTGCTATGTGTGCAGGGGCAGGGCCGCCGTCAGGGGGGGACAGGGGGGATTCCCGTCCCAGGCCCGGGCAGCTAGGGGGGCCTGACGGTCAGCATGTAGGGGCCCCGGATCGGCACATTTTTGCTGTACCGGGCCACATGATTTCTGACGGCTGCCCAGGGTGCACATAAGTGGTACTATGGTACTCGAAAGGGACAAAAACTAGCTCTGCATACCTGCATTATTGTTACAAAGCTCATATGCATACTAACAACTTGGAGGCTCTCCGTGTCTGGGCAGCTGCAGCTAAAGGTTAAATGTATACAATTAATGTCACTTGGATGTGGATGTGGATTAGAGGATCAATCAGGAACAGGGAGGTCTATCTGCAGCAGAATCTACAGTGAGGGAGACAGTGAGGAAGACCACCTTAAATATGGGGTGAGTACCAAACACCTTCTCCTGGTACTCATCTGAGAAGCACACTAAAAAAGTTATGTGCGCCCCTGGCTATGTGTACATACCTAATTCAATGTTTTATGTATGCATGTGCAGCAAGTAACTTGAATTGTGGGCAGCAGTGGCACAGGAAGACACAGGAAGGAACATATTTTAAATGGGCGAAAGCTGTTTTTTTTTAATGCCCTTTACCCTTTAAATATTTCTTATAAGTTGGGGCTGTCCTTTATAACATGAAGGCTAGCAAACCATTTAAACATGTACATGGCTAAGTAAATGTTTTCAAATATTTTACTTATTGAACCTCATTGACTTCTGAATAAAAAGGTTGAAAAATGCAACAAAATTACTCTGATGCTTAGTTGGATTTCTGACAGTCAAATGTACCTTTTATAAAAATGGTAATTCTATTTATTTCAATGTATACTTTATATATAAAATATAACAGTATAAACATGCACAATAAATATTTATACTTGACTATTGGCCTTGTGTTAATAAATACGAGGAGAGAAAAAAATCTACTTTCTTTGCTATCACAAGCCCCTGGTAGTTAGCCACGTGTTGGGCACCCCTGGTTTACATATTTCATTGAAAGGTAAATAAAGGACACAGACTGAATAACATACCAATAAATCCAAAGATATCCTTAATAGTGGGCACAAATATAACCAGAGTGTTATTAAACGCCAGGAGAATAAAGGCAATCACAAAATGCCTTAGCAAGCTGAATGGCCTTCCGGGAAATAACAACGTAGTGAGTGATGAGCGGATCTGAAGAAACAAGAAATAGTATTTGTAATGCTCATATCACAGATAAAAAAAATCACACAATTGTGGTTATTGAGCTTGTAGTGCTTAAACCTTCCTTCTGTATAAACAGAGATAATTTATCTAAGAATGGTGTAGGTGTGCAAAACATTTTTGGTCTTGTTTTGTTAACTATCAATCAGTAACTAATAATGATACAAAAGTAGAATGCTGTCAGGGGGGTTAAAGTGGTTGAAAACACAAAATAAAGAAAACACACAACTGAAAACACACAAAACAAAAAAAATACTTACCTTCCTTGTGTTCATTCCTGCTGCCAGCATCTTAGATCTTGGAACTGAAGCCACTTTCGCCCCATCACTACCCCTCCTACAGAGACTAGGCTCTCTCTGGGGGGGGGGGGGGATTCGGCTGCAGTCCAGAGGTGTCTCTGGACTGAAGAGAGATGGCTCTCATTACTTCTAATCACCCAAGTCTCGCAGATGTGACGCTAACGTCACAATACTGCGAGACTGGGCAGGCGAGCCTTCTTACAGCTGCAAAGGGAACATGGGACAGATGGCGATACAAGTGGGTGAGAAATGCTCAGAAAAACGCCCCAGAAAAAGTAATTTTATTTTCTACGAGGTGGTAGGTCCGCTTTAAGGGTTATAGTAACATATCATTTATAACATTGCATCATTTGTTATGCTTACCTGTAAGCTCGATTTAAAATAAATTGATCTAATCTTCACATAGCAGCTATACCTCATCAAATTGTACATGACTATGATAATCATGATAAAAATACAAAGCTAATCTAATATTTTAGTTATATATTTTAGTTATTTTTGAGAAACACATAACCTTGCATCATACTAGTAAACTACATTTTCAGCCTGTAACACAGGATGCTATGCAAATTGTAAGCCTTCTACTAGACTGAAGCAAAGTAGGTGAAAGTTCAACAGTGGTTTTCTGCAGATTAAATTACACCCAAAATGCTTTGGGTGTGCAGAGGAAGCTTCTAGTATCTTCTAGCACTTCATTACTTGTGACTGGATAGTAAAAGCTGTATACTATTTATTTGGAGAGATGAACAAAATGTCACTAGAAACTCAAAATATCATGATACATATAATAAATAAACAATTGAGATTTCCCATCACTTCCTGTTTTGGAATTCCATAACTATCCAGGGCTCCATTTAAGATTTTTATCTTTCAGTTCTATTTCTGGGGCTTCATAAGAGAGATTTCACTTAAAGTTCTAATAAGATAATGAAATCGGAGCATTCAAATAGAAATCTCTGTCTGAAAAGTATATAAAATGGGACCTGTGACAAAGAAAAAATTGCAGAGGGACATTTTCCAGTTAAGATACAATTAAAAGCTGAACATTTGAAGTAGCTGAGTATACAGATAACATATATCCTTCTTTATCATACACTGCTAGTTAATCATTTTAGAACACTACAATTGTTACAGTTTTTATAACGGTGTTCTTTATATGGCATGAATAACCATAGAGCAGCACTACCTGTTAGCTGAAATGTAATGAAGGGCTAGATCTAGGGGTGTGAAATTTAGAGGGAAAATATCCTCAAGGCTTAATAACTAACCCAGATAATCTGGGTTGTAATGCCAAGGGTGTCAGATATCTAGTTGTTCAAAGTGAGAGAACGCATATTTATAGGAAGCAGAATCTGGCAAGAGGGAAGCACTGCCTAATGCTGAAATAAAACTATAAACGCCTACAGCTGTGAGGTGAGGTGTGAAATGTGGGAGCTGGTAGTTAGCAGGGGGGTGGTTAATTGATGATCCTGAGGGTTTTCCTTATTAGGCATTTGGAGATTTATAGTTTCAAGACAAGCGCAAGCGAGACAAGGTATATATAAGGGTAGCAAGAGTGGAAAGATATGACTATAAAGAGTTGCTGCTATGGGTGTAAAATTCGGACTGCATGTAGTCTCAGTTCTTGGTTACTGACCCTAAAATGTTGGGGTTGTACTACTTATAATGGGAATTAAAAGCAGTACAATGCTGATGGATGTGTTTCCAACGTTAGTGCCGCATCCCTTTAGTCCCATACAATTTTGCTCTTGAATTGGGTTTTACAGTGGTCTCCCATCCCCCCAGAATGAGAAAAATCAGTTTAGACCTATCAAGCTGTGTTGTGCATCACTGTACTGCATTGCTGTTGTGTCATCATGCATGGTTAAACATTAATGCAGTGGTTTCCAAACTGGGGGGCACCGAGCTATTTGGGGGGGGGGGGGGCGCAGCTAGGTAGCTGAGGGAGGGACAAACAGGAAGTCAACCATGGAAGGAAATAGCTACAGACAGTAAGTACTATGTGAATGATTAATGTTTATGCATGAGTGTAGTGTGTGTCTCTATGTGAATGAATGTTTCTGTATGATGAACCAAATAAAGTTGTTTGAGTTGTATTTCCAAGGGCCATTTCACACTACTACTAGTATTCAATACTGCATCGCAAACATGGCTAGTGGTAAATGAGCCTAAATCTGGAACTGTGTAGTTTGAGTGGGCGTGGGAAGGCTCGATAATGTTCCTATCTAAAAAAGGGGGGCTGTGAAGGGAAGGTTTGGGAACCACTGCATTAATGTATTTCCAGTATGTTTTATGGTTTCCTGTGTCCTAGTTTATCCTATTTATTTATTTTGATGCCCAAACAACCAGAAAATAAATCTATACAGAATGGTTTATTTAAAAATTGCATATGATTGGGTATTTGTAAAAGAAAGGTCATAAGTAAATACCAACGCATTTAAATCACAAAAACGGAGACTTCTTTAAATACTTATGAACACGATTATTATTATTAAATACAGTCCTAATGTATTTTGAATAATGTGAGTGTTGAAGTGTGTTGTGTTAAGGCTGCCATACACGGGTCGGATTTGCACCGGATTCCGGCCCGATCGATTCCGGGCGCGTGCACGCGAAACGATCAGGCCGGAATCCCGTGCAGCCCACCTTGTCCGTCCGATCGGGTCCGACCGATCGGGGGCTCAGAATCGGATCCGCCAGAGAACCAACATGTTGGTCTTTCGGGTCCGATTCTGCCTAGATCAGCGGGAGTTGCATTCCGGGAGGTGATCAATCGGACACGGATCCGGCAGGACAAGGTGGTATGCAGCGATCGGATTCCTTAATTGGCCAATCGATCACACCTGAGGATCCCGGCGGAATCGCCGGAATCGATCGGATGGTGAATCGATCAGCCAGGGAATCCGTGCCGTGTATGGCTAGCTTTAGACTTTACATGTTCAAGGTAATGTTTAGCTACTAATAACATGGTCATAAATCACTATCACAAATGAGGCCTCCAATGTCCCAGGCAGTCCCGGCACCTATAAATGGCGTTATTAACACTAGATGTGTGTGGCCACCTGTTTCCTGTTTCTCTCAGCAAGGCATTCTGCCTTGGGTCAAGTGCTTTTCTTTTTACACCAAATTACATTTATATGATCTCCTATAAACTACAACAAAGCTTCTGAAGTATATATAATTACCTATATTGGTAAACCTAAACTTTTTATTTACAAGGAATTCGTAATCTAAAGCTACAGTAGATTGCTTGTACAAGGCCTCTCTGGATTATAACAGATCCAAAGGTTTTTCTTGTTTATATTTAACTTTTTTTACTTTATATTTTACTTGCATGTAATCTATGGCTAAAATATAGTTTTCTGCCCACAAATTTTTCAAGTAGTATTAAACCCTCATGTAAAATATAACTATTCCAATTACAAAGACCTTGATCTTTTGTGGGTCCGTAGATCGTGTGGAGAGGTTTTATCCTTTGCTAAGGATAACACCTCTCCACACGATCTACAGACCCACAAAAGATCATTGTCTTTGTGATTCTATAGATTTTATCCTCATCCTAAAGAAGTGGCCCAGTGAGCCACGAAACGCTGTGTACAAAGCGTCGATGTAACTTGGATTATAATTACAAAAATAAAAATATTTTTAATTCTCAAACATGGGCGCCTCTACAAGAGCCTTATTTTCCTTTTAGCTGTGGGTCACTACCCCCCTTACCTATATTTTCTAACCTGAATGAGTATGGACCAAGCATCCAACAAACGAACCGGTCACGGTCACCCACAGGCTTACAGGGAGCAACCAAAAATATAAGTCAACACAAAGTAAAGATAAATACAACGAAAAACTATCCCTCCTCTAAAACACCCCCATACCAAACAAAGAAGACCGCTCCTCCACAGGAACCGAACCGATCCCAGGAAAAAAAAAATTCACAGCTAACCTAATAGATTTATTGTAGTTTTTCAGACTGACTGGAACGACAAATCATTCCATACAGAATTTATTGCAATCCATTGAATAAACAATGGGCAAAAGTTTAAATAAACTGGCAGATATTGAAAATGTTTAATTTATTTATGTCACCTTCTTCTATATTTAAATAGGTGACATTAATGGAGTTTCTAAACACCAGTCTCGGGCATGATTTTACAAGTCAGCTTGAAAAATAACTACAATTCTTTTTTAATGTGGTTCTACCTGATTTATTGTTTGTGTTCGTTTTGAATGTTCTGATTTTGATAAAAACAGCAAAACATCCAAATAGCCTGTCATTCTGGAATGTATGTCTAAATGGTTTTTTTTTAAATGTCCAGAGGCCTTTGTACATTTTTTGGCATCAATATCAGTAACTGAGCCAGGTGAACAGGTATAACATGTTTGTTTGGAGGGCTTAGGAGTATTTATGAAAGATTTGACAATAGGTCACTTCATAGCCACAAATTATTCTTTGCCATGTCCAAATATCTATCAGTCTGGGTTAATATACTACAAGAGAAGATACTATGGACTTATATTAGTGAGAGCCGTGTTCACTTCAACTATGTGTAAAAGGAAATTCTATTTTTAACATAATTAAATAATCAAGCCTATTCTCACATAAGTGTATACTAGTTCTATCTATCTATCTATCTATCTATCTATCTATCTATCTATCTATCTATCTATCTATCTATCTATCTATCTATCTATCTATCTATCTATCTATCTATCTATCTATCTATCTATCTATCTATCTATCTATCTATCTATCTATCTATCTATCTATCTATCTATCTATCTATCTATCTATCTATCTATCTATCTATCTATCTATCTATCTATCTATCTATCTATCTATCTATCTATCTTCCATTTGACAAGGAATCAGTGACCCTGCTCTAATCAAGTTACATTGCAGCTCTGTGTTTCTATCAAAACATTTTGTGACAACCAAATTATATTTATAGCACATGAAAGGTAATACTGCCATAACCATCTAACAGCTGCCCGAAATCTTCACTGAGGAGACTTGAGTGAAAAGTACAGCGAAGAACATTATCCCGATTTATTTAGGAACTTTGAAGCCAAGTAAGAAAACTACCGTTATACCAGTAGAGGGCACCATGACAGTCATATGCATTCTACTGCTATGGCATAGTACAGAATCTTACCTAGAGTCAAGGCATCAACATGAATTCATTATTTAAGTCTCAAAACAACCTTAAGCAAATAGATTATTTGTTCATATAATATATATCTGTTTAACTTTTTACAAATCTGTTTACTTACAGGAAACAATACGATTGGCACTGTTAATGTCACTGCTACAAGCACTGCCACACGGACACAGAGGAGAAGGGTATCAAATTTATACACTTTTGTATAGGTGTGCAGTAATTCATCTTGAACTTCTCCTGCAAGGAAAAGAGAACATAATACCTTTTACTACTATATACATACTGTATATAAAATATATATTATAATATACATTCATGTTTAACAAATATCTATTTATTCTGTCTCTGTGACAATTTTGCTACATGCTGGTGGCACAGATCCACTAATAGATTGAGAGCTTAAGCTCAACACCCACTTATATACTTATATGTGACAGTAGCAATGACTAAAGCCCCTGTGCTCATTAAACGTAAGCAAGTGAAATTAGTGACAATTACCAGAAAAGTAAAAAAAAATTTAAACCCAAAAACAAATTACTGCATCATATGAACATTGGATGTGGATGTTCATTTTTTATTTTCCGGCTTAGTTCCCCTTTATTTTCACTGGTGATCCTGGCAGTAAGATGCGATCTATTCTAGGGTGACTACTCAGTTTATGTATCGAGTTGCAGCAATGCTGTTCTAGAGAAGGAGATGTTTAGGAAGAACACCAATTCTGGTTTATTCATCTGTAGAGGCAAATATTTAAATTGCAGCTTACTAGGATTCTGGTACGATTAACAGGTTTTTTTTTCTGTTTGAATAGTGCATTCACCAGATAGGGAAACAAGTAGGTCCTATGCTAGGGTTTACATACACTTAGCGAATGCCTTGTCTCTGAGAGTACATCCATAATACTAAATCTGCAGACACCACTGTGACCACAACAGAGGGACAAAGCAAATAAATAAATCATGTACATTTAAATACAAAAATTCAAAGTGCAAGCAATTCAATAGGATGCTGAGTTTATCTGTTTGTCTCTCACATTGCACTAAATTGCTGACAGATTACTGATGTTATATCTCTGGATATCATGGAAATGTCTCTAAAAACCTGTTAATAGTATTCAGTGTTTAAACAGTATTTATTTTGCCTTTTTAATTGGAAGGTGATGCGATGACACAAAAAAAAACACTTCTTTGGGAACATGCATTGCGCGCTTTTATAAGTTCTATGATGAATCTAACTACAAACGTTCTAGCACAAGGTGACATGGGTAGCATGGTCTCTGCATGAACTCTAGCACAATGTTCTGCCAAGGTCAGCAAATACCTCATCTGATGATAATTGATGTAAGAATGAGAAAAAGTGGAATTGTAAATATTAGCATGTTGGCTGTTATGTAAAAGAACTTTGACCTGTACACAGACTGAACTCTGCCACAAGCAATGATCTCAAATACTCTAGGCTTAAACTGTATTAACCAGGATGAAACAAACAACTGACAACCTAGAGAAGACGTGAGCAAGCTAAGGCCCAGGGACCAAAACAGGCCCTTTATTGTTTTAATTTGGCCCTTTTGTCACCTTGGTGTCAAGACGCTCTGGCTACCCTCATTCCCTGCAAAAAGTGAATAACACATAGAGGATAATTGCTTGGGTTGTTTTCCTAGAGCCCATAGTTTGCCTGCAATAGAATGTCTAAGCTTCTCTATCAAAAGCTTCTTTTTATTATTTTTTTAAACATCCTTTCCTAGCTATGAGGACTTAGGACCCCTATGCCAGGCAGCCCTTGCAGGCTTTTGGTCCAGCCCCATTTGTCACATTTAAAAACCCATTGTTGCCCACAAGTCAAAAAGTGTGCCCACCCCTGACCTAGAGTCTCTAATCTGAAATAATTACTAGTGCTAGACAACATAACTCATATGTTTCAGCTTTTTTGTTCCTGGGATGTCCATAAAGCCAATAGCAATCAGTCTTTGCAGATGTAAAAATTCAACCAAACCAATGTGTTTCCTTGTTAATTGTGTTAGTTTGTGTTAATCATTTTTTTAATGATCAAAACTACGATCAGTAATTCTGTAACCTCAACTGCCACTGAATGAGTCCGGAACTATGATATGGATTAACAGAGCTTTATATATTACAGAAGTATTGATTTAACGTACTCATTACCTGGAATTCTCTTAATTCATTTAATATCTTATGTATTGACATTCAGTGTTTAATTTAATTTTGTTCATGGTTGAAGACTTCTGCAAACAGCTCTTGATGGCTGAATAAACCATACCAGTATTCTTTTAAAGGATAACTGTAGTGATGGCGGGGAATTTGAATCGGAAAACCCAGATGTGGCGTCAGTGACGTCACATCCGGCACCTGGAACGCATAGTTCCTGGTTGTGCTAACCGGATGTGACGTCACTGACGTCACATCCGGGTTTCAGAAGCCGGATTTTCTACGGTTCTCTACCCGGTCTTCAGTGAAATATTCTTCCTGCGGCGGGATCTCACTGCTAATGATCCCACCAGAGGAAGAATAGAGGGCTCCTTCATGCCGGCGGACAGGGCGGGTCGAACACCCGTACTGTCCGCCGGCTAGAAGGAGGGCGAACATGCTTGTTAGCGGCCAAACTGTCCACCTTGCGGGCAGTTCGGCCATCACTAATAGTGACAGCAAGACAGTCTGTGTCCACCAGTTCTCAACTCAGACAGACTCTTTTTAAGTGTATATAGCGCTTAAAGGTACTGCACTGAAAGTGTATATAGCTTTAAAAATTCTGCACTGAATTTCCAAAACATATCTACAGAATCTCACTAACCTGGCTGGGATCTACTATGGAGTAAAAGCTCTCTGGTTTGGCCCATGAGGGAGCAATACCCTCAAGCTGCCCATACACAGGTTAATGCCCATGAAATTTAGAAACCCTTGTCATCGTTCTACGCTTGAGTTTCCTCAATTGAACGGAGAACCCTTGGTCCCCATCCCATGTATTGGAAATTGAACAGGGTTTACCATGTTGTTGGTTCCCTGTTCGATTGAGGTTTCTTCGAGCAGGAGAAACCGGTGACCACAATCAATTTGAGCACAATCACCGTGAACGCCTACGACAATTGATTGTGCTTCAAACAATTAAAATATTGAGCTGTGTATGGCTACCTTAAGAGTATGTAATTGTTCCTATAGTGATCTCTACTGGAGCATGGTAAAAAAGAAATATAAGCTCTACAAATCTGGTCTCAGACTTCTCTCCTAGCATACATTCTCCCATTTACCTATATATATCCAGAACCATAATTGTCCAAGAGTAGATGCTCCTGGATCTAGACAAGCCATTAACATTGGTTTGGGGAAGGGCCAGGCACTATAAAATGGTTCTTTACTTTATTTACAATCACTAATATATGGTTAAATTTTAATAACTACATAAGGGCTATCAGCATCTATTGTGATCTTATTTTTCTCATATATTAGAAAACAGATAATGGAAATTAAAAGTACTCACCATAAAATGTAAGGTAACCAAAAAGAGCAGAAAAAAGATACATCACAAGCATTGCTGTTATTGAAACGTTGGAAACATTCTGCATCTTTCTTCGGGATCGGCTAGAAAAAACACATTGAAATCGCGTTAGTCTACATTTAAAATAAAAAAAAGTATATACAGATAATTCATCAGCTTTGAGAAAGCTGTAAAGGGTTTCTATGATAGATGCATTGGGGGATAAAGGAGAAGAGGCTGTTCAATAGATGTGATATTGTTGAAGAGTCCTATATTATGACACTCCCAATTATCAACAATGCCAAGAAAACTTAATCAGGGGAGTCCCCACATAGCTGAACAAATCTAATAAGATTGAATGAGACTGAAATATACATTTTTGCTCCTCACTTTTTAATTGAAAAATTAACTAGTCATTGTAAAAACACCTCTTCTTTAATTGTCCTCATTAGAAGACATCACATGAATATGGATGAAACTATTTTCATTAGGATACTGGACATTGTTTTTTACCTGCTATATGTGCTTTCTTTATTTCACAACACATGTCCTATCTTTCAAGTACAATGTGTTGTATGACCAGTGTTGGCCATGCTCATTATGGTAGAAAATAATGAGAGCCGCAATAGGTTGTTAACTCCAGGCATTGATTCAACATTCATACTAGAGACTGTTAGTGGGAATGTACACAAAGACATAGGCATTTATAAATAATATATGGTTCTGTACCTTTTGAGCTCACTGTAGATTGGTAACACCTCAGGATGACACACAAAAGCAAATGCCAAGATTGGAATCGCATAAGCTGTCTGTAATATATGACAGAATTAATTATTAGTCTGCCCAGTTTTGTTGCTGTGCGCAGACTTGTAATATTGCATATCATAGATACTGAGTTCTGTATAGAGCTGCCTATTTAATTCATTAACATATCATGATCATCATAGTATATATAACGACTAGAGCATGCTCCATATAATTACATACAAAATGTCAAATCCATCTTGAAATCTTGAAACAAGCTATAAACCCCTCCACACGTATCTACACTTGGAACTCACAATATATACCACATTGGTATAAAGCCTGAAGAAGCCAATAGGCGAAACATGTAGCGCAAGTACTTCAATATGCATTGCTTTTGATACCACCTCACCAATTGTACTGTACAACATGGAGGGTCTCTCGTATAATCTTTATATGTTTTGTATGTCTTGATTAACCACAATGCTTTGTATATAAACATTACCATACTTCCTGGTTTATTGCATACCCAGGAAGGATGGTATACCTTGCCCTCTAGTGGGAATATGTGAATGTGCTTTTATATTTGAGACTGAATAAACGCTTTTTAAAGGATATTGCTTTGTTTGGTTCATCGTTGTAAACCATATCCAGTTCAAGGTATTTCAAGTAAAGTCCCACCGAGGGGACATCCTTTCTTCTTTTACATACAAAATGTGTTTAATGTGTAGCAAGATAGTCTTACCTGGGAGTTGAACACAAAATATTTGGGCTGGCATTTCTCATCCGTATGGGCTTCAAATTCCACTCCACTAACATGGTTGTTATCTTTGTGTTCACTGATCCCTGCTGTGTCTCCTTGATTGTAATCCATCATAAAGTTTACACCGGAATCAATGGTGTAATTTTGTAACATAAGAGGATGCAAATGATAGGTATTGTTGCTTGTCAAATTTCCAGAATGGGGGTCCAGTAAAGGTAATGGGCATGGTATCTGAGTTTTCTTATAAATGACCTGAAATAGCAAACAATTATCAGAATAGTTTGTATTGCCTAATTTTATTAGCTCAATCAAGCCTTCTTAAAACAGAAGGTATTTACATGCTCCAATCCAGCACTAATCCCAAATGTTTAGGTAGAAACCCTCGTTTTAGGACAGTGGGTGGAGAAAGTGTAATTTAAATTACAGCAAAAATGTCTCTCCTAACAACAACTTCTGCTTGTATCTCCATAAAAATTTTCCATCAGGTCCAATGCAGTGCACATGAACAAAAAGTTCCTTGTAGGTGTAGCTGAGTTTTAACAGCTGTACCATTTTTTAGCTCTACAAGAAGCATTGCTTTCATCTAAGCTTCAACCATCTACACTCACCGTATTTTTCAGACTATAAGACGCACTTTTTAAACACCAAAATTGGGGGGTGGGGGGTGAAGTGCCTGAGTCTTATGGTCCGAATGTGCGACCAATGTGTGCAACTTGGCTCCTCGCCAGCTCTCCCGGCAGACGGGAGATCTGCACACAGCTGTATCTCCCATCTGCACTGTATTGGTTATATTTGCAAATATGTGTGTGGGGAAAACTGCAGGCTGACAGTTTCCTCATATGCAACGTAGAGGAGACAGGGAGATCAGAGTGCAGATTCCCCCGCCACCCCCCCCCTCCCTTCCCCGTGTATGAGCAAGAGGAGATGCCTGAAGTGTGCTGTCTTTGGGGCTGAAATTGGGTACTGCAGGGGATTTTTTCCCCTAATTCATTTAAACACACAATATTTTTTTATTTATTTCCTGCTCTACAAACTGGGTGTGTCTTATGGTCAGGTGTATCTTATAGTCCAAAAAATATGGTGCTTAATTTCAAATGCTCTATTCCATAGGACCAATGTAAATATCTATGGTCCGCATGTTTTGAGCAAATGTGTTTTGGTTTACAACTGTTCACAAACCACTCCAAGTGCTTTCAAATATGATTACTACTGTACTACTATACTACTGTATAACATATTTAATTATAGTCAGGTCTACATAATATTATGCTTGCAAATTTTAGCCAATACATATGATGCATTCCATGTTCTAATTTTGAATGAGCAGACAGTGATCTGTGTTCAGTATTTAAGCCAGCCTTAGGCTAAATTCACATAGTTTCCCAGGAAATGACCCTATGGCCATGAAAGCCCAAAAACTGACCAGCGAACGCCTAATGTTGCCAGTCAGTTTCGATTACTGCTCGTTTACCGGGCGGTTAAAAACTTGCCCGTGTAAATGAACCCTTACTTGCTCTTCTTAGTAAAGCCTGTTGTTTACAAAGCTCTATAACTCATGCTAAATGTTAGCATACAAATAAAGCCAGTGCATTTATTAGCAACTAGTTTTGCCAGGTGTGCTGCAAGTAGATTGCATGTTATGTCTTATTGTAATTTCTCTGGTCTTGCAGGTTTTTTGCCTCATATGAAATAAATACATCTTGACTCTCCCTTCTCCAGTGTAATTTTTGCTGTTTTGGGGTTATTGCCTATTGATACTATTCATGTACTGACATAAGTTACTCCCATTAACATTTATGAAAATGCATATAATGGTTTATCATCAAATACAAAGCTGAATCAAGCTGTGTCTTTTTTGTCTAAAGCCTGAATTTAGCTTCAAATATATATTTTCAGTTCAATATAGTTCAGTTAAAAAAACTTTCCTTACCACACTGACAAAAAACAGCATACAAGACAGAGAAAATCCACTTGTGTATCCAAGGTAACCTGTTAATTAAGTAACAAAAAAAAACCAAATGTATTCAATATATATAATGCAAATAAATACAACTCTGCCAACTACTTATTGGTCAAAAGATTAGTGTAACATGGTCACATTTTGCAATATCTCAAAAAAAGAATCCATAGTTACCTAAATTCCTTAACATAGACAGTGGAAGAATGATCCCTATGGATACGAAGATGACCAGATAATTCCCATTCAGGTACCATTCCCTAAATAAAGATGTATCAACATTAGAACAAGTGAGTATGAAAATTGTATACATTGTCAAATGATTGTATTCACCTACCCTGTATTCTCCTCCAGGTTCATGAAAGTCCTTATTACTTCAGGGAGTTCATACTTCACAATAAACAAGTAGCTTGACATGGCTGAAAAAACATTAGTTAACAATAAATTGATATTTTACATGACCTTCTACTATACCTGCCTGCTGCCTTTACACGTTATTAGGTTTTATCTTGAAAGAAAACATCCATCATATTTTTATTTATTCTTTTGTATGCTATCTAACTAAATTAGTATACACATATTTAATCAATTAGAATGCACATAGTTTTCTTACATTGCAATATTAGAACAATATTTGTGTATATACAAATACATATAGACACTAAGGAATTAAAGAGGTATGGAAAGATTGCCAACCTGTCTGTGTTTTCTCTTATTGATATTTATGTTGCACCCCCTTTCCTTAGAGTTTGCGGGGAAAGGTAAATAAAGTCATCATTGAAATCTTACTTGCATATTGGGAAGCCAACAAGGTAATCAAAATACCCCAAATAACCATGCATATAGCTGTAATATTGTCAAATTTTTTATTTGCTAATTTTTCACATCCACATCAAATATATAATATGTTAATGTTATATGTTATAATATATAACATAAAAATGACTTTCAATTTACATATTTAGGTTGACTTGCTAAAGGCATACCTGTCAAGATTTTTAAAGGGACTTTCCCAGGCAAATTTTGATTTTGAAATCAGGTTAATTTAGGAGGGAGGGGGGCGTTGCTCTCCCTTCTAAGTTCCCATCCTGCGTGTGCAGGGGGGAAGTTAGAAGAAAGAGAAATGCCCCCTCCCTCTTAAGTATGCCAGCTAATATGAGGCAGTGGTTTTGGAATAATAATTGGCCACAATGGCATAAATAAATATATTGCCTTTCTTTAGCCAAAATGCAAAACTAGAGGTCTTCAGTGGACATACTATATATATCTCACTGTATTTAAGAACATTTTAGGGATAACCCAACACACCATCATAACAAGGACCAAGATGATAATACATAAATGCACCACTTAAATTTAATATTTAAATTAGTTCCTGGGTTTAGGGTATTTTTTAACACAACAAGTTAGGGATAGAGAACTCATGAAACATGTCCGTAAAGGATGTAATTCATAGAAAATCTTCATACTAGGTTTTTTTTTACTGAGATGTCAAAGAATGCCGGAAAGTCATACATTCTCAATGAGATCATACTGGTTGGATACAAAGTTTACCACAAAAGGAATAAGCAGCTATGTTTACTTTAACACAGATGCTGGAGAAAAGGAAGTAAAATAATTTAATTATGTAGACCATATCTCTGAGTTTGTCATCTAATAGTCAGCAAAGAAGAATTAATTATAACTGTTGAAGTTAACTGTACATACAGCTTAATATGGCAAGATTCCAGCTCCAAACCAGATTCTTTTTTTTGTTTACTTTAACATTAGCAAAAGGGTCTACTGCAGAGAGGGGAGAACATTGTCATGCTGTGGGCAAACTAGGACACCATTGCTATGTGGGTTAAAGTCCATCAACCCCTTTGGAGCAAAAGCCCTTACAATAAGCAGGGAGTATAAGCTTCCCTAAATGTATTTCACCAATTTCAACTAAATGTAAAGATCGGTCTGTTTGGAGATTTGCTGTCTATTCTTTACAAGAAATGAACATTTTGAGTTGCTTCAAGAACAGGAACACAAGAAAAAAATCCAAGTGGCCATGAATAGTAGCTGCACAGTAAAAGACCATCACAATAAATCCTACATGAAATAGTTACTTCCACAAATAACTATTGCTCTATATATGGTACTTACCGCCAATATTTTGCATTGTGATAGATATAAAAGCTGCATATTTTCCTGGCCACCCAAAAGCTTTCTCTCCCAATTTTTCATAGATTAATGAACCTGTTAATATAAATAATTGACAATCGTTTATCCATATATATATGTAAAGGTATTGTTCAAAAAATGTTTGTTTGGTTTAAGTTCTACCTTTCACAAAGTGCCAAGTAGAAGCTCCAGTAGATCAGTTTGATCCTGGCTCACTTACTTCATGCATTATATCTAGCAGCATCTAGTTTTATTTCCTTACTAACTTCACCCACCCCTGACTTCATGTTAAAATTTTTTCAATCATGAAGGATGTGTTTCATATGCAGGTATTACTTCAGCCAGTCTGCTTAGAAATTCATAAGAACATTAACCCCTCCATATAAAGCACATAGACTTACCTGCTCGGCGGATGCTGTGTATTCACTGCAGCGAGACGTCCTGCTGATGCAAGGCTGAACGTAGTTGAGTATGTTGAGTCTCTGCACCGGCGTATGTCTAAACACAGCATTCGCCGAGCAGGTAAAATCTATGTGCTCCGTCGGAATCCCCGCCAAGCAATATGCTTAGCAGAGGGGGTCCCGACATAAAGTGGAAACAACTAATTCTAAACTAATTCTCCAGCCTGCTGTGTGCATTTGGGCTGAGGGCTCTAGACGCAGAAGCAGAGCTCTATATTTCTATGAGGCTATGTTCACCACTTTGTTTTCCCTTACTTCAGCATGACTTGTTACTTGTGAGATGGAGAAGCCATGGAAGGCAAATTAATATAAATCACACTTTAGCCTAAAATAGTTAACTGGTTTTATATGTATTATCTGTATTTGCTTTATGTGGTCATTAAACTTTGTTACATTGTGTATAAAACAGGAAATGCTTACCCCCTTCCTTCGCTGTCTTTAACAATAGATGTACAGAATACAATGATAAAATAGCTACTGCAAGAAGAAGCACCCTGGTATGAAAAAAACAAAAAAAAAAGCTTATTCAGTGCAAATTATAGATACTTTAATATGCAGTTACTATTATTGTAGTTAAAGAAAGTACATGATAAAGGGGAACAATATCAGAAAATGTCACAGATTGTTGAAACGGAACCCTTAGTTGGAATGGGAGACTCACTGTATTGCTCATTAATGTCTTAGGGGCTCACAACAGAAAACTAACCTGCATTCACCTTATCTACTCTTTTTTTTATAGGATAGCCATACACAGGCTGATTCTTGCCCCAATTTTTCTCTGATTAACCATCGTGTGTGTTTCCGACGATCACTTGGCTGCAAATCGGGAACATCCACCTGGAAAGAACGACCAGGATGCTCCTGCCTGTTGGATTGCACAGTGATCCAACATTTCAGTAAATTCGTGGCCAATCCCATTGTCATCATGCTGCAATCGGTCTCCCGAGAATCCCACAGCAATTGCTACGTGTATGGGGACCTTTAGAGATCCCCTCCAGCACCTAATCCTTAAACCACTTCTGGTGTTATCAGTAACTGTCTAAACCTAGGCTTGCTTCGATCAATTGATCCCGCTTGAAAAAATCTTGGTTGAACAGGGAACCAACATGTTGGTAAACGCTGTTCAATATCCATTACTTTGGATCAAGTTTTTCCATCCGAATTATTGGACTGGATCAAGGGCGCAAAAGTGTTGCGGCTCGTAATCATGGAAGCTCGAGCACAGTGGGAAGGAGTCATCACGCTGTGCTCGAACAGCCCCTCCATCGTGTATGCCTAGCCTTCAACATAATCCCTTTTGCATTATTTTGCAAAACAGAGGATACAAATTAGATTAGGTTTTTTACCAGTTATTCAGCCTAAATTAAAAATGCTCCCACTCATATATGTATCCTGTGTGATGATTTGAAGCTGCCAGCTCATGCCATGTGTTACTAAAACACCTGTTTTGTATCTAATTACATGAAGTTGACTTAATTGAATTAGCTACAGAACTAAGAATTTAATCTAGAAATGTGACTTATAAAAACATATGATTTGGTAACAAGGATGCTCTGTGCCACTGTTTGATCTTAATATAATAGCTAAAGCCCCCCATACACCTTAAGATCGATCCATACAATTTATTTTAGATCTACCAACAACTATGTAGTGCCGGGTCCTCCCTGAATACATAGTGATTGGAAGATTTAGAAAGATCCTCATATTACATGGTTTTGGTAGAACAAAAATTGTACAGAAATTGTATGGAAAGATTGTAAGGTGTAGGGGGGCCTTAACATAGTATTATAATGCATACAAATTGCTTAAATAGCATGTCATTGAGTTTAAAAATACACACTGCATTTCCTGTTTATTGATATGCGCATATGCTAAAGTTTATTTTGAAAGAAACAAGGAAATATATATATATATATATATATATATTTTTTTTAACTAGATGGATTTTCTAGAGTCGTGACTTTGAGTATAGCTTAAACAGCCAAAATGTTGGCACAGAGCCTAGAACTTCCTGTGTTGGCTATAATTTATGTCCATTATTTTATTAAATGTTTTCCTATGTAAGCAGCGTAAGAAAGAAACATTTTGTACCAGCTCTTATTATTTGGAGTAATTTCTGATTTGGGGATTTTTAAGGAAGTTAATGGAATGTAAGTGTATGGTACCTGAAGGCCTATGGATGCTTTTCTTTTATTTCAAAGATACAGCAAGTGGAAGGCGTGTTCTACCATCTACATTCTATTTTAAAAGTCCTAATTTTAGCTCTGATATAGTGATCTCTGAAACAAATCTACAGCCTTAACTACTTAAAGGTCCCCATACACGGGTCCGATTCCCAAGGGATTCCGGGACGATCGATTCCGGGCGCGTGCATGCTAATCAATCGTCCCGGAATCGCATGAAGCCCACCTTGCCCGATCGATCACGTCCGATCGATCGGGGGCCCAGAATCGGATCTGCCAGAGAACCAACATGTTGGTCTTTCTGATCCGATTCAGCGCACATCAGGGGGAGTTGCCATGTGTGAATTGATCGATCGGGCATGGAATCGTCCAGGAATCGGTGGCCCAAGGTGGTAGGGACAGGCTTAATTGGGCGATTGATCGGACAATCCGATTCCCTGCGGCATCGCGGAATCGATCGGATGGGTGATCGATCAGCCATGGAATCGGAACATGTATGGCTAGCTTAACAGTCTTAGCTTTATCTTACAACTTTCTGCACTAAACATTTCACACAACCTTTAAATGACCACACTAATAATTTATCTAACACAAACAACATATACATAAAAAAGGCCCATTGGTTTTTCAAGTTCATTATTCCACTTGAAGCCATCTTGGAGTGTGTGATCATTGAGTGTTGCATGACACTCATTCTGAGCTAAAAGCGTCCCTCGTTCTCATCGCAGAAGCTTTGGAAGTTTAACATGCTTCATGTTGAAGGTTATGATGTGCTAGGCTTTTTCTGAAGGGTTACTACATCAATATTATTACATCTAAGTCATTTGTTACATAGAATATTGTGTGTTTGGTGGGTGTTATAGTTATGTGTACATACTGTAAGTTCATCTTTGTTTAAACATGACTATCCTGTCAAAGTAAAGAGCATGCCTTATGCACATGATCTCTATGGAATGTGGACACGCAGGTGATTGATGAGAAGCATTGCCTAATGTGTCTAACAGAATGTAGCCAACATAGGACATGTTAGTACTTAGAAAATTATTCTTTATCTTTAACTGAATGCTGTCAATGACCTGTAGTTTTTTATGTATAAAATTATCCATAACAATTCCTTAAATATAGCCAGACATAAGTGTAAACCACAAAGAAAGGTATTTCTCTATATAGAAGACAGTAGTGTTGCTGACTGACTGGAATTACAGAGATGCAATAAGTGAAACCTGGCCTTACATTGCACAACTCAGTCTTGACCTTATGACCGAGATATATATATATATCCAAGATATATATATATCTTGGATGATAAAGCTAGCAAAAATATCATGACATTGTTTTCTATTCACCATTTACTAATCAGAGTGCCACTTTCATAATGCCATGTTGGCAGCTGCCTTGCTCAAATTTCGCAGGCTTTTGGGTAGTGGTTGGGAATCGTTATCCCTATAGGAATGCTTAATGTTTTCAGGCGTTTAGCCAGTGAGAACAATAGATTTTCAGTAGACCATATGAATAAGCCCAAAGTTATCCATATATAGGGTGGACATGTACAGTCAAGGAAGATGACAGGCAGTTATTTCAATGTTTGAATATATTGTTGGTACATTTGATCTTAAAGAGACATAAATAAAGGACAGAGTTTCCATTACTGATTGTTCTACTTACACAAACAGGATAATGCCTGTATTAGCCATGGCATAAGAAAGACCCAGAATTCCACTGCCCATGATAGCATTGCTCAGGTTGAATGCTGACATGCCAAACGAAGTGGTGCCAGGATGCTGTTTTTGTAAAGATAAAAATATTTCATTCACATTTGACAAGAGAATCTTTATAGAAAGCATCAAGTAATGCATTTGTTAATCTTTTAGCGATTATTAGCTTTGATGGACTCAGAGCTTCATTACATTTATGAGTTAATAATTACACACAATTCAAACTTAATGACACTGCTCTGCATTAGCTAAGGTTTGCCATGTCAAAGCAACATGTTCAGGTCAAGGGGTTAAGGACAATGTTTCACAAAGAAAATGCAAGAATAATCATTCAGAAACATTAATCACCATTAAATGATGCATACAGGAAACCAGATGGTTACTTTATTTATTTATTAATTCTGTAACTACACATTTTGTTTCCCAAAGTGTAGTATAGATTTTACAAAAATGTAAAAATAAACCCTATAAAAAAACAATATATAAATTACTTACACAAAATAATACATGTTGTATAAATTAGCATAATAATAGTACTCACATGCTCCTCTGCATATTCATCCAGTTTTTTCTTTCCACTCATCCCATTTGTTAGAAACTTCTGACTTTCAGCATCACCCTCATCAACATACTGACTGCATTTCAAACAACAACAAATTAAAAATATGTTTTAAATGTGTGCATTTGAGTGTACATCCGGCAAATTTTCTATGGATAATTAGAACCTAATACATACTTAACATAGTGACATGGCAGCGAATTTCAGCCATTATTAAATATGGCATCTGTTTTGGTGATAGACTAAGCATGCGCTACTGTACCTACTTCTGCAGGATATGGCAGAGTAATAGACTTTTTTAAAGGTAACTTCACTATACTCAAATTACAAGAAAACCTAAACTGACCACCATTACAATCATTTATAGAGCATACATGATCTGTTAATACCTGACTCAAAAGTCATATCTTATAAGAATACATAAACATAGTAACGTCTGCAATAATAAAATCTTATGGGATCGGCCAGAAATTTACCGTCATGTCAGGTCACCTTGCGATCTGACCTGTGGCAGATTCCTGTCCTCACCAGGTGGGGCCACCCGATTTTCCAGAATTTTTTTTTCACAATTGGGCCATGTATGGCTACCTTAAGTCCATACTTGTGCCTTGGTTTTCCCAGGTCAGAGTCTTAAATTTCTTTACATACTTTTTATAGATATAAACCTACTAATAACTCGCCATACCATTTGCAGCAAGGTTAAGTAATTATAGAATACATTACATTTTAAGCCACTTGCAATCTTTTACTTGTTTTTACTTGAATTTACTGCAAGGCCCACTTTAGGCAAACATTGGCACAATGCATTTAAACGATCTTTATGGTTATACACAATAATAGTTTACCATTTTACCTGTTTATTGTAGATTTCTCACAATCCATTTCTTTGCAGTATCCATCTTCAGTGCTATCTCCACTGTTGCTATCATCATCAGGATCTGTGTTGACTCTTTGCAGCTCCATGCGATCCATTTTAAGCAGTTAATGATTTGATGAACACCTTCACTAAAGAAAACAATATCGTTCCTATTAAGGGTTCTAAGCACAAAGCAGGAGCTTAAAGAACACTTTGTTCTGCAAACAAAACATAAAATATATACATATTTTAAAAGAGCTCATTATTAATAATATTTATATAATCTAATTGTATTTTTTTAATTACAAAGCTTCCGTTTTTTCTTTGTTGTAGACATTTTGTTTTATATAAATCTGAACTACAATAAAAATTTAAAGTTCAAAAATAGGTCTATAATTTTTTTCCCTAATGAATCCTCTAATGAATATTTTGTGAAAGTTATGTAAATCTTGTGCAAAAGTATGTTACATAAAAGGATTACTTTCCCTCATAAAACAGGAAGTATAAAGGAATCTACGCAGAGTTAGCGGGATGGAAGACAAGTATCACCTAAGCATTTCACTAAGATCGTTTACATTTTCTATCACAGTTTGTCTCATATATCTACCAAACACGGACAAGATTTGTAACCTTTTCCTACTCCCTGCTTTTTCACAGGGACCACAGAAATATATTTAGATTTATCTTCATCTTTTTTCTCCTATGTTCCCCAGTTTTCTCCAGATTTAAAAATGGGTAGATAAAAAATGTTTACCTTTGGAAACTAGCGGAAAAAACTACCTTTTGAAGAAATACCTTAAAACTGAGAAATGTTAAATATTTTATTAATGAAAATAAAAATAATAAAAATCAGTAATATAAAACTGATAAAACTGCTACACTTTCACTGTGATTAGCTGTAAAATCTTTATCACCACTACAAAAACTATTTGCAATATATATATATTTATATATTTTTTAAATCCACTGAAATCATGCTCATGTCTGTAAGTTAATTAAAAATAAAGCATGCCCTGTTGCTATTTTTACAGCAGGTTCAGGACATTTTGATACCAATAAAAATTCTCAGATACATAGGTAAGCCAAACTTGGCACTACACAAAGGAGTAGCTAGAGATGTTTCAATCAGTGGTGTAAACAATGTTGAAGCATAATATGACGAATATCCGCCATTGCGAATATTCCAAGCGAACATTTGCGAAACATTGCAAATTCTCGAATGTCGGATATTCGTCAAATATATTCGAATATACTCGCCCAACACTAGTCAGGAAAACTGATTGCTAATAGTTACCATCATTTTCATCATGGCATCAACTGTGGGGGTAAAGTCAACCCACATGTGATGCCATGGAAATGTTCGATGAGATACCATCTCTCGTCTTATGTTTGATTTGAAATGTAAAATAAAACCTACATACAAATTTTATAGTAAAATGGGAAATTGTTCAAAGCCATAATTTGCTGTTCTGGTGTCAAATTAACTGGAAGTAAACTGTAGTTTACAAGAACTAAACTGTGTGGCTTGTTTGTGTCTACGGTTTAGTTACCTGACATCCCTCCCTCAACAACATATCCTGCCTTAGTTAACCTCCTAGCTCCTTCTCAGGAACCTTCTTCCGACAATCTGAGCATGTAATTTCCCCAAATTTTAGAACCTATGGCTATATGCTGTGGAGGAGGGGCAATGTAGGACCACCAACATGAAATTAACAATAGAGTGATTGGTGTTGGTTCAAGATTAGGTAAGCACTAAACCCTTACATCTGAGGTGAGCTTTACATTTAATTTCTTTATCTTTTCATACTCAGAAAATTGATGAACAATAAAACCAAAGCATCACTAGCACTTTCAAAAGCAGAGTTACAGCCTCCATTTTAAGTTAAGTAAGGTTGCTGGAAATTTAAAGCAAGAATTTTTCCAGGGAGCAGTAGGCAGTGGTTAAAACCTCCCAAAGGCCAACCAATATCAATTTAAAATGGACTATTTCAGAAGTTAGCTGGTATACAACAGCAATCAAAGCAGTTATGCTAACACTGACATTCTCTATATTATATATTTGTTTTGTGTGTATGCTATTTAAAGGTTGGATGTAAATAATTTATTAATGACAGCTAATAATAAAAATTCCAAAAAATATCTCAAAATGTTGAATAACATACCCTACGTTTTCTAAATATCTAAATATACAACCTTTAATGGAAATTTCATGTATATTGTATGTGTGTATTTCTAACATATATTCTGTATTATTAAAAAATATATATGATTATAATATATAAAAATTCACCACCGGAATGGTATATTTTAAAATGAATTATAATTATTGATGTATTTCTTCCATTCTGCCATTTTCTTGTAAAGCCATCTAAGTATTTGTAATTGATGAAATCATAAAAAACAGTTTGGGTATTTTTCTGCACAATTGCCTTAATACTTATATGGTATTCTCTAGGTACAGTACAGCTGTCACTGCATATTCCACTGGTAACATATGTCTCAATTCCAAGGCATCAGTAGTAAAGAAATGTGTTCCCAGACTTTTCGTGCAATAAGAACAGATAGATAGCATCTTTGGATTTCATTCAGTTATTATCAATACAATTCAAACTGCAATCTTTCCAACTGATTTTTATATGTTAACATTTAAAATTAGTTGAAATTCCTATTTTTTGAGGAATAAATCTAAAAATAAAGCAATTACATTAATATCATATCAATCAATAATTAACTTTACTAAGCTTTACTAATCATCATAAAGTTGCAAAATGGAAAATGAAAAAAAAAAAAGATCAATATTGACTTAAATAAGGAAAAAAAATCATACCTTTAATTCCAGCTTGCACACCTTTTGGGCTTAAGAATTTAAAATCTCTTTTTTTGGCTAACTGAGCCAGTAGAACAATTGTCAAGTGTCATACAGCTGTGTAGTATTTAAAGACTAGAGGGAGTGTATCCTCCAGACCAATCAGATCAGGCCTGGAAGACCAGACCTTTCTAAGTTGCGTCAGATTCTGTAGATAAAACTAGATTACGCCAGACACTATGTACTCAAAAATTTGTCTATGCACATCTTCCTAAAAAAATGAAAGGGAGATAACTACTAACTTTGTTACTTTACCCTATTATGCCCTTGTTAACCTGAGAGCGTCCTGTAATAGATTAATAACACTAAATAAGTAATAAAGTAATGATCTATACAGATAATTGTAAGAACTATATTGAACGCTGCACATTCTTAACCCTCTAGTCCAAAGATGAAACAGGGAATGGGAGAAAAGGGTCTACAAAGTGAGGGGAGTTTTACTTACATAGCTGTCACCGGAAAATGCATTACTCTAGATATACTTTGTCAGTATATATGTTCTTATGGCAACTCTGTAAGGCTTGATATTTGTTCATATTTGTTACATCGGTGGAATAGTTAATGAAGAGCTGAAAACAGATTACCAATAGTAACTCAACATTGCTATTAATGGAAACAGATGGGCCCAGTCCTTATGCTTCCTTTGTTTCCTTAAACACTCCAATGGGGAGTTTGTGTTGTCTGTCTCTCCATCATTTGCACTTACATACTTACAGATGGTGCAAGGAGAGTCTCTGTTTTCACTAAATAACTGCCTTGCTGGTGGGATGTAAACAAATACCAAATTGGTGGCCATAGGATGGCTGGTAAGTAGTAACCTAAGGAGGGGGATAGGTTCATTTAGGTCTTGGGAAGTTATAATATGTAGATTTTGTTCATAATTTACAGTAACAGATTGAAGAGACCTTTAATACAATGCTAGCACAAGTCAACAAGCATAAATATTTTTAGTTTAGCCAAAGGCTAAAAAAATAATCCTTTTGTAGTTTTAATAATAACTTTAAAATTACTTTTTAATACTACAGCTTTCTCACAGCTAAGTTCACCAGAAGGTGCTAGAAACATTGTGATTTGTATTTAAATGGAGTTCACTAAAGGTAATGATTAGAGCAAAAGTCTGCAACATTGCACTCTGTGATTTCATCACTTTTATTTGCATACAGTAAACATAGCACCTAAAAATATCAATTGCATTATTCAAAATGTACAGTACCTGTAATAGCGAAATATTAATGTCTGTAGACTATGGGAAATGTTTGAATAAAGCTGGATTTCCATCACTAGAGCCTGAGCTATAGACCTTTTGGCACCCAAGTACCCCTGTCCTAGGATCACCCCACAGTGCACTTGCTTGTTTGACTTATCCTAACCTGAGATAACTATTTCTGTCTATCAAGGAAAAAACATGTGTGGCCAACAGTAATGATAGGAAAGCCGTTGCCTTTGTTGACAATAAGCAATAGTCTATTGCGGTAAAAATCATTTTCCTTTTGAAGTATAGTTTCCTAGTTTTCACACAATCCTAATAGACTTATCTCTAATTGTTGCAAGAGCTATTTAATTCACTAAATGTTAGGTTAGGGGCAAGAGTTATTCTCCAGAACAGTGCATTACTTTGGTCTAAGTTCATGAACCTACAGTGGATATAAAAAGTCTAAACACTCCTGGTAAAATGTTCCTGTGCTGTACAAAAATGAGACAAAGATACATCATTTCAGAACTTTTTTTCATCTTTAATGTGACCTATAAACTGTACCACTCATATGAAAAACAGACTGAAATCATTTGGTGGAGGGAAGATATAAAATATTAAAATAAAATAATGTGGTTGCATAAGTGTAAACTTATACAGTCTTTTTTTAAGTCTATCAGCATGGCACATTTTGATTTGCCCACTCTTCTTTGCAGAAACAAATCCATATCTTTCAGATTGCGAGGGCATCTCCAGTGTACAGCCCTCTTTAGATCACCCCACAAATTTTCAATCGGATTCAGGTCTAGGATCTAGCTAAGCCATTCCAAAACTTTAATGTTCTTCTGGTGAAGCCATTCCTTTGTTGATTTAGATGTATGCTTTGGGTCACTGTCATACTGCTTTCTAGCAGACGTCTGAAGGATTTTTGACAATATTGATATTGAACTGTTCATACAAGTTTTCTTCAGTTCCAGATGAAGAAAGACAGCCCCAAAGCATGATGCTGCCATCACCCCAATGCTTCACTGTGGGTATGGTGTTCTATTGGTGATGTGCAGTATTGTTTTTGCACCAAACATATCTTTTGGAATTATGGCCAAAACATTCAACCTTGGCTTCATCAGACAATAACACTTTTTGCCACATGCTCGTGGGAGACTTGAGATATGATTTTGCAAAATGTAGCCAAGCTTGGATGTTTTTCTTCGATTGTAAAGGCTTTCGTCTTGGCACTATACTATACAATACTGCACATTACCAAAAGAACATCATACCCACAGTGAAGCATGCTTTGGGGATTTTTTTCTTTAGCTGGAACTAGGGCCTTAGTTAGTGCCTTATGTGTGAGGGAATTATAAACAGTTCCAAATACCAGTCAATATTGGGACAAAACCCTCAGGCTTCTGCTAGAAAGCTGAACATGAAGAGGAACTTCCTCTTTCAGCATGACAATGACCCAAAACATACATCCAAATCAACAAAGGAATGGCTTCACCAGAAGAAGATTACAGTTTTGGCCCAGCCAGAGCCCAGACCTGAATCCGATTGAAAATCTGTGGGGTGATCTGAAGAAAGCTGCGCAATGGAGATACCCTTGCAATCTGATTTTGAGTGTTTCTGAATGAAGAGTGGGCAAATTTTATATAATTTAAAATTATAGATAGATAAATAGATCGATAGATAGATAGATAGATCGATAGATAGATAGATAGATAGATAGATAGATAGATAGATAGATAGATAGATAGATAGATAGATAGATAGATAGATAGATAGATAGATAGATAGATAGATAGATAGATAGATAGATAGATAGATAGATAGATAGATAGATAGATATCAACCAAAATTGTGAGCCCTAAATTAGAATTTAGAAAAAAAATATCATATTCTCAACATTTAAATAAAATGTCTCACTTGTTTTTGAAAGTCACGGAAAATACCCAGCAGTCCAATTAGTGAGGTGATTTTTGGTCTATTATGAAAAAAGTTATACAATTCATTTAACAGGTTAACTTGAATGTCTAAATCCTGAAATTCTTCACAGATTAATTAGAACTTCTTGGAAAGTGATGAACATTTGAAAATTATGACTCAGCAGTGATTGTGATCATGTGTGCTTTGAAAATAAACTGCATTTTCATTTGTAATGCTCTTTAAAAAAAAGATGGGCATGCCAAAATGCTATTTGTTGTTCCGGTACATTAGTACTCTGAATTTCTAGTTCATTGAAATGTCCCTTCAGTACAATTGGCTGGCATAAATTATTAGTCAGCTATAAAAAAAATCACAGTGTTCCACTGAGATTTTGATTTCAAGTTGCCATGGAAACACCCACTTGCTATGTTCAGATATATTATAACACATTACACATATATTTTGTACATATTTTGGATGCCATGTTTGCAATCAAAATTCAAGGGTAATATCCAGTTTAATTATAATCCAATGTAATTCTGTGACTCTTTATAAACATGCTTCAGTATAAGGATTCCTTCATCACTGATATAGCAGCAGCAACGTGTACCTGTTACCTGGAACTCCTATTTTGACACAACCACAGGAAACATTTTGGGTAAATGCTACACCTAGTAAGCATAACACAGGGCAAAAGATATTGTCCCTTTCCTCAGGTGGGAACATTGGGACAATTACCAAGAATCTGATCTCGCAAAGGAGAAGAAGATAGCCCCGTTGCAAGGCCCTACATACCTGTATTACCAGGTAATTTGTAAAATTGTAGGTGGAAAGTCAAGAAAATATGAGATTTGTGTATGAGGGAATGGCACATTGCAAATAGTTTCTTTGTCCAATGTGAAAAAACACAGGTTTGTTTTACGAATAAAATATCCTGGGACCTAACTGGTCATAGAAACACCATTACACCAAAATCAAACTTGATTGGTCCATTCTCTAAGGAAAACCTCTACTACAGGGAAATTTTGCTCAGCTTATTCATTTGTATTTCTCTGATTGGGTGATCTTGTTGTAGACTACACAGAACTCGAAAACCAGATATAAATTATCCTAGTTAGAGATTTTGTGTTCTGCAGCAATAGAAGTTCAAAATAATTGCACATGATACATACAATTCACTATGAGCAGTTTAGAGGCCAATGCTCATTAGTGATGGCCCGAACTGTTCGCCGGAGAACTATTTGCAGCGAACATCGCATGTTCGCGTTCGCCCATGTTCGCGAACATATGGCGAGTTCGGTTGGCCCCCTATCTTTTAACATTTCAGAAACTTTGACCCCTGTGAGTCACAGTCAGCAGACATAATCCAGCCAATGAGCACCCCCCACCTCACAGACCCTCACACCCCCTATAACATATCAAGTACAGGACACCATTACACATTCTGCTGAAGAAGGAGAGAGTTAGGAAAGAGGGCTGCTGTTGCTGCTATAGGCAACCATTAGCTAGGGCAGTGTTCTGTGTAATCTACAGTCTTCACTGA
>CM070034.1:62533223-62550120 GCA_036250615.1 Ptychadena robeensis | reverse complement strand
GGGGGCTTGGCATTTTCAGGACATTCATTTTGTTTGGATAGTAACCCCTGCGAGAGTAACCTTGCTTTGGACTGTGTTTGTGTGCAAATAAAGTTTTGTATAAGTAAAGTTTTGGAGACGTTGTTTGAGCTGAATCCCCACAATATATATATAGTTAGTGTTTTGGAATGTTTTTGTGGGTAGGCCAGCTCCATTTACTTAGCATTTAAAATGCTGAATGTTACGTTTTGTTCTAATATTTTGCATACCCACAAACTTGATACTGTATTGCTTGATTTATTTTGATTTCGTTTTTTTTGTAAACATTTTTTAAATCTTAATAAACTTGTTATAAAAAATTTATTTACACGGCAAAGGACAACAATTTGCTCCATACTATGCTCCATTCTCCACATTTCTTAATGTGGGTTGTGATTTCAATCTACTATCTGTGGCTGTTTCATTTGTTTTTTCTTTATTTTGGAAACCCTCTAATGGTAAAATATTACATTTTAATCTGCTTAGAGTTTATACCTGCCTATCTGCATATTTGACTTTTAATTGAATTTACTATAATCATTACAATTCAAATCAATCATTCCTTACTCTTAAAGAGATCATATTATTTTGTTATTTTGCCTTTATATAGCTTTTGCTCAAAGCAGAAGAAATTTGTTCTTTAAATTTACCTTTAGATAGATCCCAGCACTATTAACCTCTTTATTGTTCTTTGTAGATAGCACAGAGAGACATATGGTGTTTTCATCCAGTCTTTTTTGCAGCAGAAGCACAATTTAGTAACTACTTAGTAGTGCACTAACCAGAAAATTACTGAGAGCTGACAACACTAAAAACTTAGTTGGCAAATTCATAATATTAAGTTATTAGCCAATATCTATCTATCTATCTATCTATCTATCTATCTATCTATCTATCTATCTATCTATCTATCTATCTATCTATCTATCTATCTATCTATCTATCTATCTATCTATCTATCTATCTATCTATCTATCTATCTATCTATCTATCTATCTATCTATCTATCTATCTATCCCTGTAAGTAGCTGTAAGCAGATGATTAGTTCCCATTGACAAATATATTCTCCTATACACAAGTTTTTGTGCAGACAGCAGCATTTTTATATAAGAAGAAGAAAAGTTTGATGCTATTGCATTCCATTAGGGAGCTCTCTATTCATGTATTCCTTCCATATTGCTAGAGAGGTAACCTTTCCTTCAGAGACATCGATCCCCATAAAGGCAACTTTTAAGATGGATGGTAAGAGGATAGACCCCCTCTCAAGTATCTGTTGCTGTCCTCACTGCAGATTAGTATGTGACACAGTTTCCATTTTGGACAAGAAGACCCCAGACAGACACATAGACAGTATAATTAGCCTGACTGGGGTTCCTAAACTTTCACTTTTATCAATTTTATTTTACATAGAGTTAGAGTTTAACTTAATTCTACAACAGGACCTACAAACTCTCAAGATTTATAATTGTAATTAAATGTATCAATTGGTCAGGATTAGAGACTTATTAGTACTAGATGTTGCTAGAAGAGGGCAGGCTATATTTTAGAAAATCATACTCTCCAAATTCAAACAGTAATATATAAAACATTTTTGCAAGAAGGAAATAAATAACTGACAAACATAACTAACCCTGTTTATTTTCTAAACCAAAATCCATTAGAAATCCTGCTAGAGAACTCACGGACAAACACTTTGTCAATTTAATCAACTGGTTGATTTCCCTTGATTCGCTGGAATTTGCAGAATCATTTGATTACATCTTATCCTATGTCTAAAATGGTGTCAGCCAATTAGAGAAATACTCAATAATTAGCTGTTCAAATTGTTTCTTCATGAGCTCTCCTGCAGGAGAACCTTTCCTTTAAGAACTTAACATTCCAACCCATCACTTTAGGGTTAAAGCAGAATGACAGCTCTTAAGTTGTAAGACATGTGTAATATACGTTGCACAATAGGACTGTGTGAACATTTTACATTTAAAAATATGTGTATTTTTATTTAATTTATATTTATAAAGCGTCTGATAAGCCCCTACAGTAATTGTAAAAAGTAGCATTTTTGGAGTCATCATCAGGCAATTAGACCTATGGAGACACAGATTTCCTGATCTGCAGCTCATTACTTTGCTCACAGTCCTCACAGGTTTTAAACAACGCTTGGGATACAGTTTTATAAAAGATGTCATGCAAACAGTGCCCTATTGGAAGAGGTACCCAGTACTCAAACATTGCCAGGAAATGTGATAACCTCTCTCTCAGCTGTTTGCATAATAAAAAATGAAGAAATGCTGTTGGTTATTTGCTAAGCATAGAAATACGAATGTGATTTGCAGTGTGCATATAAAACCTGTTAAATACAAAATGAAACATTTAATGTGCTTGTCAATACCTAAAAATACCTAGTTGTATTTATTACGCTACAAGAAAGAAACATACAGAATAAGGCAAGTCAAATGTGTGGGTTGTGCACTTCACCTTCTCCCCTTTTGTCTTTTTCAGAACATTCCAGATCATTTTAGGTTAGACAGCTTTAGGGCAGGAGACAAGGTGAAGAAGACCTGCTGTGAAACAAAGCCCTGCCTTTCAGATGCAAGCTGAGCTGTCAATGGGGGGATTTCTGCCCAGCACAACATCGACTTGACATTAAATAAAGCTGTCTTCCTCTAAGTAACATTTTATCCCCAAACTAGTGATATAACTATGTAGTGCAAACATCATCACATCAATTTACATCACAAACACAACAATATGAGCAGTGATATGAAAATAATACTCTGTATCCCTTTAACACGTTTTATCTCAAGGTAATAGAGCAAAGACAAGTGTATCTGCTACAGAAATACACACGAGCATGTCCTGGGGGTGAATAACTGAAGTGCTGGTGCTAGCAAAATGTCAAAATTTGCCTGTACTACTTTTGGGAGGTAGCTGACATATTTTAACTGCTATATGACATATTCCAGAGACCAACAATTTTTTTTTCAATGTGCATTTTTGCGTTAAAAGGCAGGCTATTCATACCATAACATGTAGATTTCCAGTCCTATTTTTTAATTGAAGCACAGATTTTAAACTAAAAAAATACCTTTTAACTAGCAGGGGATCGGCTGTTACACTTTGTTACTAAACATACCTGATTGTGTACACTTGCAAAGTTGACCTCAATTACATTAATCTACGGATGGACAACTGCTAATGAGGAATGTTTTCCAAGCTTTAATTATATTCTGTACAATGAATAGTTCATGATTAAGCTGTTCTGAATGGCGTGGGTTCACCTGCTTGTCAGACATGCTCAGTATCAATGTATGCTTTCAATACTATGTTTGAATTGTGTACAAATTATACAGCTTCAGTGATTACAGTTTACCTTTACTTATACTTTACTTGGGTTTAAAATGATGAGGTCAAAACTATCTACTAACAGTAAAAGGCCTCTTCAGTTAAAGCAAATGAGCAAAAAAAAGAGTTAATATAGGTATTTTCAGTTACAACGTGTTAATTCAGGCTTTAATGATTTCAGTTTAGTGTTCACTGTTGATCTGTTAATGCAGGCTTGTGTTGATAAAGCTGAGTTAAAAAAAAACAAAAAACATAAGGACGAGCTCTGGGATGAGCTTCCTGATCTACTCTGGGTGCCTGGTAGATTGTGATCGACCACATAGGAACCCTTAGTCTATGTAAACTCTAACAATTAGCTTATTTTATAGTCTTTAGTATACAATTAAAACCATGTTGATCATGCCACTGATCACAAGGCTTGCCTTTGTAAATACTGTCCCTATGGGGTAAAGAGATTTAATGGAGAAAAAAATCTAATTTAAGAAATTGGTTCTGTGACCATTACTCTGTGTACTGTGTACTCTGATAAACAGATTGATTGTCATTTAAATTCCACATGTTTTTTAGATCTGTGCTGAATAAATTGAACAAAGGTTTATGTGTGTTTAATTACTTACACTCTAATACACAATATATTACTACAATATATATCTAATACACTAATATTACTTACACAATTCTGATAGCCTTGCTCCTCCACAGATACAGTAAAGAAAGCATTTTCACCTTCAGGTCCTCCAATCATGCAAATAAGTGGCAATAGCATATAAGTGGCTCTATCTCAAGCCGGCTATAGATGGTTAGATATGCAGCTGATTTCGCCACAAATTTGCCACTGTTGCGGCAATCGTTCTAACACAAAATTATTTTGGACTTGTTTGTCAAAAACAACTAGCTCAGGCAAGTGTCATGGTGTTGCCAGATGTTAATGGACTGAGGACTGAGGATAAAATTGCTACTTGAGACAAATTGTGATTTGTATATAATGTGATTAATTAAATGAATGATCTGACCCATATACGTTTTTTAATGTAAATCTGTTTGTTCAAATTTTTTGCCTTGACAGATACTGATAAGGCTACTTCAAGCAAAGCCTTGCAACAGCATGACATATTTCTATCAGCATCACGGGAGGCATTAGGTACTTAGCAGAGTGTACCAACCAGATATATTGGGAAAACATATACTTTCTCTATGTCCAGGACCTCAGGTATTGAAGGTATGTGGAAGAACTGGTCTGCGTTCCTACAATGGTTGAGGGTTAATTTTTGCAACCAATTCAACCAACTTTAAACGAACGAACGTTCTCAGCAATATGGGTGCCTATGGGGATTGGGGGGGGGGGGGGGGGGGGGGGGGGGGGGGGGGGGGGGGGGTTAATCCTCACTACCCCAGTTTCTAGCGTGCTGGGGACAGGTTGTGATCATTGTGGGGGAGCATGTGAGTAGGCTAGTCTAGGAGAAGAAGAGCCTGTAGAAAAGATGCTAATACCAAAAGTGATTTTTATCCCGTAGAAACAAAGAAAAGTGAGGGCATCAGGTCTGCCCTATATATGTATAGTCCTACTAACACATAATGGTCATAAACACACACATTTTGACATTTACTTAACTGTGGTACATCTCTATGCTTAGTCCAAGCAAACTACAATTTACTCAATGTGGGCCATTCTACACCATTTGCTGGTTGTCCATTCCAGGTATCCACACATTTCTGTACTCTCACTACTCTTCAGTAATATAATACTTTCTAAGGTTAGTTTTTAAACTGTTCTCCAGCCAGTTTGAGACCCCTTGTCTATCATGCCCCCCCCCCCCCCCCCCCCCCCCCCCCTGTCTCCTTTCTTCTAAAGTTCCTGCAATTTCTCTTGATGTATGATTTTCTACCATTTTGTCACCAATGTCTGAACTCTTTCTCTCTTATCGGTATCTTTTTGGGGGCATCCAGAGATAGACACTGTATACTGCTAAAGGTCTATATAGAGTAATCAGGGCCTCCTTCCTTTTGCTGGGTTTCCCCCTAGTTATGCACCCTAGGATTTAGTTTTCTTGCTTTACTTGCTACCTGCTTAAAACTATATTCCTACTTTGTAATTATGGTAAAACTATATTCCTACCTTGCAATAAGCACCCCAACCCTTTTCCTCTGCAGTTTTTAGTTAGTTTACTATACCCCAGTGTTCCCTTGTTTGTTGCTAGACAAAATTTAGTATTTAACCTCTGCAGTGTGAAATAATCTCAAAATGTAAATATAAAAAGCTAGGCTTTAATCTACAATAATTATAAATGGGGATTATTTCTGAAACATTTTATTTAAATAAGTTTAATATCAACATTTTTTTATACGCGCCATGTTATAAAAAAGCAATGGAACTGCTTCATACTTAATTGTTGAGCTGTAAACTGTAATGAATAATTATATGTATGTCATCTTTGTTGCCAGCTATCTTTGGAATGTTTTTTTTGGCATTGAAACTAAATTTCAGTACTGATCAAGTACTCAGTACAGTTCTTTTCATACAGTATGTTCAATCCACCACATCTTCTGTTTTATAGCTTTATGTAAAGATTAGTACTTATCCAATTTGCCCAATTTTGGTCCGATCAGATTTAGTCTGAGAAAAATAAAATTAGATATTTTAGGATACTTGCAAATCTTCTAAATATGGAGTTGTATTCCCTGCAGGAAATGTAATTTACAGTTTGTGAGGCAGAATCTGCAATTGAGTGGTTCTGTTTCTACAAATGTAGGAGTATTTTATTTTAGAGCCTGGGGTGAAGCTTGGTAAGGTATATATATTTATTTTCAAGAAGGATCTGGTTTCAATACTAAGGGGGAACTCCATGCTTGTTCAATGTTATAGGCATTACATTTATGTTTAGTAATTTCTGCTTAACCTTGTTATAATGTTTCCCACAACCATAGCTGTTGTTATCCATGTTATACAAAAGGAGTTTCAAGGGTTGTGAATGAAAGTTTACACAAAAGGATTGTGGCAATCAATTAGGGACACACATCTGTTTAAAACATTGGTATTCTAATGAGCTAAATGTTACCTCCATATACCTTAACATCTATTTGAACTTTTATAACTTTTTTAACACTTTTATAACTTTTTTACATTTGATACATGTGCCTATGCTTGCCCCTATCCTTCTTATCAAATTTGGTGACAATGTTCTCTTCAGAGCCAATGTATTTAAAGCAATTCCCTGTAATGGCCCACTTCCTCTTGCTTTTTTCTTCTAGCCAAGAAAGATTGGACTTGAATTTTTTTTTTTATTCACTTGACATGCATATATTGTTTTCATTAAACAGATTCTAGTACTCCACATTTGACAAAATATACAATATTGGTGTAATTGTACTTACATTGAACATTATTTTAATAAGACATTGGGAATACAGCATAACATATTGCTCAAATACTTTTGCAGACTTATTTTCTAGTGCCAGAGTAGAAGCTTCTGCAGTGCAGCATGCTATTATGTGTACAAGTGTTCCTGTCTGCTATTCCTGTCATTCTAGTGCTGTTAAATCTAAGTTCACCAAGTACATTGCAGTGTACTGGAGGAAGCCTATAAACACGGAAGCTGGAAGCACTATTTCAGGGTCAAATACATAAAGTCAATTGAGGAACAGTCTAACAGCTGGGCTACAATTTATTAAGATTGTTAATGCAACTAAAAACAATACACTATAATAAAAACAATGATCACATAACACATTCATTTGTACTTTAAAATAATAAACTTCATATAATCCAGAAGCAGAAAGTGAAATACACCAATACATGACTGTAACAGAAATGATGAGCATCAGCTGCTAAGTGGCCAAACATTATAATCAATGTTTGCTAAAGAAGGGAATATCAGGCCGTGTAGCCAAGTAATGAAGAGATCTACCCACCTTGCAGTGTAAAGTCCACAGATGAGCAGCCGAGAGAAGCCTGTGTCAGCAGTGATCTTACTTTTACTGATGAGAGAAGGGTCTGCCTCTAAGCATCACATTTCATACAAGGCAGAGCCTGCTTTTAAAAGAACTCATCATCCCACCGCCCAAGTCTTTGTAATTTTAGACATTTCAAAAACATCTGTAATCACAGGGGAAAAAAATCATTTCACATAACCTCTATGTGGAGATGATAAAAAAAAGCTAAACAAACACACAAACCCCCTGTAGTTATCCCCAGTTATACAAGTTTGAAATACATTGTGTAACTTATTTTTCTTGCAGCCTCCTGTTTGTTAGCATATCAACCTGCCTGGTTATACTTTATCAGGGTCTGTTTGATGGTGATTCTCGCTGACTATATAGAACTAACGTTTTATTTTTCAGGTGAACTTGCTTATTGGAATAGGAATGTCTTAAGGTGACCACACATTGTTAAATGTTTCCATTCAATTATTGTTTAAGATGATTGTTTGAAGAGTGACACTTTTCACCTGACTCGATCGACCAAGTGATGGAAATGGAACATAAAATTGATCGAGCAGTGATCAGACATGCTGGTAAATTTCAAGAATCTGGTCTTCTTGGTAGTTTTAATCAATTTGTATCTGATGGCACTATGGAGCAAGCACATAGGATCAATTGCTTTTAATCGATCACACTGCGCGGTTGTACAATCGATTGATCTGACAGTCGATACTTCAGTTGCACAAGTCAATCAAATTAAAGATCATGGTGATTCTTGTATGGCTAGCTTTAGTTGTAGGTCAATAATAGGAAAGCCAATGGGAGCAGATCAGTAACCCATGACAAAATGTCCATATGCCATAAGCCATACACAGGGTGATTTGCCACGGATCGATTCCCGATCCGATGATTTCAGGTGATGATTTCAGGCGATTGATCAGATCGGGAATCGATGGCACACCACCTTGGGAATCCGATTTGTGGTCGATTTGCACATGGGCCGATTCCACAAAATCTATCGATTGGAAAGGCTGCTGCATAGGGAGCTATGGTATTTAGTCCACCAACTTACTTTGGTTGCCAAACGATCGATGAAAAAAAACAACATGTCGGTTCAATGTCCGATTTGATTTTTTGTTGATTTTGTTTGGTCAATCGTTTAGGGTGGGCAGAACTCTATTGATCACTGATCGATCTCGTGAACGCGCACGATGATAGATCGGTCAAAAATCGAGTGAAAAATCAACCTGTGTATGGGAGCCTATATACTCATATCTCCAAAAACTTTGCATTGTCCTAGTCAAGCTCTCAATATAGAGGAATAGCACTTTTGCACCCATCACCGATTTTGTTAGGCCTGCTAATGCATAATAAATAACAGGAGGAATAAGTTATATGATGCAAATGCTGCTACATTCAATGCAGGTTATAGTATTAGCACATGGCCAGTATAAAAAGAAGAGAGTTGATTATTAGTGTTGAGCTCGAATATTTTTCTTGAATATCATCAATTGGAGAATTTACAAATATCTTGAATATGAGGCGATTTGGAATATATTAGCCGTATGGCCATGTATTGCAAAAAATCATATTCGCACTGCAAAAATAAACATAGCATGTGACCATCCATTTCTAAGATTTTTGGAATACATGGTTATAATGCGAATATTTCGAATTTACGAATATAAGTAAAATTATTTGTGAAATATCGAATAAAATTCGAATATTGCCTATGCTGCTCATCACTCCTCTGCATCACCTTTAGTAAAATTCTAGCCTCCTTCTATAAACTAGCTATACGTGTTCGGCAAGGTGCCATGTTCAAAACAATTAATCGAAGCCAAAGTTTGCAACACTGAAAAAACACTAGTAGTGCAAAAATCCTTTTAAGTTACATCTGGCATGGATAACCATTGTTTTCTAGTGCACAAATAAGGGGGTGCCTCAAATCACAAAAGAGGGCATACCTACTTAAAATCAGAGGATGCTGGCTTTATTTTGTACAGCACATTATCTCAATGAAATGATCTTTAAAAAATCCAGTTTTTCTCACATATGGCCTGTTTTCAACACAGCTGACCCCCAGGCTAAAAGATAAGGTAAGAAAATTCCACCATAAATTACATTTACATGCTTGACTTGACCTTCTGTAATATTTTGCTGTAAATGTCTTATGTCTTGATTGGGAAAGGACTGGGCTAGTTTGGGGATCATTTGTAAAGCTTTTTGACTACCAAGCAGTTATAAGCAAGACAAACTTTGCTATTGCTTATGCGATGTCACTTCTGGTGTGGAATCATTCTCACTTTGTTTACCAAATGAAAAACTGAGCATCCTAAATGTTTCATAATCTCAATGCTATGCATAAAAAAGCATTATGGGGAGCTAAAATAAGGATAGTATTATTTTATTGAAATGTGACAGCATATTTCATACTGCATTATTGTGCTCATTTGTGCAGTTTGTTGAAGAACACATGTCCTTTGGTACTGATATGATCCTCATATAAAGGAAAGCCCAGTGATGCTGGAACTTTGACATGTGCAGTGCACAAGAGAAAGGGCTGCAGATTGGCACAGGGGAATGTGACTGTCAAACAAACATTTGTAAATGTGATGTCCCCAAATGCTGATTTTTTTTTTTTATATGAATGTAAGGTACATTATCCTGTTTTAGGTGGCAAATAAATTCCATTAAAAAAATAAAGGGTTGGTTATGGAGGGAGTGTATTATAATGACTTCTGCACAAAAGTTTAATTAAGGTTATTCATTATTAACAGGTAATGGAAACATAGCCTAAGCCTTAATCAACAGACTTGGTAGACTTCATACAAGCAAGCACATACAAGCAAGCACCCCATTGTAGCATAAAAAGCTCTGTGGTGTAGTCACCCTACCCAATTCAGGTGCTGTCCCTTTAATCTATCTTCCCATCAGGCCCCCCAGAGGTGCGATTCCTGATGAGACCGCAGCAGCTGGGCACACTAGCCATCTCCAGAAATACAGCCCTGCACCGTTTATACCGGAATGCAGACAGCCGGGGGACCTAATTGCCTGGGCTAACCTTCCAAGACCCATTTGCAGTCCGAGTGTACCTAGCTGGGGTCATCTGGAGAACACCATTCAAGTGTAGTGGGGTGCTCCCTGGTACCCAGGCCCCGACTGGTGGTGGCCCCACTTCACCTTCCTCGTTCGGGTTGGACCTTACAGCTGCCGCAGCCTGTCCTGGCATGGAGGTACTGCTTCCTCAGTTTATTGAAGAGAACCTGCCCCACATAAGGAGGACTGGCGCATCCCGCTGGGTACAGACATTTTTGACTTAGGTGCCCTAAGTTGTTCCACCAGTTATCAAGTGATACTGACCTTTAATAAATAAGTTTAGCAGCATGTCCGCCTCTTGTCGTGGGTTGATCCTGAACCTGTACAGTTCCTAGATAATAAGAAAGTGGGTGACAGTCAGCTTTGATTGGAAGTGAACCCCTTTGTAAAGCCTTCTATAAATAACGACTTGCATAAAAAGACTCCATAATTAACTTAATTGATAAGCTTTACATGATATAGATATATACATATAAATATCCTAGTACTAGTACAAATTAACAACATAGTTTATAAAAATAGAGCTCTAAAGCAAGATAGAATATCAAGCTTTCAGCATAAGTCAATTAACAAATGTGCTAACCCTTCTTAACATTTTTTATGATCATTTTATGTCTAATATCTGATTGTGGACTGAAACTGAATTTTGAAGGGCTACTGAAGGGTAATTATGGATAAAATAAAATAATAAAATATCTGATGTTGTTTCTCTTAAGCACATTACCAAACTATTTGTTTTTCTAAGTTTATTGTTAAGTTTTACTTTTAACTGTTAATCCTGCCAATTCTGTTTTAAGCTTTATGAGTCCATGTTATATCACATTTTCCACAACTTAAAAGTATACTTAGTGGAGAAAATTTAGCTACCCTAAGGCTATTGGTCTAATTGTAAAAGCCTAAAGAAAACACACATCAATGGAGACAGCAACATGGAGGTCTGGCTTCAGTGTAATACATTATTATTAAAGCGATAAGATATACCTGAAATCTGATTGATTATAGATTGCAATAATTCAAATTAAGACTTTCTAAAAAAATGTCTTATGTTTTTTATCAAGATGACCCTCTATGTGATCATTTATATGTTTATACAGATGATCATGCAGAGAGAGCATGCTGTGTAAGATAGACCATAGCTGAAAATGCTAAAGTCATGGCCATAGTTTTACTAACTTGACATGTCAAGGTGACTTTGTTACAAGTGTAGTACAGTAGTGTAGAATCATATATACTTTTTCTTTTTTTTCTCAACATAATTGAAGAGTGTAGGAAAGTAACAGTATTCCTATTTGCTCACAATTAGCAGTAGTGTTACCTATTTCTGTAGACATATTTGGCTAATTAGTCATTGCCATTTGGTAAATGACAATTTTTGCCAAAATATTTTTATTTCCATTACATTTTGGTAAAGTGACAGCTTCTCATATAGAAAGGATGGAAAGCAGTTGAATGAACAGGGGGAGTAGGAACAAGGACACAAGGCACACAACCTAGTACAAAAAAAGTAAAGAACTGTAAATGACAAAATAAAATAAAATAAAAGATAACATACTCACTGGAGGTGCATTGCAGGCTTAGTAAGGAGTGATTTCTGACAGGGCCATGTGTTTTCTGAGGTGTGGCTACCAGGATGATGTCACTTCCTGGTTATGGATGAGATCACTTCCTGGTTACATATGCTGTAGGGTTCAGTAAGATCAATGGGATGCATTTCAAGCGGCAGCTCTTTGTCAACCAACTTATTTTATTTTGTCATTTACAGTTATTTACTTTGTTGCACTAGATTGTGCACCTGGTGTCATTGTTGCAGATTTATCACCCACCCCTCATACTGACCCATTTTTACACTGTGATCTTTGCCCAGGCCCCATATACTTACTGAAGGTTCTAGCTACTGACATCACTTTAACTGTGTAAACTGCTGACAGTTGTGCACAATTATTAATTACAATTTACTTGAATAAACTAGGTGGACTAGGTAGTTTAGCTGGGATGAAAAACTTAATTATGCTGGATGTCCATCAGCTAGAAAATAAGGTGGGCACTATTTTGTATGTTTTAGCTTCCCATGAACACTGTCAATCACTTTGTTGAAGAGCACAAAACGGTGTGCTAGGAAAAATGTTTTCATTACATATCACTTTTTCCAGATTTTGTTATGTTACATCCTTATTCCAAAATGGATTAAATAGTTTTTTTCCTTAGATTTCTACACAACCCCCTATAAATGACAACATGAAAAAAGTTTTGTTGCGATTTTTGCAAATTTCTTAAAAATAAAAAAATTGAGAAAGCACATGTGCATAGGTATTCACAGCCTTTGCCATGAAGCTCAAAATCCAGATGTTTCTGCAGCTCACCCACTTGTGGTAAATTCAGTGGATTGGACATGACTTGGAAAGGCACACACCAGTCTATAAAAGGTCCTACAGTTGACAGTTCAGTCGGAGCACACCAGGCATGACATCAAATGAATTGTGCCTCGAGACAGGATTGTCTGACAGCACAAATCTGGGGAAGGTTACAGAAAAGTTTCTGCTTTCCAGATGCAATGTCAGTTAAAAATCAATAACTGTTTAAATTAAAACTCCAAAATACTGCTGCAACAAAATATTTTTTTTATAGAGAATAAAAATATTTCCTATTCTAAGTGCCCAACTGTCTCTGTATGCAGTTTGTTAGGTGTACCGTATTTTTTGGACCATAAGACGCATTTTTCACCCCCAAGATCAGGGGGAAAAAGTGCCTGCGTCTTATGGTTCGAATGCGAGACCCCCCCGGCCACTTGTTCGCGGCTGGTCGCGCTTAGGCTCCCTCTAGGATCTGAAATTGCATTTATTTTATCTCTTGCATTAACCCAATTGATGTGAACACTTTTATATATCAAATTTTTTTTTCTGGGTGCGTCTTATGTGGCGGTGCGTCTTATAGTCTGAAAATTACGGTACCTTTCACTTTTGTGAGTAGCTGGGCATGTTTCAAAGCCTTCTTTGCAGGATTCACAGCAAAGCTATGGTATCATTGGCTCCAAACATCCCTAATTATGACTAAAGCAGGAGCAAGGTGGTTAGAATACATTTTTTATGACACGATGAGTAAAAAGCATATTTCATTTCTACATCCCCAAACTTATGTCTTCGCTGAGCCCAAGCTCATTTATTATATTTATTGGGGAAGTGAAAAACTAGAAAATCTTCTCTATACCTTTTGGAAAACATGGATCCTGCATGGATCTTTAAGGTAATGAGTGCACAGTTCAAATGTTAGTATTGGTAATACAACGTGCATTAATTAACATAACATGGAAGGCATGTGGGAAGGCACTGTTAATACTGAAGGATATGTAATCAAGGATACCAAGACATAGGAAAGCAATACATGCTGCTATCAGTGTTGAGCTTGAATATTCAAATTGCGAATATATTCGGCTATTTGATAATTTTCTGAATATGACTGCGGGTATTCGTAATATTTCAAATATTCACGATATTCGTCATTGGGATGCATATGGGCATGGATGTATTCGCAATGCATTTTGAAAGTAATTGTGAGGCGATTATAATCATATGCATATATTATAAACATATGTGCATATATTTTCACAATGCGCATGCGCTTGCAATTGCCAAAATTTGCACGAATATAACAAAAAAATGATGTTTAAAAGAAAAATAATAATAATAAAAGGTATTATTTGAATGATAAAATGTCTTAAATACTTCTTTTGTATGATAGATTTCCAAACAGTATGTATTTATTAGTGATGAGCGGCATAGGCAATATTCAAATTCCCGATATTTCATGAATAATTGTACTAATATTCGATTCTACATTCGCAAATATTCGCAATTGCGCGCAGCATTATAATCGCTATAATGTGCTATTTATTTTTGCATTGCGAATATATATTCGCAATCCATGCATTCGCAAGCATTCCAATGACGAATATTGCGAAAATTTTAAATTGCGAATATCCGGTGCCATATTTGCGAAATTTGGGAATGTTCGAATAGCCGATATTTGCCGAAAATATATCCGCACTAGTATTTATATTCGTTTTTTGTTTATAATTTTAAAAAATGTATTCATTTGGAAATGTGTTTTGTGTTTTTTTTCTTCTCTTAATTGTTTTGGATATAGTTATCACTGTATCCAGTACAATTGCTTTTGGCACCCAATCTCACTAAAATAAAGGCACTGGTGCCCTAGATGAGCCTCAGATGAGCCCTAGATGGGCACAACTGGGGCACCAGAGCCTTTATTTTGTTGACATTTTTTTACTCTTTGAACCACACTGAAAACATAGAAAACTGTTTTCCTGCAATTTACTTTTAAAATTTCCCTGCCGCCTCCCCGATGTGACTTTATCACATCACTCCAAGCGGGGTGGGGGGGGGTGCTTGCCCGTTACATTTGCCGGGTGCCCCCATCTCATCCAGTGCAGTAATGACAGAATACGCTGGACAATATAGGCAAGGGGGGGGGGGGGGGGGGTTAAGGAATGATTCCCTGTTTACTACTCAATTTAGTTAGGCATTCTTGTTAATTGTTTAATTGTTAAACAGAAATTATATCAGTCTCTTATCTTACATATAACAGATATCGTACATATAAATTGTAATGAACATAACTGAAACATTTGAAAAGCTATGCTTCACCACAGGGGATGGTAATGGAGTGTCATCTGCTGGCAACTATGCAGAATTTCCTTTTACATATTGCAGATTGTATTTTACTCTGATGATGTAAAAAGACAAGGTATAATACTACTTAGCACAGTTTTGTCAGATGTGATGGCTTAGTCCATTAATTCCCATAAATATGAAAACGTACTTGTTTCAAAGCAGACGTGTTTTAACTTGGTTCCTCCACTTTATAGTTTGCCTTAGGGGTTGTGTATACAGATGTCAGCTTCAGTCAGAAACAAACTAAATGTAGCCAGAAGGAAGTATGCTATCTGGGGCTTACAGAGATTTCTTTTAAAGGGTTCTTTGTGTGCCATGCAACCCTCATATATTTACACTTCTTAAAATCTGTGGCCTTCTCATGCTGGACAGAGCCATGGTTCTTCAATATCCCAGAACATAGCTACTTACAGATCTCCACCTCAACAATCTGTTGAAATTATAAAATTATAAATTCTTCCAGATATGCTGGAGCAAATCTTCAAATATTTTCCCATGAAATAGTTGGTTCTTGGTGGTTGGTCATCATCATGATCATCATCATGGTGGCCAGGAAAAGAGTCATCAACCGTTTATGGTTATTTTTTGTCACTGTGTAAAGCAGCGGGCAGCAACCTTTTAGAGCTAAAGAGCCACCAACCAAAGGGGAGATGAATGAGAACAAGTAGCCACAGAGGATATCTTAGTTGCTGTCTTCCTTCCAGCTTATGAGCTGAGGGGGTGTAAGGGAGGAGAGCAAACAAGATCTTGGGGTCCTTGCTTTCACATCTGCTACATCAATCATGATTATAAGTGCTTTCTCTTTGTTTTTCGCCTTTTCTTACAGCGTGTATGTGTTGGTAGAAGGAAGGGAGGAGGCTTTTCAATGGAGCCACAACAAGAGTCTGAAGGGCCAAATTTGGAGGAAAATGTGGAAGAAAGAAAGTGCTGGTAAAAAGGGAAGCATGTGAATTTGAAAAAAAAATTACCGTAAGAGAAATCTGTTATGACTTTTTAACAATAACGAGAATTTTTTTTTTATCATAGTGTCACGAAACACAGATAATTACAAATGCTACTGACAATAAAGCATGTTTTCATCAGTTTTCTTATGAAAGCTAACAAGTTACCCTGTTTTGGTAAATTAATTTGAACTATTAGTCTGACGTCTGTGGTATAGTCTGACCATGATGTCTCTATGCATAAACTAGATAACAACAAACAGGTCTGCCAGTCTGTGCATGCTAACTGTCACTGCAGGGGTCCAGTCCTTTTCCTGTTAAATCATAGCTATGTTGGAAGGACAAAGCAACTTACTGGCTCCAAAATCGATTAAGTAAACAAGATATGATGCACTCAGGTAATGTTTGCTGATTCCGGTTGAATAAATGTCATACTTGGTATCTTAAATACATTTGAAAGAAAAGTCAATATAGTCTAAATATTTAATTTAATCATATGTATGGTTCATAGAGACATAAAGGTTATTGAACTCTACCATTATACATGTTACTATGTTTTTGTATTATTCTTTCTATGTCTATGTCTCTTATTCTATGTCTTTTATATTATTTCAGATTTACCAACTTGGTTTTGTTCTCCAAATAATTACATTTCAGTTAAAATTATTTTCTTCTTTCTGTACAAACTGCAGATATGCTTACCATTATCAAGGCCCTAGAGAACATTTTATCTTACCCTCCACCAAAACCACTCATTACTGATATTGCTTATATTGTTTTATTCAACATATTCCATCATCAATATGGAACTCAGGTTCTTATAAATGTACGATATGACATAGGTAATTAGGGATGGACCGAACTGTTCGCCGGAGAACAGTTCGGCGGCGAAA
>CM070034.1:62522137-62533123 GCA_036250615.1 Ptychadena robeensis | reverse complement strand
AAGAGGATGATGTGGTCAAAATACTCATTTGCCTAATAATTCTGCACTCTCTGTATATGGCTATTGTTTTTTCAAATGATCAACTATAAGGGTAATGAGACTTCTTGTATATCTCTATTTGAACCAATTATTATTGTGACAAATTATGGTTAGCATATATGCATATGTATATTTTGATGACCAACCTTACCTAATCTAACACTTATATTTCTGCTACAGAAAACAAATTATTTTTATATATTTATGCAGGTCTGCATAAGTGGGTCTGTCTATTCCTTCCCCCTTTTTCCGGGCTATCGTGGCTCGCCCTGTTAGATGGGGGAGCCCCTGACTCTGCCGCTCTATGCTCTGTTTACTCCATGCTCTGTTTGCATGCTCTTCTTGTTCCCAATGTGTATCGGTTGTGCTCGCGAGCTGCAACAGTTGAAACCTTTATATAGGTAAGCTACACTTAGTCCTATCATTTAATTATTTATTTTACTTTGTATACATGTTAGGATTTCTTTTCTAAACTGTTAGGAAACTTTGAGAACTTTTGACAACTCGAATATACAACAATATGCTTGAATCTAGTGCTATATATACATAGTGGCGAATATTCGAAGATTTTTTACATCAGTACCCGGAACTACCATGAATTGTGTTAGCAATACGCACATGTACAAGCGCCAATTCTCGCAATGAAGGTAAAAATGACTGGAGATTAGGAAATCATGAATTAACAAATTTATTGCAAATATTAGCCAAAACAAATTTGATATTTTCTCAATACGAATATTGCCTATGCTGCTAATCACTATATGACATGCTATTATTAGTAGTGCACTTCAGTGCTTTAAAATAATATTGGACATACATCATCATCTTTGTGTTGTAAGTAAGTGAAAGTTACCAAACTTCAACATGTAATGGATTTTTAAAAACCTCACATAACATCCCTTGAGCAGTTGTTTACAAGTTAGGTTGGATAGAATAATTCTATTTGACCTGTTGTGTTCTTAAAGGAAGAACATAACAACACGCCTTACATACTTTCACCTTTGACATACTCTATTAAAAAACTGCGTTAGTTTTGCCCTTAAGGTCGTTGTCATGACATAAGAAAACAACTTCAAAGTGTCCTAGCCCTGCTGTTAAATATATACATGCATTTTAAAACAATGTCCGGAATTACTCTACTAAATTACAAAATGACAGTTTTATGTAGCAAACACTAAATCTCACGTACTCAATATCACCTCCAATTATAATATTCCCAAAAGTTAATTTTTGTTGTGAAATTTCGACTTTTACTCACAAAATACTTTATGTTTATACAATACTATATGTTTATATTTAATAATGAAAAATAAATATAAAAATAATGTAATCTCTCACCCTATGGAATGTGGAGAGAGGTCTTGCTGACCTCAGCTAAAAAACATAGATATATTAAATAAAAAAATGGTATTAAAATAAAAGAATAAATAAATTAATGATTAATTAATAAAAGAAAGTACATACTGTAATTGAATAATGATCCCAGGCCAGGGCTGAGCAGAACATTGAAAAATAATGTTTTGCTTTAGCACTTGACTTGACTTTGAACTTCAGTTGTGCAAAAACTCTTTGTGTTAGAGACATACTTTCTTTTTTATCTTGTATCTTTTTTTCTTGTATACCCCCAACCCTTCTGTACATCTCCAGCAAGTTTGGTGTTGATACTATGTTCAGGGGCTTTGCAATTAAAGCGGACCTACCACCAGGAATCTATGTTTTCATGAATGGCACTAGAAGTGCCAATAATAGGGAGGAATGCAGTGAAAAAACCCAAAAACTTACCTGTAATGAGCAATTTAGGAATATAATCCGGCAGCTCTCCTCACTTCCTGGTTCATGGTCAGCAGAGCAAGACAGGACGTCACAGGAAGCTTTGATTTTTCAGTGAACTGCTTTGAAAATTCCCATAGAAGATCACTGAACGCCCCCAGTGGCCACCCGTGATATTGCACCCCCATGTGTTTCATGTGTTGGCTCCACGAACCAGGAAGTGATGGGAGCTGTGTGGTAATCTTGTTAAATTGCTCATTACAGGAAAGTTTTTGAGTTTTTTTTACTGCATTCCTCCCTATTATTGGCACTTCTAGTGCCATTCATGAAAACATAGATTTCTGGTGGTAGGTCCACTTTAACTCAAAATCGTCAAAATCGTCAAATTTATGAATAAAAATTCGACCATCTCTAGTTACCATAAAAAAAAAATACGTTTTGCACTGCGCAGTGCTTGTAACTCTCATACAAGTGTATGTAAAATGCAGGCTTTAGGGCATTTGCGCTAACGTGCAGCATTGTGCTAGATAGGGCTAGTTTGAAAGGTATACAGGTGCAGCTGCACCATGGCTAGATTGAACGAACCCTAACAATTAAAATGTAAAATAAGGATTCTCTAAATATAATAGCTATTGCAGTACACCTGTAAATATTATTGTGTTCAGATAAAGGAATTCTTTTAACTTTTGTTGTAATTAGTTGTTTTTGAACTAATTAGTAGTGACTTTTGGCACTGGAAGTTTGCATTTATCTTCTCAACATGTTTTTGTAAGTAATAAGAGAATGGAATTCTGTTTACACCTAATGCCTACAAGTAGCCTAAAAGAACATTTGTACCACAAAACGTCCTGTGTTAAAGTTGTACAGAAACAAAAGCAGCATGTACTCATCAATTATCTTAAAAATATTTGGGGGAAGAGTCATAAGTACCTAGTAATTGTTTCCCTGTTGTCCGTAGGCTTGAATAAAAACTCAAGTTTGGATAAAAAGAAAGTGTTACATTTAGATTATGTTTTTGGCAAAGGGTCATTGTTACTCCTAGCGAACATCTTCTGCTGCTGAAACATTTTCCAGCATAGTAAGAACAGCATACAAGTACTACAAATGACCCTAGATACTATACTATTCTATTGGACTCTATAGTGGATTAACAGATTTTTAAAAGATCCAGTTGAAGGGTGAGCTGGTTATGGCCACTTCTGGAATTAACAGTAATTAAAAAAATATTTTTATTAAAAGCTATCTGGTCCTAAGCAGGTTCTAAAAATATTTAAATGTAATTTTACCTGTAAAATATACCGTGGTAATATTAATTGAAAAATAATGACACCAAAATGGAGAAGCTGTTTGTGAAAAATCTATTGTGGAGGAATAATGCCCCACAATTCTTTACAACATTGCTTCAGTGCATTGAGGTTTGTGGACATTTGTTTATGCAAAGCTCTCAGCATTTCAATTGGTATTGAATACTAGTAAAGGCCGAACTTCGTCCAGGTCCGCCTGCGAACAGGCAGATCAGACTTTAAAAGAAGTCCGACATCCGCCTGTTCGCGGGCAGATTTAAATTTCCCTGCCCCTGGGGGGAATGTGAATCGGGAAAACTAGAAGTGACTTCACTTTCGGGTTTTGGAGCCTGTTTTTCACTAGAAGACGGGTTCTCTACCCAGGCTTTTAGTGAAAAGATTCTTCTTCCCGACAGGCTCTTACTGCTCCTGATCCTGTCGGAGGAAGGATAGTAAGCTCCATCTCGCCAGCGAATGGGGTGGGTCAAACACCCTTTACTGCTCGCCGGCTAGAAGGAGTGCGAACATCCATGTTTGCGGCCGAACTGTCCTCATCACTATTGAATACAATACACCTTGAGTCTAAATAAAAGAATATTTAAGCCATTCTGTTGTAGATTTACCTGAGCACTTGGGATCATTTCTATGTTCCATGGCCAAATTTTACCCAAGCTTCAGCTCTACCACATATATCCTGTGCTTTGACTCTATTTTGGTATACAGAATATAAAGGGAACGTTGATCAAATTATCATAATGTTCAAGTAGTTTTGTGATTTAATTGATGTAACTTTAAAGAAATTCAAGCTGGCCATACAATGGTGGATTTAGTGTTCGACTCCCAAACGATTGATAGTCATTCATATTGCGTGGCGAACGTTCAGGAAACGAATGCTGCCTACCTTGAGAAATTGATCCCGCTGCAAAAAATTTTTGATTGAACAGGGAACCGACATGTTGGTAAATCCCTGTTTGATCGCTATTATCAAAGTATTGGGCAGGGATCGATGGGCAAAGGTGGTGCATATCTATTCGCAGAGCGATTGACTAATGTTCATTTGGCTTTTAGTTGTATCACCATTTTGCGATTGATCATTCATAGATTGCACATGAATCGACCATGGCCAGCTTAAGTTGTGTTGTCATGTTCTCTTAGTGAGAGATTGGGCTCCTGGCAACCATTACAAACAACTTTTTTTTGCAAGGTTGCTGTCATGAACTTTCACACTGAGCTATGCTCACATAACTGAGAGATGTAGTCCTTGTTTGTTTCCAGTTCTGGGATCATTGTCAAACCTTGGCATGTATTTGCTGGGACTAGAAACAAATTGCACTCACATTGTTTAAGCTGGGCATAGACGTTCCCTGCAATCAATCTTTTAAATGATCACGCCTTGCGATTCCGGAGTCTATTCCATTTACAAAATCGATGGCACAGTGCACCATATCACGTCTTTGATGCCTGGTTAATTCCTTCCCGCGATGGATCGATCACAGATCGCGCAATTGCCAGTTCGCAGCTTTTGAAAGACAACTGGCAATGTTAAAGAGGAGTGTGTCGGCGCTGCGGGGGACCCTTGAAAACAAAAAAACAGCAGAAGGGGAAGCGTTGAGATGCCTGTTTGTGCCATGTGAAAGCAGTTGTAAATAGCTTTAGTAGGATTTGTTGGTTCTTTTTTTAATTGCACAACTTTGGGAGTGAGTGACATGATCATTTGCTCTTTAAACAATAGACATGCCAGGAGGGAGGTCTGGTCTGCAGGGCTTAAAATTTACCATGTGTCTATACACTAGCAGTACCCATTCTCTGAACACACTGACCAACTTATAAGGAGACACATTTTACAATCTGGCACTGAACAACTTACCCATGAGCAACTATTGACATGTGGTAGGAGATATGAGTCTTTGTTACAAAATGTATTTATTGCAATGCAGAATGTTAATGTAAATACACAACACATGCTATCTAATTGCAAAATGTGTCTCTCCATAAGTTGGTCAGTGTGTTCAGAGGATGGGTACTGCTAGTGCTAATCTTTTCTTGGCAGTGGCTTTTTGGCTTGGCTGGGTGGAAAGGAACACATTTCTGCCTCCTGGAATGCATATTAGTTGCTCCCAGGATGGTTGGGACTAAAAACAAAAACATACATACATATTCGGATTCCCATAAGACGCAGGGACACTTTCCCATTGATTATATTGGTAAAATAGTGTGTCTTATTGTTAGAAAAATACAGAACTTTCCTAATCTTTGGTTACTTATGTTTTCCTTGTACCAAATACTGTGTTCTGTATTATCTGATACTAAAAGTAATAAAACAATAGCATATTGGTTTAATCACATTACCTGTTTTCTACTATTAGACCAGTTCTTTGGGTATTTTTAAGTAGATGATAATTTTTTTTACTTTTTAAAATTTAACAATGCAAATTAAAATCAAAAGCATAAAAGGAACACAGATCAAATCGAAAACAATACAACAATAGTAGCACAACCAGTATTAAAAGCCCATGTCAATCAGCATAAATAATTTATTATTTGAATAAATACTCTCAATACAGCAACATCACTTAACCAACATAGTTCCTCTATGTTTAAGTAAGACAGAAGCTCCTTCATGTCGCCAACCCGGTCCCTAAAGGAGGGATGTTATGGGGACATCCAATGTTTGACTATTAAATTCTTGAAAGAACCTGGCTGTCCATAGTATTGGCATCTTGGAATCCTACCAGATGGACCATAGGATCAAATGGAAGGGAAATCTGAAAAACAGCTACGATGAGAAACCAACCCTTTTCAATAGCATATAAGCTTGGGACATCAAAGAAGGTGGATTGAATAACCAGGGACTGTGGCATTTAGTTCATTGGTCATCCTCTTAATTTTCTAAGACAGAAAAACACTCTCCTACCCTTTCCCATAACAATCATTTCTCATATAGAATCAGTCTTTCTTACAGTAAAGCTCTAGTTATCTGATATTTTGTGTCCGGGTCCTCACTGGAGGCCTCATAAGGGTATGAAGTATTTCAACATTATATCACATTTAATAGCAGGCTGGTCATTTTAACATATATTTAGTTTTGCAAACAAACAGCAATTGATAATAAATAAATCATGTGCCTTTTATGCAAATACATGTCAGTAGAGATAGAAAAATTCATCCTCTAAGAAACCTGCTGGTTTTTTAAGTTAATTGTGCAAATAAAAATCAGGAAAGATAGGACATTATATTTTAAAGAGATATTGTTGAAGATGTCGTTCTTCTTGCATTGACTGTTTTAATAAATTGACCACTTGTTTTTTTTTTTGTGTACTCGACACCTTGACTTGAAATATGGCTTTTGTTCCTCATGTCTGTTTATATTTTGTCTTCCTGGGGACAACAATTTTCCTCAATTATCTACATCAGAATTTAGCATTCTCTGTACTAAAGTTCGGTGTGACTCAGCAGGGGAATGCACCATTGTTGGATTAGAGTGTAAAAATAAAGTTATTCTCTGGCAAATGATCTCACATTAAAATTTGAAAGATAATAATATAAATAATAACAATTCAACAGTGAGTTCAACCAAAATAAAAACATAAGTAATAACTGGCAATCCTTCCATACCCTCCTCCTTCTTGCACATTTGTATTACCATAGCTTCCTGATTTCATTAGCCTCCCACCCGCTACACCCCACCCATAAGCACATTGATTATGTCACAGGGTCTACAATAAGAGATTAAATTGATGCCCCCCCCCAAGTGACATGATGATGGGGGGGGGGGGGTTCAAATGTAAATCGCACTATATAAACGTTTCGGTTTATGTTTCAGTGTGATTCCCCACATTCCAATGGGAATTGTACTGGATACAGTGATAACTGTATCCAATACAATGCAAAGTAAAAAAAAAACAACAACACATAACACATTTCCAATTGTAATAAAAATGATATTATAAACAAAACATAAATAGGAATACATACTGTTTTGAAATCTATCATACAAATGATTATTTTAGAGATTTTATAATTTCAATTATACCTTTTATAATTTTTTTTTATGTAATTTTTTTTAAATCATTGTGTGTTTCAAACATTATTATATTCAGGATGTCTATTAGACCCTTGTATGGACATATTTTGGGGAAGTTACAGGCCTACAACATACAAAAATTCCAAGTCTATGGTGCGCTTTTGGTACAGAAATCTGGACTTTGCAAGAGCGCTAGGTAGGTAAAAAAAATCCAGTACAAAGATATATCTCCCATTTATATATGTATATATATGTAAATATTGTACACTCCAATTTCATTGTAAATAATATACCTAAGAACATTTTAGGAGCTCCAACTGGAAAACACAGTAGGTTAAGCTGGCCATAGACATGTAGATTTTTCAGAGATCGATCACATATGTGATCGGGACATGAGATTGAGTCTTCGATCATCAATCGAAAGGTGCACTATTTTGGGGATATGATTTATTTGACTGATTTATCATTTATCTTTTCAGGATAAGATTTATCGCTGATTTATGCGCCCGATCGATCAGTGATGTAACTTGAGATTGGCTACATTAAAAAATGCAGATCGGAAATGATGGAAGTGGGATGAGGCCTGCATAGGTCGATCGAAAGGGCAGATCTTAAGGTCTCCAATTAGGTACTTCTATTTCCGATAGATCAACCAAAAACAAAAAAATGTCCGGTCAATGCCAGAATGGTTTTTCGTATATTTTTGCGTCATTTCTGTCAATCGCACACTTTAAACATGTTTCAATTTGTGAATGAAAAGCATCTATGGCCAGCTTTAGCAATAGGCAATACAGGTATTAATTATGTTAGTGGTGAATTCACAACAACTCAAATAACCTGCTTTCCTTGTTCATTTGGAACCTTTTTACTAGAGAGCTGCAGTGCATACCCGGTCACTTTCCTACTATTTGTAGAAAACACATTTATAGGGTTTGAATTTCTTCTTAAGCTACTGAACTCTGTAAAGCACAGGCGTTTAACAATTTAGAAAGCAACAATAGAAGATATGAATATGAAATAGTTTTGTGAAGACTTGTACTTGAACTAAGACCATCAACTACAAAAAAGGTTATGCAGAATCTATTTCTTTTACATTACTGTTCACAATAGGAAAGCTGCAAAGCAAGATGGTAACCTTTAGGCTTCATCTGATCTAATACCACACATTGTTAGCCTCTTGCTGTCTAACATCTGCTTAACTGCGTAACTATGTTGTTTTTATTTTTACAAGTAAAAACAAATACACCAGCATGATATAAAAATGCAGAACATTTTTGGATAAGAGAAACAAACATATGGCAGAAAACAGAATAGGAACTCTTTTTGTAAGTTTTAGAAAATAAAAAGGAATCTCACTCAGGGTCTAACCTTAAGTAAATTATTTAATATATTTTCCTAATTGAAATGTTTTACAATTTACAAACATTTAAAACCTATTGCAACTGGTACTCATCTTTTTGAACTGGTGGAATATTTGTGAATGATTGTCTACATGGCATATGTATATTTTAGTCCATTGACATCATTTATACAAATAGATAATGTGCAGCTGTTAAGACAAACAGTTAGGAACGTGTTGTTTGGATCCTCCAGAAACCTTGATTGCCCCGCGGAGGCGTCATTTCGCGCTCAACGGACAAGCTTCCATACTCATTACGTGGGACAGTTGTCATTAATTGACAACCTCCCCCTAACCACCTTGTACAGGGACACAGTCATACCCTTAAAGACTGACTGACTTTGTGGACAAAAATACACAAATATAAACACAAAAATCTGAATACATTTTAAGTACTATTTTAATCTTTCTAATTTTGGTAATTAGCTACCAGGATTCCGAGAGTTAATTCAGTGTAATATTATTAATGGTCACTGGGGGGCATCATATAATGGCTCTCCATGGAGCAGACGTGTCTGTATAGTTATCATTACACAGCCTGATGACGTTTTATCCCAGCTGTCACTACTCTCAGAGGAGGAGAGAGGACGGGCTGTGATAAATAAAATGCAGGTGATATATCCGCTTTTTTAGGCTGCTGGTCCTCATGACAGAGCATGGTGGGATTTAAAATTTGAAAAAGGTCAGCAGCTGATGGCTGGATCAAGATTTTCACAAACTGAATGGCACCAATCACAAATATAGTGGCTTCTTGGGATTCATTCAGATGCTTAGTTTTAGGGACTGTGAAACAGCATGTTGTCCCAATGGGTGACCCATGGAGTCCTGGGTGGTCATGCAGCACAGACATATTCCTGACCAACCATCTGAATAATTCTATAGTTTTCATCAACACATAATGATACAGCCAGTGCAGCTGGGGAAAGTGACATTTCAGTGCATGTATGTGTGTATTTAATTTTCATTCTAAGCCATGTTTTATGGTTTCAGTCAACTTTAAACTACTATCATATATATGTTGGATGATTTCTGACCTGCCCTTGTTCATGTGTCAACTTTACGACTACCCTTATTATAGCCCTGCTGACATAGATGATCTAGACCAGTGGTGGGCAACTGAGTTGATATGTAGGGCCACAAGTGCGGCCCTCTACATCACTAAAGGGCAGCTCATAACATCGATCCAGACCCTGTCGACATATCTCAGCAGGCAGGGGAACAAATCCAGACAGGCAGTCAAAACCCGAAGCACCCACCCGCCCTCATGCCCCTTAGTGCAGCGCTCATATGTAGACCTGGTGTCCAACATTGACAATTTTACGGATGTAGGACTGCCAAAGTTGATTGGGAAAGCTGGGTCAGCGTGTGATCACTTCACAGATGAGTTGCTATCCCCTATGCATGAACAGTCTGGTTTTGGGAGCCACATGTGGAGGACCAAGGGGGGGATTTAGACATATAGTAAAGACAGTTAGTACCCCAAATTTGAGCAAAAACAGCAAAAAATCGTTCAACAACAGTAATTGAAACTTAGTAAATGGATACTTTAAGCAGCATAATTTCTTCAATTGCAGGTGATTAAGGAAAGTGTTTTTATAAGAAATATGCAAGAACAAAACAGAATCTTTGGATTTAATACACAAACTTGTGCTTTCATAGTAATGGTGACTGCTTTGAGACATTGCTTATGTGTAAAAATTATAAGCGAAATAATAGAGACAACAATTATAACAGATCTATTTCTAGGCTGTATTGTAGGGGATGTTGTTTTATAAGCCACATAATCAGTTCAGAAGTCATATTAATGTGTGCTATTGATAAAACATTTGGACACAGTTCAGAACAGCTATGTCCCCAAATGTAAGCATGTTGAAAGTAAAGCCTGCTGTGAGCTGACGTTTAGAAATTTCCTTATGGTTCAGCTAGAACAAGAATTTGTAAGTACAGCTGTTTTGTTCTCTTGTCAGACACCTGCTGACACTCTTTTGTACAAAACACTGTGAAATATTACATAATGTGGTAACCGGTCATTTTCAATAAGACTTCTGGCTTTCCTAGTACTGGAATATTCTAGATTTGACCAGATAGATTTACTAAGGTGATTAAGTAGAAGAAGATAGAAGTAAAGAAAGTCCAGTATGCCAAGGAGATGTTCACTTTACTTAATGCATACAAAATTAGATCTTGCAACACTGACAGATTTAGAAACTAAAAAAAATAAATGTTTAAACCTTGTCCACTATCCAAAGCTTAAAAAATATTTGAAGTTGAAATGCTCACATTATGACTATTGGACTTTGCAAAAGGGCCCGCAAGCACCAGCAAACTGTGTAAAAATATGGATATTTAGATTTTTCAAAGATATTTAGTGCTAATGAGTAAACCCCAAATGTATATTTTTTTCCTTTTCCAGTGATTAACCTCCCTAGCGGTTGTGACGAGTCCAGCTCGTCCAGTGCTGACATGCTGAA
>CM070034.1:62480944-62495161 GCA_036250615.1 Ptychadena robeensis | reverse complement strand
CCCCTGGGGTAACAAAGTGCCACCAAATATGAGCACTGGCAGTAGACACTGTGTGATATGTGGCTTGAACAATCACTGCCAGCAGCCCACAGCAGGCAGCAGGGTAGTGAAAAAATAGCCCTAAAGAGGGCTTTTGGGGTCTTTTCAGGACTCTGTCCTGACAGCAGATTGAGAAGCACTGTAGAGCAGTAGACTGCAGATGACACTGAACACTGACTAGCTAATGGTTCCCTATGCAGCAGCAGCAGCTACCTCTACTAACTCTTTCCTTCTCCAGCAACATGTGAAATGGTGTCTCTCCTGTGCTGTGCTATAGGGGGTGGGATGGTCCGTGAGGTGGTGGGTGCTGATTGGCTGTATTGTGCCTGCTGACTGTGACTCACAGGGTTAAAGTTTGTTCAATGAAAAAAGATATGGGGCGGGTCGAACTCGCCGTATGTTCACGAACACGTGCCGAACGCGAACATGCGATGTTCGCCGCGAATAGTTCGCCGGCGAACAGTTCGGTCCATCACTAAGGGCGACCACCAAATCCCACACTCCATCTATAAGACGCACACATATTTCCCCATTGATTTTGAGGGGGAAGAGTGTGTCCTATAGACCAAATAGTATGGTAATTCCCTTTGCTTTAACTGTAGAGTTAGCGAGTATATTAAGCATACTTTTGTAGTAAGACTGCCATTTAAGAATCCCTGTTATTTGCCCTCTATGGGCAAATCAAAACCCATTCTTACTTGAAAGCAAACAGATATTCTTAATAAAGTTAAATGTCAAACCACTTCTGCAGCAATCTTTTACAATATCCCTCAGTGTAGCATAACATGTATTACTTTATTCTGGTAAGCCTGCAGTACTTTTACATTAAACATAAACCTTCATTTCTTAAAAAATAATTGGAAGCTTTGTGCAGATTCATTTTGACTTTCACAGTTATTATCAAAGCACAAAGCATTTGAAATTCTCAGAAAATACAACTTTACATCCAAAATGCTTAAACAAATACCCATTTCTTCCTATTGCTCCCTTTCTGAAAAAGAATGTCATTTAAATAAGTGCCAGAGTAAAGGAATATTGTCTAAAATATAACTATATAGAACATTTGTTCTTCTAATAGACAAGTGATTGCAGGTGCTTTGGGATTTCAGCATTACAATGACCATGCTTTTTCAGATGATTATAGAAAATCAAAACAGGATTTAACAGGCAGTGATTCTTCTAGCCAAGAAAATAGGTGAGTTGTAGACTACTTTTAATCCATATGATTGATGATTCCTCAAACAAGAAATACAAGGAAAGCCATTTTCCCACATATTACTTTTAAATTGCATTGCCTGATTTGCTGTCTCTTATAAATTAATACTTCACCTACTAAATTCACTAGCATTTTGGGGAGTTCGTAAAGTGCAATAAACAAATCGGGTTCCTGTTTTAAGAGGTCAGATTGAGGAAGAACCAGGCACCCCCTGCTCGTAGGAGGGGAGGGTTTCTGGTCCAAGGTCAGAAAGTGAAAGAAACACCACTCAAATGGACCAAAAACACACCCCCCCAAAAAAAAATCTCCTATACAGAACCTATATTTGTTATCATAAACACCAGCTAGAAAGTTTTATATTTAATAATTTCAACAATTATTAACCCTCTGAGCGTTTGCCACGTGGCACGTTTTTTTTATAACCGTGCCACGGGCAATCGCGGCGGAGCACAATGTGCTCCGCCGTGACTGCCAGCTCAGCTCAGGGATGTAAACAAAAGTCCGGCGTCGCTGGAGACGCCGGACTTCTGCTGAAGAAAGGCGACGCCCCTCCAGTTTGACGGAGGTCTATGGCGGCGCCTACCCCCGCCCCCTTCGCGTCACCGTGACGCGATCGGGGGCGGACCCGGAAGCATCGGCATACATGCCGATGCTCCCGACCGCCGTCAGAAGACGGCGAGACCTCGGGCGTTCCTCCGGCTAACTCGGGCTGAGTTTCATGATGCATGAAACTCAGCCCGAGTTAATTCGGGGAGAACGCTCAGAAGGTTAAATACAAAAGCATTCTTTTGAAATGATTACATGGCAAAATAAATATGTTCTTGCCTCTCTCTGTCTGAGACTCTGTCTGAGCCGAACATGCGTCATAAGGTGCTATATAGCCCCGATAATGTATTCCACAAAAGTTGGGTTCAAAATGGCCGACTTCAAGAATCAAGGGACCTCTCCCTAACAATCAGAATCCAATTACTGTATTTTTCGAACCATAGGACGCACTTTTTCACCCCCCACAATCGGAGGGGAAGTGCCTGCAGTTTATGTTCAGAGATAAGCCGGGGAGCTGTCAGATGAGAGATGCCGGCCGGTGTCCGGATCTCCCATCTGAACTGTATTATTGCTTATGCCAGCATAACCCAGAGCCCTGCTGGTATAAGCAATGAATAGAGAGATAGATGAACTGCCATCTGGGGAAACTGCCGTCCGTGGAAACTGCAATCACCCTGCAGCTTCTACTAAGAGAGGCACAGCCAGAGAGGAGAGGGAGAGAAGACTCTGCAGCCTGGCCCCAATCCTCCCAATCAGTGTGGAGAATGATGTGATATTCTGTGCTAGTACTGCTGCTAGTGACATCTTCTGGTTGAATTTGATATTGCATTAATTTTAATTTACTGTATTAGTCCAACTGATGTGAAAAATTATATATTCTTTTTTCTGGTTTTCCTGCCCTAAAAACTGGGTGCGTCTTATGGTCCTGTGTGTCCTATAGTTCGGAAAATACGGTAGTATGCTATCCTGCTGTTATATTAAGTGGTATAGAAGTTACATTTGTACCTAATCCTTTACATTGTTTTACTTTAACTGCTGATACTATTTTCTTTTTATCATTTTCAATCTACCACAATTCAATTAAGATTGTAAGGTCTTTGGGGCTAAGTATATGGTATCATGTTTATTGCCTGTGCATGGATTTACATGTTGATCCTTGTTAACTGGATACTTGTCAATACAGGGAGTGCAGAATTATTAGGCAAGTGGTTATTTTGAGCATACTTTTATTATTGAACAACAACATGTTCTCAATAACCCAAAAAATTCATTACTAAAAGCTGAATATTTTTGGAAGTAGTTTTTAGTTGTTTGTTTTAGTTTTAGTCTATTGTGGGGATATCTGTGTGGCGGTGACTAGTATGTGCATAATTATTAGGCAACTTAACAAAAAACTAATTTATACCATTTCAATAATTTATTTTACCAGTGAAACCAATATAACATCTCAACATTTCTGACATTCAAAAACAAAAACAAAAAAAAACAAATCAGTGAACCAATATAGCCACCTTCTTTGCAAGGACACTCAAAAGCCTGCCATCCATGGATTCTGTCAGTGTTTTTGATTGTTCACCATAAACATTGCGTTGCAGCAAGAACCACAGCCTCCCAGACACTGTTAGAGAGGTGTACTGTTTCCCCCCTTGTAAATCACACATTGACTGATGGACCACAGGTTCTCAATGGGGTCAGATAGTGTGAACAAGGAGGCAGTCATTAGTTTTTCTTTTTTATACCTTTCTTGCAGCCACGCTTGGCGTACTTGGACGCGTGTGATGGAGCATTGCTCTGCATGAAAATCATGTTTCTCCTTGAAGGATGCAGCTTCCTCCGACCACTGCTTGAAGAAGGTGTCTTCCAGAAACTGGGCGTAGGACGGGAGTTGAGCTGACCCATCCTCAACCCGAAAGGCCCCACAAGCTCATTTTGATGATACCAGCCCCAAACCAGTACCCACCTCCACCTGCTGGCGCTCTAGTCGACTGAGCCTCTGCCCTTTACCAATCCAGCCACGTGCCCACTCCCCATCGGCCGCCCATCAAGACCTCACCTCTCATTTCATCAGTCCCTAAAACCTTAGAAAAATCAGTTTGAGTATCTTTGGCCAGTCTGCCGTTTCGCTGTGTCGTTGTCGTGGTGGTCGTCTTTCAGCCTGTCTTACCTTGGCCATCGTCTCTGATATTGCCACACCTTTGCTTTGGGGCACTCCATGATGTTGCAGCTCTGAAATAGGCCAAACTGTGGCACGTGGCCATCTTGCAGCTGCACGCTTGACTTTTCTCAGTTCATGGGCAGTTATTTTGCCGCTTTGTTGTTCCACACTTCCCTGGCGACCCTGAACTATTTCATGAAACGGTTGGTTGTTCGATGATCACACTCAGAAGCTTTCCAATTTTAACGAGTGCTGGCATCCCTCTGTAAGACTTACCGCACTACTTTTTGACTTTCTAAGCCGGTCAAGTCCTTCTTTTGACCCCATTGTGCCAAAGGGAAAGAAGTGCTAATAATTCTGCCACACCTATAGAGCGGTGTGATGTCATTAGACCACACCCTTTCATTACAGAGCTGCACATCCTAATAGCTTAATGGTAGTAGGCTCAAGGCCTATACAGCGTGGAGTAAGAACATAAGAGGATGATGTGGTCAAAATACTCATTTGCCTAATAATTCTGCACTCCCTGTAGGGAAAAAGCAGCTATTGTTTTCCTTAATAAAAAAAAAATAATAAACACAAAGAATACTAACGATACCTAATATATGTTATTTGTGGATGTTTTTCTTGTAGCTCATCTCAGTCTAATCCTACTTAAACATCTAATGTCAGATGAATGATGCTTGTGACTTAAAGCCAATAGCCAGAGCTTCCTATATTAGATTTTACTAAAGGCATTGTGTTTTTTCTTTTAAACTGGCATTAATAGTTGAAGAATATGTCATGTACAGTCTTGTCATTAATACAAGATATTTAAAGCTTTTCATAAACAAGTATCAACTTTCTTTGTAAGTGTTAAGAGAACAGTTTTGGTTTATGAAGATCTGCAGGGCAAAGCGATGTTTTCCACAGCTGTTGACTATGCTTGGAGCAGCTGTCAAAAACAGTAAAAAATATTGAAGCAGCTTGTGACATTTAATACAGAAGTTCAGAGGTTGGTTGTTTAAGAGAAATAATAGGAACAATGTCATATTATGGATGGACAATGATAATTATTTGCTTAATGTGCAGCAACTGTTGGTCTATTTAAACCTAGCATATATTCTAATACAACTATGTTCATATATGAAATACCCGAAAAACACTACCAATTAAATACAAAGACCCATTCACCACCAACCTGCGTGAAAAGAATTAAAACTAAAAATAACCCACCACTTTCCTCTTTTAGTGAATGAAACTCTAGATTCCTCTGCCCAATTTTCTCCTTTTTTTTCCAAGGGTGAGTATATACATACTGGCTTACATATATTTAACCAAAAAAGAAAGAATATACATTTACATACATTGCACCTTGTGCAAATAGCCCTATTATTGGTTGCTACTTGCTATATATAGCTATAACATGGTAGGCCAGGGATATCTGGCAGCTAATAGACATGATATTTGCCTCCAAAACACTACTATTTATTTGTTTTGTCTTCTCCAGTTGTCGGTCTTCTCACAGCAGAAATACCACTACTACCACATACTTGATGAGGGGTTCAAATAATTTGTAAAACTTTGCCAAAACTTGTTCTGCTTGTTAAGCCCCCCATACACCTGCAGATAACTCCATACAATTTCATTTATATCTACAAACCACTATGTGGTATAGTGTCCTCCCTGATATGGGGGGTATGGGGGCCTTCAGGAAGTGACATAAGATTTGCCAGGATTTCATGAGATAACTATTAGTATGTGTGAGTGCAAACTATAACATACCAACAAAACAAGTATGCACAAGTAAATTACAGAGGTAAAGCTGGGCATAGATAGGCCGATTCCTGCCCGACCCGCCGATCGGATGTCGTGCGCGTTTCGGCATTGGATCGGGATCAGGTCGGCAAGGAATTGGGTGCACCAACTTGCAAGATTGGACTAGAATCAGCCATCATGTCGGATCACACAGTGATATGACATGACGGATAATTTTGATCCGATCCCATTAGCTCAGATGGGGACTGCTGTCCCCAGCCGAAGTAATGGGCGGCACACAAAGGGTACCGGCCGATTCTCGACACTAGCGGCGGCAAGTCGGGTTGGGAATCAGTGGGAAATCTGCCCAGCTTTAGTAATGTAAGAAGAATAGTCAAGTGTAGCAGAACCTGTTAACTGCCCTAGCAGTCGGGATGGCACCATCTCGTCCAGCGCTGCTACTGCTACTATAGGACTGGATGAGATGGTGCCGTCCAGTACACATTGGGGCTCTGGCAGCGCATATTTACTGTTTTGCGCTGTCCCAGTGTCCCCAATGTGACAAGGCTGCCAACTCCTCCGTCTCTTCTCCCCCCACCCCTCTCCGAGTGACTTGATGACAGTACATTGCATGAAATTTTGTAGAAAACTGATTTCAAAGTGCTTCTATGTACTAAATATCGCCAGAATAAAAAGTCTCTGGTGCTCAAGATGTGCCCATATGCAGCAACCCTCTCTTCCCTGGTGTGATTTTATCACATTCATCACACCAGGTTAGAGAGGGTTAACTGCAAATGGGCACATCTGGGGCACTAGAGACTTTATTTGGGCGAGATTTAGCACATAGCAGCATAGCTTTGTGACCTGTTTTTTTTTATTTTGTCATTAAATTTATTTAAAAAAAAATTATTTTACATAATTGTTTCAAACATTATTACATTCAGGATGTCTATTAGACCCTTGTACGGACATATTTTGGGAAGTTACAGGCCTACAACATAAAGAAAAAGTTACCATTGAAGTCTATGGTGCGCTTTTGGTACAGAAATCTGGACCTCAGCAGTGCGCTAGGGAGGTTAAACAACCCATTTATGTAATCTACTTCTGCTTACTGTATTGCCTCACTGTATCTACTCTTACCTGGTACCCTTTAGTAACTTTAGTTATGAGCTCAGGACAGGCGTTGTGGTACATTCACATTAATGCCATATATAGAATAGTTTTTACTGATTGTATATTTCCAGAGTCTGCCTTAAATTCATGGAAATAACTCTTTTATCTCAATTCACATATGAACTGAGAGGACTAGGTCTTCTGTTAACATTAACTCTTTCCTAGTTTTCCATTATCATCACAGTTTTATGCATCATATATATGTTTTTATGAATGGTTGCTAAGAAGAGTAGAAGAACTAATGGAAACTGGATGTACGGTACATCTCAGAAAGGACTCCTGTATGTATAGGTAACAGATGCTCAAAAAAGCAAAGTGCATTGCTGTTGGAGAGACACAGTCTGAACATATATTTATTTAAGCTGGTTTGTTTGGCAATCATTTTAACCAAAGAATAATTCACAAAAAAATCCTAAAAACATGGGCTTTAGTTATACAAACACGGTCTGTTTATTACGGGAGTCAGTAAAGTAAGTAAAGCACATAAAAAACATACAGGCTTTCCTTGTTACTTCTACAATAAAGTCCAAATCCCCTAGTGTCAAGTCAACTGGCACAAAACTGTTGCAGCAGTGTCCTGGGGCTTAAAGTATGACCACATTTTCAGTATAAATTATATATTTTTGCCTGTCCTTTACTTTTAAAAAAAAGATCAATATGATAACACTTATTAAAGATACATCCTGTTTTCAGCCACACTACCTGACTACATGTGCTTATACTCTTGTTCTAACTGGATGCCATTTACCAATGGGTGGTATTGTTTAGGGCCAGAAGATCTGCTGTGTAATGGAGTGAAAGAGTCAACCATTTCCTGGGTACAACCTGCTTCTAGCAGTTTGAGTAGATTGCAGGCAATGCTAATGAAAACTGAGTTTATCTGCGGTAAAGGCGACCTGTCATTAGTAAAATGGCTGCAGGGACAAGAACAATTTTATAATTCTTAGTGAAAGTGCATTTTTACCTTAAATGAGATAGTACTGTAATGAGATGATACCCAGAGGACTGAAACTCTAAATTACCTGACGGTTATATATTCTAAAGCCAAAGTCAGTGGCTTCCAAAGTGAACCGCCTGCAATACATTATACCCATAGGATTAGGAAATGGTGATACTTAATGGGTTTCTAAGAATTCATCTACTATTCACTTGCCTGCCAATTCTGCTAAGGCATCATTTGTGTGGTTAGCAGTTTCATATTTCTAATAATAATCATTACTATTTAGTATTTCACTTAAGTATATTTCCTTGCTAGCTGTACTCTACTCATTAATTATGGCATAAATAACCCCAGAAAACAGGCAGTGGATATAATTAGTCATGACAGAGTGGGTTGTATTAATGTAAAGTACAGTATGTCTTTATTTTCACTACAGTTATAGATAAGCTCTTTTGCATTATCAATTATAGCCAATGTTATAAAGTTCAAATTGCAAATTAAAATTAAGATGTTCTATCAATTTCATATTTTTTATCAATGTCAAGTAATGTGCAGTGTGTTTCAAGGACAACTTCCCCTTTGTTAATTCCCCTGACCATAGTTCAGCTTCCCTGGCAACACACTTACATTTAGCCCTGATGTTGCAATGTCTGCTGTTTAGCCCCCGTCAACTCAGCTTCACAAAGAAGACAGCTCCTCTTATATATGCCTTTAAGTCATCAAATCATTTATCATATAGCATACTATAAAATGATAAAAATAACTGTTAGGTATTCTGTAAATTGACAATCCATATAAACACATTTTTACAGTAGAAAATACTTTTGCCATCAGAAATAAGAAATAATTTTGCCAACACCCCCATGTATAAACAGCATCTGAAAAAGAGGGAAGGTTGGTAAACCAAACCAACACATAGAGGTTGAGGAGTCTTTGTCATGCCTATTTCTTACCTAGGGGCAGAGAAGCTTGATGGTCGGCCAGCTTCTGTGTATTTCTGTCCCGGTCAAGAGGGATAGAAATCTTCTCGGCTGGATAGAGTGCTCTGTGTGCTTGTCAATAGACATAGTGGAATTTTTCATAGTGGAAGCCCCTTAGCATGGAATCTCTACCAAACTTGTTGGAGGTGTAGAGAAGGGTTGGGGGTATACTACAAAAAAGTATGGCTCTAAAACAAATAGTTTTTGCATAAATTAAGTTCAAAGTCAAGTAAAAATTCCAAAAATCTAAATTTTGAACCTAATTTATGCAAAACTGCATATGCTACAGCAAAAACATTTTTAAATGTTCCCACAACCCTTTTCTACATCTCCAGCAAGTTTGGTAAAAAATACAATTTTCAGAGGCTTTGCAATCAACTCGTAAAGTCAATGTCATGGAGCAGCAGGTGTGGACCCACTGTGCCACGTGTCCTACCTCCTCTAAGGGCGTTATCTAAGTGAACCCACTCGTTCTTCACAATACTCCTGATGGTGGAGATAGACTTTCCCGAGGGGATAACCAGGTCGCTACCTCTTGAGGGATGGTAGGAACACAGGCAGCTGGTCCAGGAGACAGGAGGGTAGACTCCAGGGACACAGGGGTCATCAGCCAGACAGTGTGACAGGGCGGGGCAGCGCAGGTAGCAGGAGAATGCAGCAGGCAGGTAAGGGTTAACAGGTATCAGTCTCAGAACACAGGCAATCTCTATCTCACAGGAACAGCAATGGCAGGCAGTGCTTAGCATAACACAGAGACCTTAATACTGAGGCAAAGCTGAAAGGGCAGGGTTGCTTATATAGCTGCAGGAGGTCCACTATTGGTCAGCCAGGTCACATGACGAATACCTTAAATCCCAGGAAATGACATGCGCTGGTGTTTAAGGAAGTGAGTAGGAATATCAGAATCACTGCTGAACAGGGCGCCCAGATCTGCAACGGTAAGTAAGGAGGCGATGGCGGCGTACAACAGCTGCCGTTACAGTCAGTTTGTCGAATAATTCAACCATCTCTATTTGTCAAGTGGAGCTTTGTATGTCAGCTTGAGCTGATATACACAGCTTTGGCTTTACATACACAAAGTAGCAGAGAGAAGATCTGCTCTCTGCTATTGCTGTGTATGTCAGAACCAGGACTGTCTGACAGCTTCACAGCTTCCTTTAGCTCCGTAGAGCACCAACTGGCAGAGTCAGATTTTTTCCTCCCAAATAAGATGCTCTGGTATTCCATATCAGCAGGAGAATGAATGCAACGGATTGTTAGACAATACAATAGATATCTTACATATTCACATAGCAGAGTTATAGCTCTGAACCAGGAGAAAGGTCACTTTATACAGCAGGCAGACAAAAAGCACTTGAAGGACAAACAGCAAAATTTAAAAACAATACACACAACATCAAAGCATACAGGATACCACTGGGACCTGAGGGATCTTCCATGAATAGGAACTTTGGACTTTTGTATCATTATAGCTGACATATAGTTTCCATCTCATTGATCTGCACTTTTTCTTCTCATCCTTTTTATACCTGTCTCTATAAGACCTTACAAAGGAGAATTCTCAATTTTCTTATAGACTAAAACTTTGCACAAAGGCTTATATGTCTCTGGTCATGTAAAAATTTCATCTTTATCAAGTTTTACCCCTATATGATTTGTGACACTGTATTTTCTACTACATAAGACACCTAAAATAAGTAGAACTGTTCCAAAAAGTGTTGCATCTTCATCAGCTTTAGACATTTGAAACATTACTAACTCAGATGTAATTGTTATTTTAACTACCTGGTAAAGTTGTCTTCAAGGGTGATTAAAACAATAAATCTTCCAACAAAAAAGAATCTCAAGAGAAATTACACTCTTGGAAATATATATAAAAAAATTGTTGTATTACATGGCCAACACAACCGTTCTATGCTAGTCTACAAACTGATAAAAAATAATACATAATGCATGTTGATAACTAAGAAATATTTTTTGGTGGATTATTTGCAACAAAAATAAACATATAAAAAACAACATCCCAGGTCTAGACAAGAATTATTTAAATAACTGACAGCACATAATCTCAAGAAAAAAAAAAGAAAATTCACACCTACAATGGCCAGGCATATATATATGTACCATATTGTTCAGACTAATAGGCGCTTTTTGGTATAAGATGCACAAAAAGTGTGTTTTATAGTGAAAAATATGGTAACTGTTATTGTCATTAACAACATAGCTTAAAAAATAAAGAGAACACAAAAATAAGACATCCTAGATCTGAATAAATGAAATATTCTTATGAAATACTTTGTTCTTTACATAGTTGAAGAAGCTGACAATAAAATCACACAAAAAACGAAAATCAAGTTTATCAACCCATGAAGGTCTGGATTGGGAGTCGCACTCAAAATTAAAGTGGGAAAAAACACTACAGACTGATCCAACTTTGATGTAATGTCTTTGAAACAAGACAAAATGAGTCTAGTAGTGTATGTGGCATCCACCTGCCTGTATGACCTCCCTACAATGCCTGGGCATGCCCCTGATGAGGGGGCGAATGTGGGATCCTCTCCCACACCTGGACTAAATCAAAAAAGGTAAGCTGTGTCTGTCCAGAGCATAGAAGTGCTACCAGAAGACAGACCAATACATCAAGAGACGTTGAGGAGGCCATAGGAGGACAAGAATCCAGCACCAGGACCACTACCTTCACCTTTGCGCAAGGAGGAACAGTAGGAGCACTGCAAGAGACCTGCAAATTTACCTGCCGTGGGCCACAAATGTGAATGTGTCTGCTCAAACAGAAACAGACTGCATGAAGTTGGTATGAGGGCCTGATGTCCACAGGTGGGGGTTGTGCTTACAGCCCAACACTGTGCCGGACGTTTGGCATTTGGCAGAGAACACCAAGATTGGCAAATTTGCCACTGGAAAGCAGGTTCACACTGACAGACATGGAGGCGCCTCAGAGAATGCTCTGCTTCCTGCAATATCCTCCAGTATGGCTGGTTTGGCAGTGGGACAGTAATGGTGTGGGGTGGTATTTCTTTGGGGGGCTGCACAGCCCTCCATGTGCTCACCAGAGGTATCCTGACTGCCAATAGGTACTGAGATGAGATCCTCAGACCCCTTGTAAGACCATATTTTGGTACTGTTGAAACGGGGTTCTCTCAATGCAAAACAATGCTAGACCTCATGTAGTTGGAGTGTGTAAGCAGTTTCTGCAAGACCAAGGCATTGATGCTATGGACTGGCCCACCCGTTCTGCAGACTTGATTCCAATTCAGCACATCTGGGACATCATGTCTCCCTCCATCAACGCCACATTGGGGGATGCTTTATTTATGGTGTGGGAAGATGTCCCTCAGGAGACCCTCCGCCACCCCATGAGGAGCATGCCCAGGCTTAGTAGGGAGGTCATAAAGGCATGTAGAGGCCACATACACTAATGAGCCTCATTTTGTCTTGAGGACATTACATCAAAAATGGATTAGCCTGTAATGTTTTTTCCATTTTAATTTTGAGTTTGACTGACTTTATGTAAAGAACAAAGTATTTAATGAGAATATTTTATTCATTTAGATCTTATGGTGTCTTATTTTTGCGTTGCCTTTATCATTGAATCTAGAACATTCATGCCTTAAATAAAATGTAAAAAACAATCTAGCAAGCCAAATAAAATTACACCTAGAGTCAGAATTGGCTCCTGGGCCGGAGTTTGACACCCCTTATCTAGAGGAAGTAATTAAAAGCATTTAATTAAAACCTGTAGATTTCACAGTAAGCAGTTTAAAGAAATCCATTCTCTTTGATAGAGTGTTTTCTCATGGGGATTCACCTCCTTTAAAATCATCCGTCACAATTCAGGGACATTGTGTCTAAACGTTAGGAAAGTGCTTACCTTATGCTGCACAAGGTAAGCCAATACACTTAAGACGGTGTTAAATGACCCCATAACAAATAATTACTTTACCTCACAATAAGCTCACAATACAAAGTTACAAACTGAAAAAAATAAAAGTAGTGTTTGTGTTGGTGTGACCATGATTTAGATACCTGACTTTAGCTCTGTGTAGGCTGAAAACTTTCAGTAAAATAAAGTCAATGATGCATATGCTTGGTCTGTGCTATTATTAGGATGTAAGTGAAACAAGAGGAATCATGATAATAACAGAATTCTTAATTTACTATTCCGGTTAGTCTTCTGAGTACCCAGGCTACTCCATGCTGCTTTTTAGTGCTGTTTAAGGCACCTTGTTCAGTGGAAAGGGCAATCAAGCATAATAATGATGGCACAAACTGTGTGCTTGGCTATTTGTGGGCAGTGCTGCTTAAATGCTTGATATACCATTGCAGCTCATAAAATAGAAAATTGTTGCATTTGTCAATGTGCTTGTGCTTATCATAGGGAATGTTTACCTCCTGCCTCAAGTCCTGCTGAGTATTAAAATGTTATTTTAGTGGAAAGAGAATAAGTCCTAAAAGATCAGCAGGGCTTTCAAAACATTTTAACGCAAGAGGTTCACTGATGATGATTAATGGTATTTAGCACCTTGTAATGCAATAATTGTTTAATTTTGTAAGTAAATGATATGGTATCTGGCCTAATCTGGGTAATAACACTCTGCATGTCATAATTGCTTTCTTTGCCATTAAGTGTGACCGTACACTTAAGGTCACCATAAACATTACAATCTGTCGGCACCATTTTTGTACAACTACAAGGACCTTTCTAAACTATCCAATAAATATGTATACAATTATACAATATATGAATTTGAGATAATTCTACTAATATTCCATTCAATATTTGTAATATGCAACCACATTGCCATATTCTTTCAAATGAATGGTCACATGCTATAGTTATTATCGAAATTATCGCAATGCATGCTTGTAAAAGCTTGCCGGTGCATATTGTCTCGAATATTCAATATTGCGACTATCCGCCACCATATCCAACTGCAGGCACTGCTGTATAATGTTTTAGAGCGTCATCTCAACTGCAGGCACTACCATATAATGTTTTAGAGTGTCAGCTTAACTGTAGGCACTGCTGTATAATGTTTTAGTGCATCAGCTCAACTGCAGACACTTCCGTATAATGTTTTAGAAGAGTGGTTCCCAAACTGTGGGGCAGGGCCCCCCTGGGGGGCGTGAGGGTATTCCAGGGGGGCTGCTGGCCCTTATTCTTCACCTGTGTTTGAATGGGGGGGGGCTCCATACTGCTCCTAAATAGAAAAGGGGGGCCCTGCCAGGAAGGTTTGGGAACCACTGTTTTAGAGCATCAGCTCAATTGCAGGCACCACCATATAATTTTTTAGAGCACCAGCTCAACTGCAGGCACTGCGGTAGAATTTTTTTGAGCGTCAGCTCAACTGCAGGCACTGCTGTATCATGTTTTAGAGCAGTGGTGGGCAACTGAGTTGATATGGAGGGCCAC
>CM070034.1:62457054-62467871 GCA_036250615.1 Ptychadena robeensis | reverse complement strand
CCCTCATCTGCATTTCTTCCTTTTTCTCGCCTTCCTTACCCCCCACCCATCTCGGCCATGCTGTCTTCTATCAAGCTGGTGTCGCTCAACGTGAGAGGCCTCAGCACTCCTGAAAAAAGGAGAATGATATGCACTGAGTGCCACCGCCTTGGCGGTCACATCGCGCTGCTCCAAGAAACGCACTTGAATGGTAGGATCCCCTCCTTCTCAGACAAACACTACTCCCAGATCTTTCATTCCCCCTCACCTGACAAAAAATCCAGGGGTGTTACGACCTTAATCTCCAGGGAAGTTCCGTGGACGTCCTTGGGCACGCTGACTGATGACGAGGGTCGTTGGCTCTGCGTCAAGGGCTCGATTGGCTCCCAGGTCTTCACTATAGCGAATGTTTATTTACCAAACCCACACCAGATAACTTTCCTAGAATGAACTCTTGATTCTATCGGTAACTTCGCTGAGGGCACTCTGATAGTGGGAGGGGATTTCAACCTTACTCTAGACCCCTCTTTGGATAATTCTAAGGGGACATCCTCCCTTCCTTTCTCGGCCCACCGTAGGATCAGATGTGCCCTCGCCTCGCTCCAGCTCCAAGATATATGGAGGATCCACCATCCGACAGACAGGGATTTCACTTACTACTCCCCCCCCCACCAGTCATACTCTCGACTCGACTTTTTCTTGACACCCCACGGATCCCTCCCCCTCTTCGAAGGCTCAGATATAGGCAACATCGCGCTCTCTGACCATGCCCCAGTCTTGGTCTCTCTTGCCCTCTCCCCCCGCTCTTCTACACCATGGAATTGGCGCCTAAATGACTCACTCCTCTCCGACCCAGACTTACTAACCTCAGTCCAGCGGGACCTGGACCTCTACTTCGACACGAATTCTACCCCAGACTGCTCCCCAGCCTTAATATGGGAGGCCCATAAGGCCTTTATTAGAGGCACATTTATTAAACTGGGCTCGAGGAGGAAAAAACGTCGCATGCAAGAGATTGCGGATCTCGCTACAGCCGTCTCGAGCCTGGAGCTGTCCCACAAACGTACTCCCGATAAGGTCCAGCTAGCGGAACTAACTCAAAAACGATTAGAACTCAAATCCTTGCTGCTCTCAAAAGCTTAGTACTCCATCCTGCGTTGTAAACGTCATTTTTATGAATTTGCGAATAAATGCAGCAAATCCATGGCCCGCGCTCTCCGTGAGAAGCGGGCGAAAGCTCTGATCCCAGCTATCCATGACCGATCGGGAGTTAAACGCCACCTTTCGGCCCAGATCGCGAATGCTTTCAAGGACTACTATGCCTCCCTATACAACCTAACCCCTCAGATGTCCGATACCACAGACAGAGCGACCTCGATCTCCCAGTATTTGACCGCGTCGGGCCTCCCCCCTCTTGACCCAGCTGCTATCACCAGGCTGGAAGCCCCCCTACATGCGGACGAACTAAGAGAGGCGATCTCCTCCTCTAAATCGGGGAAAGCACCAGGCCCAGACGGCTTCACCCTCCCATATTATAAAACCTTCCAAGAGTCCCTGACCCCTCACTTCCTGCAGGCCTTCAATTCCCTCGTCTCCCGCCCTTCCCCCCCTCCTGAAGCCCTCGCGGCTAACATAGTGATCATCCCGAAGGAAGGGAAAGACCCCCTCGCCTGCGCCAGTTACTGTCCCATCAGCCTCCTGAATGTGGACCTGAAATTATTCGCAAAGATCCTGGCCAGGCGTCTCCACCAATGCCTGCAGGGTGTGGTACACCTGGACCAGGTGGGGTTTATGCCACACAGAGAGGCGCGTGACGGGACGGTCAGAGTTCTGAATGCAATCCACACAATACGACAGAACAACACCCCGGCCTTTTTGCTGTCTACGGACGCAGAAAAGGCCTTCGACAGAGTCGACTGGGGATTCCTACGCGCGACACTCACTCAGATTGGTCTAGGTCCAAACATGCTGGCCTGGATCATGGCTTTATATTCGAAGCCCTCTGCCAGGGTCATGGTGAATGGGACATTCTCCACTTCCTTTCACATTACCAACGGGACGTGACAGGGTTGCCCTCTGTCCCCTCTTATTTTTGCACTGACTCTGGTACCATTTTTACGAACGGTCAAGGTCAACCCAGATGTTAAGGGCCTGAAGCTGGCGGGGGACGTCCACAAGGTGTCGGCGTACGCGGACGACCTCCTCTTCCTACTGACCTCCCCGCTTACCTCTCTACCAAACCTGATGAAAGAATTTCGTCGCTTCGGGGACCTATCCAATTTTCTTATAAACTGCCAGAAGTCGGTGGCTCTCAACCTTACCCTCCCCTCCCGCACCGTATCCTCCCTGAAGGCCAATTTCCCCTTCAAATGGTCTGACACCTCCATTAAATACCTGGGAGCTAAAATCCCCTCTGATATCTCCCAAACATACGCCCTGAATTTTCCCCCCCTTCTGGCGAAAATTAGGTGGGATCTTGACAAATGGAAACATCTAAATTTCTCTTGGACAGGCAGGTGTAATGTTATAAAGCAAAACCTGCTTCCCCGTATCCTATTCCTCCTCCAAGCTCTACCGGTGGCCATCCCTGAAGCTTTTCCACACGCTCAGATCCCTCTTTCAAACTTTTGTGTGGGGTGGGACCATTCGCAGACCCTTCCGTTTGGGGGGAATCGGACTGCCCGATCTTAAACTATATTATTGGGCCGCCCACCTTACTCGCATTATAGACTGGCGCTCTCAGCGTTTGCACAAAAGATGGGTGCAAATGGACGAAGCAGTAGTGCCTCACGCACTGGCACACATCCCGTGGCTCCTTTCTACCCCCCCCCCCCCACCACAGGCACGCGAATCTCCTGATAGGTACAGTTGCGGGGGTGAGTAAAGTTGATTTGGCTGCACGGGACTGTCCCCATCTCCCTCACTCTCAGTCCCTGCTACTGGGACCCGCCTCCCGCCGTCCTTACCGAGCTGTTCGTGCCTTGAAGACGGGGTGGATATACCCCCACCACCTCACCCCGAGGGGAGGGGGATGGGCATCCACAGACATGGTCAAGGTCCTGAGCTGGCCCCTCGGCCTGGCGAACACAGCAACTCGCCCACTACCTGGCCTCATTGGCCCTCCATCGACATACCAGGACCCCTCACTCCCTTCGAGAAGTCTCGCTGACGGGAAAGGCCTGCACACGCCTCTGTTCCTGTACGGCCTTCTTACGGCGGGTGTGTCTAAGCCCCCCCCCCCCCCCCCCCATCTGTGAAGTGGGGGGAAAGAGACCTGGGACGACCTTTTCCCCCCAAGGGTGAACGTCGCCTCATGGTCATGAGGGCCTCAATCTCCAAAAGAGTACCAAGAGTAGGGTACAAAGTCCGGTGATCTCGGTGGTACGTACCCCAGCCGCTCACACTATGGTCCGGAGGTATCCGATACCAGGCTGGGTTGTGATTCCCCTTCAGTGGACATTCTCGATATCTTGCTGGGTTACTGTCCTAACTCCAACCGTGTTGGAAGGCGTAATCGATACTGCCACAAACTGTATGACCTACTTCCTACACCCCGGACTTTCCTTTACATCTTCCAGATACCCTGTCAGAGTACAGAGTTCGCTCTGATTTTTGGTCAATGCTGCAGGGCTGGATGCCCTGCCTCGTGGAGATCACGTCCCCCCAAGTGGAACAATGGTGATCAGGATGGGAACTTCACGGCATGGAGGTTTCCAGTTGCATGAAAGAAAGGAGCCGAGTTTCGTAATACTGGACCTTGGGGGTTCAGTTGACTGTGCTGACGCTTGCACAGTATGATGGTCACAGTGTAGTACAGATGACCAGGTCGAGATGGGGTCACCACTATGATGCTTGAGGGTGCGGGGTGTCGAGGGTGGTGAGTGTGGGGGTGTCGTCCATGTTAGGGGGTATACAAAAAAAAGAAGCGTAGGTACGGAACCCCCCCGCCCCCTCAATCTACCTCTCTTGTGCTTACCGCCCCCCCTTCTAGTCTGCTTATTAAGAACTGCATCCAGTTGCTCTCCCCCCCACCCACTCCCTACCCTCCCCCCCGACCCTCCATCCGAACGGATCAATAATGCCAAGGATGTATTCCTTCTAATAAGGCTTGACCCAGAGGTGATTAACTCCGAGCTATATGTATGGTGGTGCGGAACAATACTTACGACTTGTGATCTCAGTAATCTGGGCGCACCGTCACCCAATAGTCACTGCACGCCTCCATCGCCTTGATCGGGTTACCATTCTCCCCTTCCCCTCTGAATGCCCCTCCCACACCCCCCCTTCCCCATCCATTGTACGTCCCCCTGTTAATGCGCTGTAATGTGTTGTTTTATTTCTTGTAAACCTACAAAATTTTCAATAAAACTTATAATTCAAAAAAAATAAATAGCCAGAAAAATTTAATAAATCCTCCACAAGAAAAAAAAATTTTAAGCTATCCACAAAACCTAATTTCCTCTTCCATCCAAATCAATAAAAAAATGAAAAGCCATCCCAAAAAATTTAACAATCCAGAAAGCGTTAACAAAATAAAAATTCAATCTTCTTTACTCCTCTTCCGGAGCTCCACTGGACAGGTCCATCCAGAATTACTGGGACTTGCGCAGTAAGTAAGGGAAATTTTTCCCATGCTTACTGCGCATGTCCGCGATATCATGGGGAACCTTTGTTTATCAACATTGGCACCACGTGATGTCCCTTAAGAACATGACCCTTAGGCTATGTTTCCCAGCGCTGTGTAATCCGTCGGGACACCCTACGTTAAGTGCAGTGCTTGGTGGGGGTCCCGACGGATCACATACACTTTACCTGCCCGGGGATGCTCTGTTCTCATTGCGTTGAGCCAAACCACCGATGCAGGGGTTAACATAGTGTAGTACAGACATCCGCCGGGCAGGTAAAGTGTATGTGAAGCGTCAGAAAACACTGTGGAGACATAGCCTTAGGGATATCCTGTGGTGCCAATGAACTGAGTATCTCCTACTTATGTAAGTTGAAGGAAAAGAAGCCTATAGCAGATGACCTTTCCCTGCTAATTTTGCTTGACTGATTGTACTGTTGATAGAATTGTTACTTTTCAAAACCTTTGTAAGGCTCCTAAAATCTAAAGCGATTGAGTCTTTGATCATGAGTCATACATCGATCGAAAAGTACACCATTTTCGGGATCCGATGAACCTCCTGGGAGTTACAGGCTTTTCCAAGATCAAACTACGCCCATACTGGCTTCAGGCGCAATGCCCAGGAGGTTAATCGACGATTTATCACCGATAGATCAGTGACATAATTAAATATCGGCTACACAAAAAATGTGATCAGAAATTATGGAAGTAGGATATGGCCTCCATGGGTCGATCGATAGAAACGATCGCAAGTCTCTAACAACATCCTTTGATTGATTTTTTGTGTGATTTCTCGCTCACTTTACGCTTGCATCGATTTGTAAAAGAAAAATCACATGAAAAATCGTCTATGGCCAGGTTAAGTGATATCTGTATATTTATACATGGTGTTTTAGATTTGAATAAAGATAGGTACACATTTTCAGGGTAGTTAATGTAGCTCCAGATAAAACAATGCCATAAAAACATTAATTCATTTGGGCATATAGGCTATTCACAAAGAGATTTACTGAACTACATTAGGCCAAGCAAAATAAAATTTTACTACGTTATACAGCCTATTTCACAAAGCTACATTATACAGCCTAAATCAGCCCATATTACAGGTGACTACAAGAAAGTAGAAACATACTAAAATATCATACACTAAAGCAGGGTACAGACCTGCAGATATGGGCCAGATCGATGGCCGCTTCAAGCACAGTGCACACTCACGGCCATCTATCTGGCCCATATAATATGCCGCCATCGCAGTTTTTGAGTGGGACCAATCAATCCCGCTCGAAAACAGCCATATCAGACATGATCGTTAATACGGCCGATGTCCATTGCTTTGCCTAGAAACCGCGGGTCTCCAGGCAAAGCAACGGCTGAGCTGGGGACAGAGCAGAGCTGTCTCCCCGGCTCTGCCGATATCTGACAGCAGCGTGATGATGTCATCACGCTGCTGCAGGGACCATCAGACGACTTCAATGTTAAACCGTCTGTACTGTGCTTTGCTTTAAACATCAAATCCCTCCCAGTGTTCTAGATTAAGTACAATTTTTGTGCGATTAATCTTTAATTCGATCATCTTGTGTGATTTAGGCTTTGTCTTCATTGCAATGTGTGCTCCGTCCCCTACACAGATCCTCTGTTCACATGGCCTTGAGCCGATCCACAAAGCAGGGGTTAACGAAGTGCAGTACATTAACACCTGCATCGGCGGATGTCTGAACAGAGGTAATGTGTATGTGCTCTGTCAGGACCCCACCAAGCACTGTGCTTAACGTAGGGGGTCCCGACAGAGCACACAACGCAGTGGAGACATAGCCTTAAATATCGTCTGTCAGTCTAACATCGATCGATTGCACCACTACACAAACTGATCAATTCCTTTACTTAGATTGGTGTGCATGTTCCATAGTACAATAGAATACCAATCTATTAAAATACCTAGAAAACTCGTCAAATACTTGTACGATCAGCTGAAATTTACCAACATGTCCGATCATTGGTCAAGTGAGATTATATATCCGATTTCCATCACTTTTGGTCGATCTAACCAGGAAATCAAATTCCGCTCGATGTACTTAAAAAGTAAATTTTTTTGTTGATTAAATGGAAATATCGAAACGTGTATGGCTCGCTTCGCAAATGCCATTTGATTATCTCTTACTAGAGCAGTGGTTTCCAAACTGGGGGGGGGGGGCTGAAAGGTATTCCAGGGGGTTCGCTGGCCCTCATTCTTAACCTGTGTTTGATTGAATAGGGAGGGGGGCTCCATAATGTTCCTAAATAGAAAAGGGGGGCCTGAAAGGAAAGTTTGGGAACCACTGTACTAGAGGAAGTTGGACAGATCTTCAAACGTATACAAACATTGGTTAAGCTTTAAGCTGTCTTAGAGGTGGGAGTTCTACCAAGCCATGCAGGCAAAGGCCAAGACGAAGTATACATTTAAAAGGTTGATGTTTATGTGGTCGAATGAAGTCCTATAGTGCAATTGGTTTATTATGCAAGCTGTTTCAATTGTCTACTTAAATAATCTAAGAGTATAATGAGCAGACAGGCAAATCAAAGGTTTGAAACTTTTTAAAAAAATTTCTTTGCTATTAATTGGGCAGCCATGACAGATGACCTTTATCACTTTTGTTCACTGTCACACTTATATTTGATGTTATGTATAATGAGATTTATTTAGGCCACTTGGAAATGCAAGGTTGCATGTAATGACAATATTTTCCTGTTATTCTGTTATTCAATGAGACAATGAAAGAAAAATATGACCTGCAAAGGTTGTAATCTATTGAAAAAAGTTGTATTAGTTTTTATTTATCATATTCTCTCTACAAGTGGTTACAATGCTGTAATTGCAAATTAATATATTAGTTTGTTTTTTTCCCCCTGATTTACTGAATGAGCATATACTGAGTCTTTAAAAAAGTTTCCTAAAATCTGCCATTGGAATCTTCTACGGTTCTCTAGTTAATATGACTTTTGTTAACAGGTATACATACTTGCTAGTTTTTAGTAACCACAGCTCAGTATATGTTAACAGACACAGAACTTGCAATTTCCATTTCAGCTATCTTCATAGGTGTTAAATTATAGGTCACTAAGTATATTCTGACTACTTGCAGATGTTGTCATGGAAACTAGAATTTTGACCACAAGAATTGACTATCTATAAAGATATTTCACAAGTAAAGTGTTTGTTTAAAATGAACTTCAATTTATGTTACAGAGTACAGATGAAGGTTTTGAGAAGTGTTTTTTTTTCGAGGATAAAGGTTACAAAATAACCTGAAGGGACACAGTAAGCAAGAAAAGAAGATGTTTCAGTTGCTTCTTTTTGGCTTTGTAAATGTAATCTAGAATAAAGCAAATTATGAAAATGAAATAGATCATTTTTAGAAATATCGAAGGAAATTTCCAAATGTTTTATCTTATGATTGCCTATATGTCTTAACAATATTGATTATGCATTGAAAATAAAAATCAGTGCATAAGCAAACAGTGGCAAAACAACATGGCCTTAAACTACAAGCTCTTCTCACCAAACTAAACACAATTTTATTCCCGCCCAAAAAAAAAATACTTAGGGGTCGTAGGGCAATTAGGCCTGGCCGGATGTTGGGCTCCAGGCTCCGATGAATTTTGCACACTACACTATACACTACACTACACAAATTCTGATACTCAACCACATAATCCACATCTTTCTCATGAGATTGAACAAAACCCTAGGGATTCAGGACTGATCCCTATTTCCCAGGAGCCAGCTACTAGCATGGAGTCTCCTATATCACAAGCAGAATTAGAGCTAGCTTTTAAATCCACAAAACATGGCAATGCCTCTTATCCTGATGGGTTGACTGCTCTGTATTATAAAAACCTTCAAAACCCTACTATCTCCACATTTCCTGCTTGCCTATAATTCAGTCCTTGATGGCCATAAGATGCCAACTGACTCCCTTAGGGCGCATATAACTCTTATACCAAAGGAAGATAAGGGTCTTACCAATTGTGGTAGCTACCGATCCATAGCCTTACTAAATACAGATCTGAAGTTGTTCTCAATAATCGTCGCAAATAGATTGATAAAATATATCCCACAACTCATTTACCCAGATCAAGTGGAATTCGACCCCAATAGAGAAGCCAGAGACAACACTACCAGAGTCCTCAATTTAATAAATACAGCCATAACCAGACATATCCCCTCCCTCTTGCTATCGTTAGATGCCGAAAAGGCCTTTGATAGGGTATCGTGGATTTTTATGAAGTCAACTCTGCTCTATCTTGTCTATGCCAGCACATGATGACCTTGATCATGGTTTTATACTCCCATCCCACAGCAGCAGTCAGGGTCAATAGAACTAGATCGGACTATTTTTCAATTACTAATAGCATCTGCCAATGTTGCCCTCTGCCAGCACTAATTTTTATCCTCACACTAGAACCTCTCTTATGTACCATTAGAAACAACCACAACATTAAAGGAATTACTAAAGCATCTGTCAAGACAAACTTGCCCCTTATGCGGACAACCTAATTCTGTTTCTACTAAATCCATATATCTCGATCCCAAATGCCCTCTCAGCCTTACACATTTATGGCTGCCTTTCTCACTTTAAAATAAACATCTCAAAATCAGAGTCTTTTCCCATTAATCTCTCTCCATTACAAATTGCCAAACTGACTCCATCTTTTCCTTTAAAATGGGCCCAAGAAAAGTTCAAATACCTTGGGGTACTTATCAGTTGAGACCTCCACTCTTTATTTTGCTTACAATTTTCACCCCTATTATAGATTATATCTATTATTTATAAGATTAAACTACACCCTAAGAAATGGAGTGATATAACCCTTTCTTGGTTTGGTAGATGTGCTGCGCTCAAGATAAATGCTCTCCCCCAACTTCTATATGTGATGCAGGCACTCCCGATACAAATACCAGCATCTTCTCCTAGCTGAAAACTTCCAGACATAAGTAAATACTATAAAGCTATTAATCTCGCAAGTCTAGTTGATTGGTGATGCCATGCCCCCCACAAACAATGGGTTTGCATTGAACAGGAAGACTCACCATGGGACCTCAGGGGATTGACGTGGTTGTCTAATTCCATTCTGAATCAAATAACCAACCACCCACCAATTGGAAAAACTATTACCATCTCACGCAGAGCCTTCTCTAACACAAGTCTCTCCCCATCACCCTCACCAATGTACCCCATCCTTGAAAACACACAATTTCATGCAGGTATTCACTTGAAACCCTTCTTCACACTAGTAGATAAAGTATCTTTCAGAGCTCTTGACTTCTACCTCCTCACTTTGGCTTTCTTAAGACAACATCTCTTGGACTCACAAATTAACTTCTGGAACATATGCACTTTCTAAACAGTATTTATTTTCTTCCAGACCGTATACATCCTCTCAGGCCTTTTGAAAACATTTGTAGAAATGCTACACCAGTGAGACACTTTTGCTTTGATTTATGCCTCACGGATCACACCCAACATGAATTCTCTACTCTCATTCATACATGCATTGGAGTGAGATTTGACGATAGAGCTTTCCAAAGAACAAATTGCCAAGCTCCTGGTCCTATCAAATCCTCTATAGCATCACATTTCCAAGAACAGGGATACACAAATTCAATTAGAAAATTCCAGACAGGTTTTGGAGATGAGGCACTGCACTGTACCTTTTTGGACTGCCCGAAACTACAGCCTTTTTGGCAGACTGTACGTCTTTGCATCAAAAATATTATGGACCATGATCTGGGTGATAACCCGGCACCATACTTAATGAATTTGAACCATATCCTAACCTAAGTCTATAAACACTCACTCCTCAGACACCTTATCAATGCAGCGTGTGCATGTATACCATTGGTATTGAGACAAATGTCCCCACCTACTGCATCTCCTTGGTTAGCAAAAATTACGGTTATTTACAAAATAGAAAACCTTCTATTCTATATCTGCAAATCTATTGTTTATTGTTGTTAATAGGTGGTATCAATATTTGCATCAACCACAGCATCTTATCTGAGGAAAAGTACGGAGCTACTAGCCATCGGCAGAGAGTAGGTGGGAGAATAAGAAGGAAGACCTGCCTGCAGGTGGATCTTCCTTTTGAGAGCTTCCCACCTCCGCAGCCAAGCTCAGTGCTTGAGGCAGAGGGGGCGCATAGAATGTGAGACCACACACACCCAGATTTGCCATAT
>CM070034.1:62437046-62457044 GCA_036250615.1 Ptychadena robeensis | reverse complement strand
CCCCCCCCCCAGCCAATTTTGGGAGGGCAAAAGTGCATCTTACAAAGCAAAAAATATGGTAAATTATTGTAATCTGAAACTGTGCTGATGAGATTTATAGGAAAATGTCTGCCTTACCTTCAGTCTTCCTCTACAGTACAATTGCCTTTCCTGTGTTGAAATTGATTACTATTTTACTGCAAAAGGTTCAACCTCTCACAATGTAGATAGCCCTCCTATTTTCCTGGCAATTTACTCCCTACTGTTGCTGTGCCTGATCCATGGTTATTATTTTTTGGATTTCTATTGTTTCAATGGAGGCCCAACACTACATGTGGCCATTATCTTAGTTTTCCTTTCTCACAAAGCTATGATCAGCACTAAAGCCGGGAACACACGGTTCAATATACAAGCCGTTTGAGGTTCCCTATGTAAAGCAAAGGGGAACGGTCATGTCTGATATCCCTGTTTTCGAGCGGGATTGATCCCACTCGAAAACAGGGATGGCCCCCATATGATATGCACCGGCCGTGAGTGCGCACGGCACTCAAAGCGGCAATCCATCTGGCTCATATCTATGCATGTGTTTCCAGTTTAAAAGGTGATGCATCTTTTATAAACCCATGCTATAAATTCGCCGCTATAAACTTTTTCTTTACTATATATTTTTGCCTATCTCAACAAAAGAAAACTGCTTGTTCTGTTAATTATAAATAGACATTGGTGAATAATTAAAGATCTGTTTTGCTGACTATTTTTTCAGTTCACATGTGCATTCCACAGGGTTCATATCCACTGAGCCATCAAAATTCTTTACCTTTAGGGCTTTAGGGTCTCTGTCATGTTCCAGCACGTGCATGCCATGTTTTGGTACATGGTCTTCCTTCCACTAGTCTTCCTGATGTAAACTAATAATCCTGTGCATTCATGAAATTTTAAGTGATAACAAAGGACAGAAGAAGCCTTGGCATATTTGGGAAGCCTAACTCACACAGTGTTGTAGACTTCCCATGGATCACTGCGACAACAGTTGGCAAAGATTAACTGAAGCACATCAAAGTAGCAGAGGAACAGTAGAGGAAGAATTGAAGGTGGCACAAGAGAAGTATAATACCTAGTGATGGCCGAAAAGTTCGCCCGGTGGACAGTTCGTGGTGAACATAGCATGTTCGCAGTTCGCAAGGCCAGCGAACATTATGGGTGTTCTACCCACCCCCTATACCTTAACATGGAGACAAAGTTTGACTCCTCACCCCACAATTAGGTGGGACAGTACAGTCAATAACACATTTTCCAACCTGGAGGACACCCCCCCCCCCTTATAAAAGAAGCAGCCCAGCAGCCATTTTACATTCATCCTATGTCTCCAGTACTAGATAGATAGGGAGAGCTGCTGGTGATTGAAGGATAGCCTAGCTACTCGTTCTGTTACATGTAGTCCATCATTACTGAGCAACAAAAGTCCTTCTCTGGGGGTAGGGTATGTTGTATTATGGGACCTGTGCACCGTTAATATACTGAGCTGAGGTGTGCTGGTAGTTGAAGTTCACCATCACAAACTAAAGCAGGACATTTCAGAGTGATCTGACTAAATAGGATGCGCAGCATAAGGTACTGTTAGGCCGGCAGCACACTCCAGCTAAATTTTTGCAACAACTGTAATCTAGATGTGATTTCCAGCCATTAGACGTGAAAAAAATGCATTTGAAAAAAATCTGTATTTTTGGAGGAAGTTTAGCCATTGATCGTTCCCCTCTGGCATGACAATGTCCAGGTGGTTGCACTCTTTTGACACTTTTTTTATTGGTATTATGGCTAAAAATATGACCTGAGGTTTGAGAAGTTTGCCCTCCATTAAAGTCAATAGGGGTTTGCCATGAACCTGCGAACAGTGGGTATTTGCAGAAGTTCGATTCGCCTGTTTGCGAACAGCTAAAGCTGATGTTTGGCCATCACTAATAATACCAGTCAGGATCAAATTATGGCCTGTGGGCCATATCCAGTCCATTTAGGTTTTAAATCTGATCTGTGACGCACACCCCTTCATTTGTTCAATGAGGATGCCTTAGCACGATGTTGTGGTGCAAGCAGAAAACAATAGGCAAACATCTGTTACACGTAGTGAGAGCATTTTCCATACACTTGTATGAGAAGCTCTAACACAGCATGTCTACTGCCACGTGTGGTGCGTAGCCAACATGTGGCTTGGCAGTACACAGTATAGTGTGAAAAAGCTGGCAAGTCTCCACTAGCATCAAAATCCCACTTTTTGAAAATGTAGAAAAGTTTTCATTGAAAGACAAGGAAAGGTTAAACAATTATTAATCAAATGTTTTACCTACCAAGAGTTTGAAGTCTGGGGTGATTTTCCCCACATCTTTATGTTACATGTTTTCTAATTACGTGTGGATTTACCTAGCATAAAACCTACATTTAATGGTTTCATTAAAATGTATAAAGGTGTTTCATGCATTTGTTTATTATGTATGATTGATGCAATTTAAATATTTTTTGTCATAGTAATTTTTCTACTTATAATGCAACAAATAAATATATTTCTTTGACTTATCTACGTGGCATTCCTAAGAGGCTATTTTAGCTTTTAGTGCAGTAAGCTAGCAGGGTAATCCCTTTTTTCTTTAGCTCTTAGAGTCACTGGATGTTCCAGAGAATCTCCTGGTTGTGCTACTTTGCTGAGATAATATTAGATGCATTTCATATGCCCTAGTTGTTTTACTCTAGTTTGTTGTGATGAGCAGCATGAATAATGTACCAGTAATACCCAAATGGACAGAAATATAAATTATGCTTCAGTTTTTTTTAAGGGATTTTATTGTAAATGTACAGATTGAATCATTCAGTATAAATGTGAATTTGTTATATATTTAAATGGCCCTAAAATTGATACGCAGCCATATTATTTTTGGGGGGCCACAATGTGGGTTAGTCTGAACCATTGTGTTTTATTAATATAGCTTTTTTAGCATGTTTATGTGTCTTTATGTATAGAGATCTCATTGTAGTTAATAGATTTTTTGGTATGGCAATAAGGCTTTATCATAAGCCATTACATTTTAATGTACATTGATACATTTTAATTATCATGCAAAATCATGTGGAAGAGGGATTGTGAAGGTGCATTTTCCCTTGTATTTACACAATAAGAGAACAAGAATACAACTTTTGACTAAATATAGGCAGTGGGGATTGACACTTTTTATTTTGGTTTTATCTCTGCAGCAAACACTAAGGATATTGTTATATCTACAGAAGAGCGAAGAGATTTCATCTTTACCCCTGTTTTTACCGCTGGGGTCTGCATCGTTACTATCTGCTGCAGAAAGGAGTCGTTCAGGGGAAAAAAACCATAACCACCAAGTGAACATTCTATTTTCAAAGGTTGACCATAAGGATAACACGATGCTCATTGTCAATATTTGACATTCACCACTGTGCATTCACACTGTATGAAACCACTGCAAATTGCAGAGGGCAGGCAATTTTAGGATGACATGAATGAATACATGCATGACATGCAATACATGCAATAAGAACAGGAAGTAAGGTAAAAGCTTGCAATAAGTATACCTTCTCTGGTTAAGCCCATCTAATGGGGATATCTGGTCAGGTCAAGCCGGAATGTTTTTATTACCAGTGCGAGAATCAATGCGGAAAAAACTACGGAACACTGAAAAACATTATTATATGTTTCACACAATAAATCACAAAATTCCTAAAAACTTAAATGTTTTTAGGAATTTTGTGATTTATTGTGTGAAACATATAATAATGTTTTTCAGTGTTCCGTAGTTTTTACATCCTTTGAGAAATTCCAAACAGACATCTTGCCAATGCAAATTCTAATTTAAATTGTTTATATATATATTTTTACAAAAAAAGGAAAACAGAACGGATACTTACATTCCTTTTGGTTTCAGGAGACTTGGTAGCTAACCAAGCAACCAGTTATAGCACTTATGAATGATATTACTGTCAGCACATAGATGTTAGTGATAAAAAAAATCATAGTATAGTGTTTCTGATGACCTTTAGTCAGGCGATGTGTTAGTCTAATGGAAAACTGGAGGGCTATTGTCATAACAAAAAGGGTTCCACTATGAAGGTCTTTGCCTGTGATTGAGAAAGAAAACAACCATCAAAACATATAATAATATTCAACTCACTTCTTAATTAATGTATGTTTCTCTATTCAAATTTCTATTTACAAATTTTATTTCATCCTCATTAACAACAATAACTGCAATCAGCTTTGTAAGTGGTTTTATACAGAGCTGAGTGAGTCCATTCCGAATACTGACATTACTTAGTCACACAGACAAACTAGCTGAACAAAGCACATGAAGAGAAATATATAATGAACCTTTAATGCAGTCCTTTGCAAAATGTTAGTTTTCTGATAAGACCGCTTAAACACATTTCTTTTTTAATAAGGCTGAACGTCTACGCAGAAATTCTGTTATGGCAATTAAACTTCCTGATAAATGTAGGGCTGAAGTGGCTACTATCATGCTGTCATTTTGGTAGCAATATTTAAGTAAGTAGTTTATTTCAATTTAAAGCGGCATATCACCTGCTCTGCCACTGTCTAATAGGGCAGAACTGGGGTTAAAAAACCTTGCCTGAAAGGTAAAGAAGTTAAAAATCTGACGATATTTTGCCCCCTCAGTAGCGCCACATGAGAGGGGAGTGGGGAAGATTAACATCACCTTCCTAAGTTCCCTTGCACTCCAGCAGTCCACCATGTCACTGGAAGGGTGGAGACCCAATTAAGATCCCTTCATTTAGCCTCCTCTTTGCTCTGCCCCTGCAGTCTGTGATGGACACCTAAGGGGTGGTGCTGAGAGGAGAAATTATGGAATATCCCTACCTCTAGTCCAGGGGAAGGCAAACTTTTTGGCTGGTGGGCCACAATGGGTTCCTAAATTTAACAGATGGGTTGGACCAAAAGCCTTAAATGGGTATGTGCATCAGTGACATTGTGATGTTTTAAATTTTGCTTTACCACCACAACAACAACAAAATCATACTGCCAGGGAGGTTAAAAAAAGTATGTGCATATTTTTTTATAGTAATTAGAAAAAAAATTCTTAGAAAACAAAATGTTTTCTTTTTAAAATATATCAATTAACAAAATGTTCCCAATCACTCTTAAATAAATGTAACATTAATGTAATGTCATATTACAGTAAAAATGCGGAGACATTGGAGACAAGATGCTCTGGCTCCCCTTTGCTTAATTGAGCGGAGCTAATTCCTTGAGGCGGCCTCAATGTGACAACAAGCCAGATCTGTGCCCATGTGTACTCTAGTCTCTGCTCGGCTCCACCCATCCAGTACTGTGTTTTTGTCTGTATTTTTAAATTTTCATATCCCTATATCTACCTTGACATTTGTGTGTTCCCTGACACTGTGTGTTTATCTGCTCTGATATTGTGTATTTGTAAGTCTCTATTGATATTTCCGTATGTGTGCTTTTGTCCTCACAATGTTTGTGTGTATGTAGTGACACCATGTGTACGAATTTCCTCCTTGGAAACAAAACATTCACCTTTGGTAAATCAATCTCTGTCCTTTAAAACAATTGCAGAAGTAAGATTTACCTGCAAAGAATAGACTGTTTGCTATGTGTTGTAGATACGGGGGTGGAATACTTTGTCTTCTGGTATAGTCAGTTCCTGTACTGTGTACTTAACTGAGAGCACAGGAAGCCGGAAAAAAGAAAGCAGCCAAAGAGAGTGATAATATAACCATGTAAAAGAGCTGGTTGAATGAGGAGTAAATCGAAAGACTATGGAAAACAGCTCACAAAGAACTGCTGCATAAGTCATGAGGATTTGAAAGTGAAACAGGGAGTTTTTCATGAAGCTCTTATGAACCAAAGAAACGATTCCCCAAAGAAGACCAACATTTGGAGTAAAAACCAAGCTTCAGACCACACAATGAGTTGGCACTTGCTCACCCAGGCCACAAAGATTGTATGGATTCAAGAAGCCACCATTGCGGCTTATTTTAAATATTATAAAGGATAATATGTCCTAAATGGTGTTGATTAATTGTTAAAAAGTGGATTTTTGGAATTTTGGCAGGGAGTTTGGCATTTACATGGGGGACATGTATCAAATCCTGAACAAACTGTGGAATGGATTGTTGTTAAAAACCTAGGTTTTAGAAAAACTCAAGATCATCTCCAAGGCTTGTCTGCTTCTCTCTCCTCTCCTTTAGATCCCAGCACTTTTAGGCTAAATTTACACTGTTGTTATTTAAATGACACGTTTTAAGCTTTCTGGACGGCCTCCAGTGGCAGAGGGCGTTAATGATGTTTTAAAGCAAAGAAAGATGTTTCTGCACAAGCTTTAAAGCCTGAAAAACTACCGAGGGGGGTGGAGCATTGAAGCAGCCACAGGAGGGACTACAAAGGTCCCCTGACCATCTGAACATGACAGAAGGCATTCAAAAAACGAACAGAAAACGTACTGCTTGATTAACGACAATACATTTTCTGTTCTTAAAACAACCTCATTGACTTCCATTTTAATCTTAAAGCATTTTCTGCTCGCTTAAAAGACCAGAAATTGACCTTGAAAATGACAGTTTAAATTAAACCTTATTGTCCTGTCTAATAATGGTGGCATCTGGCAATGTTGACACACATGGAACAAATGATGTTATCTTCAAACTGTCTCTGCCCACTTTGAAACGTGCACCTTTTTCATGGTTACATTGCTGAAAGTGCCCTCTACCTACAAATGGATAAGCAGATGGTTTGCTGTGCGCTTTAAACTATAGATACTAACAATATTTAATATAAACATTGCAGTATAAAGGCTATTGGGGAAATTAAAAAAAATAATAATATTGCTTACTGAGATTTGCTGTATTACAAGCTTAATCTGAACATGCTTATTTTCTTTATTCTTTAGAATATAAATGCTTGCATAGTTACAATGCTGGTGAACAGAACAGACATTGCAGTGTTTACAGGGATTCAGTGATACGCACCTGTTACTGTTTATACACCCCTATCTCTGCTTGTCATTCACAGAATATCAGTTGACCTTGCTAAGAAAGTAGAGAGTGGAAACCGATTTGACCCTTCATCAGGTTTTTAGTAGGTGTTGAAAGAATAAACCGTAATGCAAATATCTACAGTGGACTTACAGGCAGAAAAAGAAACCTGGCAGACTGTCACCATTTCCCCCTTCTATCCAATACAAATTGTCCTTTAACATTAAAGCTTTAATATACAGTATGGTATATTAGGGCACTAACTAACAAGGTTATGTCTCGTGTGAGGAATTGACAAGTTGTGGGTTTTTTTCCTCTCTCTGTGTGCGCACTTGTCTCTGGATTATGCTAACACACATTCACTTAATCAATTATTATAGTGACTTCATAAAAAGGGCGGGAATTTAAACACAAGACGAGAGACACAGCAGCAAATGCAGTAGGTGCCAGACACACATCACAAGTATGGATATACTCTAGACTATGCAAATCGCATGGTGACCTACACAATCTGGGAGTCCGTGTTAAAGTACAATAAAAGTACTACCAATATCCGCTAGCTAACACAGGTGATGCAGCACTGCTGAGAGTCGTCAAGTCCAGAGCACATTCAGTAGCTTTTAGAGATGGTCAAATTTTTCAACTAGCTGACCTTCTCAGCTGATTGCAAAGCCTCTGAAAATGGCATCATCACCAAAATTTCTGGAGATGTAGAAAAGTTGTGGGAACATTTAAAAAAGAAATTGCTCTAGCACATGTAGTTTTTGCATGAATTAAGTACCCACTTTCTGTTTTGCACTTAAATTTACAAACAAATTTAAGGTATTTTGTTTTGTTTTATTGTTATATTGAATGTTACAGAGAACATACAACACTTGTTGTTAATGTTAATTTTCATGGAGAATTCAAGCCTCTGAAACATTCTGGCAAGTAGCCTTCTATATGCAAAGCTAAGCTGGAGGGGACATGGTATGATCTAGAGAGCACTTAACAGTAGTGATGGCGCGAACCCGGAAGAGCGTGTTCGCGAACGCGAACTAGCGCAGAAGTTCGCGAACCCGGAGAACCCGCCATTGACTTCAATGGGAGGCGAATTTTAAAAAACAAAGGGACCCTTTCTGGCCACAATAGTGTTGGGAAAGTTGTTTCAAGGGGTCTAACACCTGGTCAATGACAGAGGGGAATCCATGGTAAAAATCCCAAGAAATTTTTTTTTCACCCACTAAATCCGCACCAAGGAATTCTACAATGATAGTCAATAGGAAAATAAAGTACAATGAGTGATTACCCTTAGACCGTGTTTGATTGGACTTATCTCCTTTGTATGACCCCTGCCACAAACCTGGACTTTGCATCTGTCACTGTTTCTGAACTCACTCCCTAGAGGGGGGTCTTGGAGGATTTCACCGGTCTCAGTTCTCAGGTGAGGTACCTTGTGCGTTAAGTCCTGGGGGCAACCGAAGTCGGGTAGGTATGTGGTGTCTACCGTTCCGGTGGGGGCTTGTCTATAGGTGAAGACCGCAGCAGAGATTGGGGTATCCAACCTGACCTGTGGATCGGTGATCCCTCGGAGACTCTCACAGTCGTATCGATCAGCTAGTTTAAAGGTCACTCCGGCTTCACAGTTCACACACAACAATCTCTGATACACCAAACTCCCCGTTTAACGCACCGCAAACATTGAAACGGTTGAGTGACCCATTAAACAATAATTCTGCAGTGTTGTCACATTTTTGACCTACTAGACTTTAAAGATCAACTTATATGATCCCAAAAAAGTTTTTCATACGACAAATTATTCAACCGATCGCTTTTAATCTGATCACTATGAAGCAATCGCCTTCTCATCTGGGGTGTGCCAACATGGCCCCACTCATTGAGGGTGATCGCTTCAGTTGATACGCAGCCCCTTCACCACCGACCAAGGTAGCGATCACGAAGGGGGGAATTTGCACATGTATGTGCCTTTTTTAATGCAGCCACAGCCAGAGGCCAGAAAAATTAGGCAAGTACACTTGCCATAAAAATTTGTCTGTACATTTGACAGAAAAAATTAGGTATGGTTAGCAGCCGCTGTTGTAGCAGCGGCCGAGAAAAATTGATTGTTTTCCAGGCAGAAGTGGAAATGAAAATTGCAGCTTGAACCCTGATTGGTGGCGAGGATTCATGAAAGTCGGTATGCGGTATGCAGCGTGGGGACCATTTTTAGGCCAGGCATGTAATCGGCCTTTTGCTAGGCAAACGTATCCCCCACTGTCAGTCCCTTCGGAATCCCATGCCTCGTTCATTTTAAGGAAGGTGAGGGTAATCCACACTTTTTGACCGAGGCGACTTCGCTTCTCTGTCACTTGCCGCCTGCAGCACTGAAGGTCCTTTCTGACAGGACCTAGAAGCAGTGACAGGACAGAAGTTCAAGAGCAAACTGGGATAGCTTGGCCACAGGTCAGTTCTGCAAACCCAGTAGTAAGGGGTTCATCACTTCTCTCAGAGTGTCCATTCCGCAGTTAAGGCGAGGTAGTCTGCGATCGTGTCGGTCGATCTCAGGGTGGATCCCGAAGCGCGTGTGGCGATGCGTAGGACTTTAAAAAGCTCCGCATGTCCTCCATCACAGCACGTCCTGTGAAGCGCCCGTCCTTGCCGGCGCGGGGTCGTGGTAGCAGTAGGATTAGTGTCACCTCTTCCCCTAGTAGAGCCACGTTGTGCTGTGACATCGCCCTTAAAGCGGTGATGTAGAGCAGATTTTGTAGCTTAGCTCTCACTGCGCATCCTCTCAGACCTCCCGAAAACCGGAAAAATTCCACTACTTTCTGCTTATATCGGGGGTTCGTAGTGTGGCACCCACGTACAGATCGTTCTCCTTCATCCTTTTTATACGAGGATCACTCAACAGGCACGACCAGCATTGAAAGACCCCATTTGCACAAGGTGGATGCCCCCAACTATTTATTTCCCGTTCCTTCTCCTCACTGATGTCATTGGAGGGTCTGTTCCTCCCCCCAGCCACGTCAACACCACGGGTCCCAGATAGGTGACCACAAGGAGCACCGTGGGATGCCTGTTAAGGTTGGTCTTCCCTCCTCCTTAAGCACATTACTCCTCTGACTCTCAGATTCCTCTCCACCGCTTGCCAGCAGATCCTGCAGCGAGGCGTGCTAAGGCTGTTTCTGGTGGTGGGATGGTGACCATAACTCTCCTCTTCACGCTGATCCACAGCCTGATCCAGCACTCTTCGCAGGGCACGCTCCAGGAAGAAGGCAATGGGATGAGGTCGTGATTGTGCCTGTTGAGACTAACAAGGTTGTTCACCTCTTCAAAAGGACGCATGAGCCTACAGGCATTGCGCATGACCGTCCAGGTAACGTGGCAAAAAAATTACCCAGCTCCGCAGAGGCTTCCTAGCACCCCGGTGATACAAATAATCGTTGACAGCTGTTCTGTTGGAGCAGGCGGCGTTCGAAAAATATGGAGTGTTGAATTCCAACGCGTCGGACTGTTGCAATCAAGCGCCTCACTGGCCATGTGCTGAATTTCGGGAAACGTGCGGATAGCGCTTGTAGGAATGCCTGAAATGGGCACACACCTTCCTAGCCTGCTTGAGGACCACTTGTAAGCCCTGGGTACTGTGCCACAAAGCGTTGCACAATGAGATTAACACTGGTGCCATGCACGGCACATGTGAACTTGCCCAATTCAATGCCGCCAACAGATTGTTCCGTTGTCACACACCACTTTACACAATCTAACAGTTGGTGGGGGTCAGCCATGAGCCACCTGTGCGTTAAGGGCGGACAGAGTGCTGGTCCAGCCCCAAGACAGCGTGACACAGTCATATCCGGGAATAGCCCTGGAGAGCTGCAGGGATGCAGATGATGTGGAGCCCGAATGAGAAGAGAACTCAGCCGAGGAGGGTGGAGTAGGAGGAGTAAAGAGGTGGAAGCAGGCCTGCCTGCAAGTTTGGCTGGTGTCACCAAATCAGCTGCAGAGCCACGATTCCATGTGGGCAGCTGTCACGCAGGTTTACCCAATGGCAGGGTACTGATGCTGTACCTGCCCTGACCGTACTTTGCAGACCAGGTATCAGTGGTCGATGGACCCTTGCCCAACACTGTATGCCAGAGATGCCATGACTTCCTTTCACAAGGGAAAAATATAAAGATGGGATTGCCTGTTTTAGAAAAAAAATTTCGACAGTGTACCTCACTGCGTGTCCCAATAGCCACAAATTTTTTGAAGGGCCTCAGATCCACCAGCTGGTATGGTAAAAGCTGTGCGTGGTAAAAGAGCTGTCAAGCCGCTGTCAGACGCCGGCAAGGGGGGTGACTCTGTGACATTGTTTTTTACGCTCAAAAGCTATCACTGACACCTGACGTGGCCAGATGGCTGGGACTGCCTCAAAGAGGAGGTGATGAAGAGGTGAGTGGGGTGGTTGAGAGGGGGGCAAGGAGGACAGCAGTGGTTGAAGTGGCTGAAGACGGAACAGGAGGAGGGGTGGCCTTCGAATGGTGTGTTCGCTTTGAGAATGTGTTGATCCCATAGGCGTTTGTGAGCGCGACATCATGGGCCTTCTTCAAAGCAGTTGTACCGAGGTGGGTTTTGGACTTCCCAAGACCAGTATCGTATTGAACACAATGCAAATGGCCATCGCTGCTATCCGCGGCAGACACACAAAAAAATGCCACACTGCTGAGCTTTGCAATGATGGCATACTGGTGGTGGCAACAGCATGCGTTGATTGGCGTGCTGTCTGGCTGACCCCAGGTGCCGATACATGCTGCCTGACGTGCCACTAGCTCCTTGCGATGACCTCCACTGCTTACAACTCGTCTCCTCTCTCTACGTCTCTCCATCTGAACTTTCACCCTGTTCTTCTTCTCTTGGGTGGGCACCCATGGACATCCAAGGAAAACAATCGTCATCATCATTATCATCAACACGCTTCCACTTCTATGTGACACCTCAGCAAGGAAGCAAGCAGCGGGTACAACTCACCGTCATCACAACGCACCTCCATGGTGTTAATGCTACCTGTCAGAGGCATGTCCATGGCATCTACATGCTCTGGCAATAATGGTGTGAGCATCAATCATCTCCTCTTCAAAAGGATTGTGAACAACTCCTCTGATGGGTCCAAATGTAGCGGCTGTGGTGCTAGTATTGGTGGCGGCAGGTGAGTGGCAACCTGAGAGGTGTCAGCAGCAGAGCATGGGAGCATGGGTGTGTCCAGGGTCAGAGTGGGTGGATGTCGAAGATTGGGTGTCCTCGTAAACAGTCAACTAAGTCCCAGCATTTTTGTGTTGACGGTAAGTGGCCTTGAACACTGGCCATTATTCTAGGGCCAAGGAAATTTCACACCACGACCACCAGAACCCTGCAGGAATGGTCTGCCTCTGCCTCTGCCTGTCATTTTTATCTGTTTGCATACAAAGGCCCTGCGGGCAGCAGATCAGCAGATAACTCTGGGTGGGCAAGACGCTTGGCACAAGGCTGTAATGGATGGAAAGCCGTGCACTTTGTAATACCCTTTATGAATAGGTACAAAAAATTGCTGGGTATTAACCCTTCCACCAGATAACTGTGGCTGGGCACTGGGCACAGACAGTTGGCACAAGGTGCTGTAATGGATGGAAAGCCTGACTTGTTTTAAACCCTTTAGTAGGGTACAAAAAAATTGCTGGGTATTACCCTTCCACCAGATAACGGTGGCTGGGCACTGGCACAGTAGTTGGACAAGGCTGTAAGGATGAAAGCGTGCACTTTTTTAGTAATACCCTTTAGAAGGGTACAAAAAATTGCTGGGTATTACCCTTCCAAACCAGATTAACTGTGGCTGGGCACTGGGAAGTGTGGGCGTGCACACACGTGGCAGAAGGCTTTAATGGAAGTAAAGCCCGCAATATTTATTATACCCACTAGGGTGGAAAAAAAAATCCCCGGGGTTACAAAAGCCACCAGAAAGTATGGGGTGAGCAATGGGCAGTGTGGGGCGCGCACACAGTTGGCAAGGCTTTAATGAACAGAACAGCCCTGCAATATTTATTAATACCCTACAATAGGGTGAAAAAAATCCCCGGGGGTACAAAGTGCCAACAGATAAGTATGGTGGGGCCACTGGGCGTGTGGGCGCACCACAGTGGCACAAGGCTTTAAATGGACGGAAAAGCCTGCAATATTTATTAATACCCTACAATAGGGTGATGAAAAAAAAAATCCCCTGGGTTACAAGTGCCACCAGATAAGATGGGTGGGCACTGGGCAGTTGGGCGCACACACAGTGGGCACAAGGCTTTAAAGGACGGAAAGCCCTGAATATTTATTAATACCCTACAATAGGGTGAAAAACCAATCCCTGGGGTTACAAGTGCCACCAGATAAGAATCGGTGGGTCTGGGCAGGGTGGGCGCACACACAGTTGGCAAAGGCTTTATGGAACGTTAAAGCCCTGCAAATTTATAATAACCCACAATAGGGTGAAAAAAACCCTGGGTTACAAAGTGCCATCACATAAGTAGGGGGTGGCGCATTGGCAGTGTGGGCGTACACACCGTTGGCACAAGGCTGTAAGGGACGGAAAGCCGTTGCAATAGGTACTAATACCTAAAAACTAGCGTGAATGCAAAAAATCCCCTGGGCTAGTACCAAAGTGCCACAGATAAGTATGGGTGGGCAATGGGCAATGTGGGCGCACAACAAAGGTGGCATAAGGCTGTAAGGGGATGGAAAGCCGTGCAATAGGTACTAATACCCTAAAATAGGGTGAAAAAATCCCCTGGGGTAAACAACAGTGCCACCAGATATGAGCAGGGGCAGTAGGCACTGTGTAATATGTGGCTTGCAGGATCACTGGCAGCAGCCTGGCATGCCAGCCAGCAGGGCAAGAGGGTTGCAAAAACAAATAGCCCTAAAAAGGGCTTTTGGGGTCTTTCAGGACTCTGTCCGACGCAGAAGTAACAGCAATAGGAAGAGTACACTGTAGAAGAACACTGCCTAGCTAATAGTCACTATGCAGCAGCAGCTCCTGATCTACTGTCTCCTTCTCCATCAACATGTGAAATGGCGTCTCCACTTGCTAGTTATAGGGGGTGGATGGTCCGTGAGGTGGGGGGTGCTGATTGGCTGGAATGACTGCTGACTGTGACTCACAGGGTCAAGTTTAACTAATGTAAAAACTTAGGGGGCGGGTCAAAACTCGCATATGTTTGCAAAATGCGCGAACGCGAAAGCGATGTTCGCGCGGTTAGTTCGCGCCATCACTACTTAACAGTCTGTCTCTATAGCAGATGCGCTGCTAAAGCCCCCAACATGTCCTAGATTTCTGTTCAATCAACTTAAAAAGATAATTTTGGGTGGGTCCGGGGAATTGGGTGATTGATTTGTATGTTGCAACGTAGATATTTGATCAACTTTTTTGGGATTGACGGAAAGTGTAATCAATTTCAATACAACCAATTAAAATTTACCAGCATGTCCAATTATTTTTCAATAAAAAATTTTCCCAATTTAAATTGTTTTAGGTTGATCTAACCATGTAGGCTGCCATAGATTTTCAATCAATCAACAACATTTTTTATTGAATTAAGTTGATTGGATGAAAAATCTAGATGTGTATGGGGTCCTTAAGGGGACTGGATTTGACTGTGTGCAATATCTGCTCCCAACTCTAAAAGCACAACTCCTCAGAAAAACCAATAGCCTTTTATTGGATCTAAAATGAGGGAGGAGGGATAGGGCCCAGATAGAATGAATGTGTACAGGAGGGACAATAGGCCTGCTGAGTGTGTGACAGTAGTCTTAAATGCACTGACATGCAAGTATCAAAGTGCCAGGTGCGATAGAGAAAAGAGTGAAAATAAAATCTCTATCCTGTAGATAATAAAACATATCTATATTTGTTTATTCTTTATTCTACAAAGGACATAACTTTATTGTCATCAAGCACATATGACTGTGAGATTCAGATGTTTCCAAAGTTCTGAAAGTCAGATAAGTGGGGTAGGAAGGAGGAAAGGTGGGGTTTTGAGGATAGAAAGCAAGGGAAGATGCTTTAACAGAAGCCCCCCTATGAGTTTATGGTTGTTACATAGTTGCAGGGAGGGTTTTATTTTCTCCCTAATAAGAATACACAAGGCAGTAAATAGCAGACAGTGGTTCTACCCCTCTCACTCCTGCATCTAAATTTCAAGAAACCTTTGCCTTTATTTATACTGTATTTGGTTAGTATTTGAAAAGTTTAATTTTGACTTGTAATGTGTGAAATTTTCAAATAAAAATATTTATATTTTTATAAAAAAAAAAAAATACTGTATTTGTAAATCCAGTCTGGTAATACCTGTATGCATAGCCTTGCTGTATCAACTTATGTAGTCAATCCTGCGACCTATTACATGTTATCATATCAGATCTTAATCCTCAGTATCTAGTATCCCATTTAGTCTGAATGATTTGCGTCAGTTCAGCTAGTATAAATAGATGGAAATATCAGTGTGGGTTTTCAGAAAAATAAATCGTCTTTATACATCCTACTGTTTGCCTAGTGCAATCTGGATGCATTTAAGTACTTCAGAAATCAATGAAAGCAGGGTGTATGAAGTAAGGATTAGTACATTAATAACATTTTCTCTTTAGGTGAATGTAAAAATAGCTATTTTCATTGTTAGAGATCAAGAGCCATGCCTGTGAACTAAATTACATATTGAGAGCCCTGAAAGCAGAAAAATGGTTTGGTTAGTACATTGATTGCTATGTCACTTTATTTATAAAGCTTTCAAAATGCTTTTGATATATGTAAAAGCAAGGAGTAAATAATAAAAATAAAAAGAACAGAAAATGAGCATAAATATTATAATGAAACGCTAATATATACTTACTATATTTTAATGGTTTTCTATATTTGTTTCTAAAATGTATGAGGGCAACATTAAAAGGAGTTAACAAAATAAGATAACTAATATATTTAAAAATGGGTGGAAAAACCCTCATGGGGAACATCTATATGTGTACTTAGTGGAATACAATACTTCTGAAAGCATTATTAAAACCTACCATATATTTTATTTTATAAACAAATACATTGATGTGATTTCGTATGAATAGGAATATGTCTCACACATTTTCAATGAATGGCAAACAAAGGAAACCTTTTTGTAAATTGTTAACTTTTAGATAAAAGGAGTCTATGAAGTTTGAAATTTGTTCCAGGTTACCCTATAGTACTCAGTAGAAATGAAAGCCAAATGAAGTTTTGGGATACTGTTTAAATATTTTTTAGGACAGTGTTTATGTCACAGATCCCAGCAGGAGTAGAGGATCTGTGTCTGCTGTAGCTGCTTCCAGCTCTAAGAACCGTCCTTGACATCAGGGGTTACGTTTCCAGCCCTGGAGCTCCTTCTGCTGGATGTTATGATGCTGCATTACCTATCAGCGGCTCCACCCTCCTGGCCTTTATAAAAGAGTCTCAGGTGACAGGAAGTTGCATGATCTTTGGGTCTTATGTATTTGCTTCCAGCCTCCCTTGTTATCTGCCTGACATTCCGGTTCCTGACCCCCTGCTTGTTTATCGGACTACTCTTACTTCTTGATCCTCGTCCCCTTCATCCTGGTACCTCTGCCGACTCCCCAGCTTCTGACCCTTGGCTTGTTCATCGCACTTCTTTTTCTTCTAAATGTTTGGCACTACGTATTGGTTCAACAGCCATCTTGCACAGGTGCTTTCTGGGGACCGCAACCTGGGGATAACCTACAGCCAACTCCCTTTGGTGAATACCAGGTGTCCATGGGGGGGAGATTTGGGTGTGGGGCCACCTGGGTCTGGGATTCATGTCTCTCCCTTGGTTTCCTCTCCCCCCCCCCCCACATCTAGGGCCATAGGACAGGGTGACATGGACCATTCCCCAGTCGGGCCAGTTGTGGGTGCCCGGCCGGTGATACATCCGACTTAGGGTCCATTGGGGTCTGTGTCTTGAGGCAATTCCTGTGGCCCGTTGTGTGGGGCCGCGCTCGGGGAGCTCCGATCTGTTTGGACACTGACCCTATTGAGAGACCCATACAGCCACATCAACGTGTGAGTACAATTTGGTTTGGCTTTTCTAACTTTATATTAAACCGATGCCCAATGCCTCTGTGACGTACCAATATTATAACTACACATTACTGTCAATGTCTTGTTATATGATATTACTACTACTATGTATCAGACTAAGGGATTGCGCTTGTAATGATGATCTCACAGCTGTGCTAGCTTAATTGTGCATATATATATATATATATATATATATATATATATATATTGTCGATTACATTTGGATCTATATGTCTCCATGCACAATGCACGATGGGATGTTGGCTTGTATACACCAAATTCTATGGGACAGGTTAAATTTTAGATGTACTGTATCTGATGATAGAGGACACTGTTATGTAACATGTTTGTATTGGTATTGACGTTTTTATCTATCATATATTTTTTTATATGGTTATGGTCCCATTTATGCGCACAATAAAGACCTTTTAAACTTATTTTGACATTACTACATTTGACTGAACCTGCGCCTTCAAAGTCCCAGTAGGGTTGAATCTCAGGAGCATCCTCCTGAATTAGTTTATCTAATATCAATTGAAGCAATGGGATGGCTCTTGTGACTTATCTTCAGGCACCCTTAGAAACTTTTTTTTGTTTAAGAATACCAGGTGTCCCTTAGACTCTGCGACCCGTTTTGCACGCTTGCCAACCGTGCAAGTTGGTCCAGTGGGTCCACACCTGTTAATCACCCGTGTCACTGCTGCTTTGGTGTCATCCGCTCTGACAGTTTAGCAGTCTTCTAGATGACTAGAATATTGCACAAATTAAATGGTTTTGATCGGGTTAATGAAATTAAGCTTGAAGAAGGGATCTGAAAAATCCTGAAAGCTTGTTTTTTTCAATGACCAGTAAATGGTATCTCTTGAACTCCAAACTCACTGTATTCATTGATGCTAATATGGTACAACACTCTACTATTGCATGTACAGTATAAGTATGAATAAATGGATAAAGGAGTATGCTCTGTAAGAGTTTATTGCACATAAATAGACAATGGTCACTAGTGTGTTATTGTACTTAAGTTTAGTTATTTGCCTCTAGTATTTGAGGCTTAAGTAAGCTTGTAAATGTTTAGAAACTGTTTATGGTAAAATTAAGTCTGTTGACTTAGTGGAAAAGACAAAACCTTAAAGAAGCAAAACTAAAAACTGTATTTGTTAAATATGTTATTATTTTGCTATACTGCCCTTCTAGAAGAGCCCTAATACTTTTTCATATTGGTCAAAAATATAAGATGATATCTTTAGTTACATGCAACTAACCTAACGTGGACCTTCATTCATATAGTAACGGCTATGTTATAGTTAAAAACTAGAATTGTTAGTTATTCAAAGCATGAAAATATAGCCTATGTGTTAAATTCCTATTAAATCGGTTCTATACTCAAAACAAAAAAAACACAACAACACTACATTGACATAATATTCATCATTCAGCAGATTATATTCGGGAAAACTGCTATAAAAAGAAACATACTTACCTTCCTCACTTCCTCATTCTTGGTGCCAGCAGGTTTAGTATTGTTGAAGAGAAGCTGCCTCCCATTCTTCAGGAATAATTCATTTTGGTGATGGATTTTTATAGAACAGCCACGAGATGGAGCTTTGATTACATTGCATTACATCCCGCAGACATGAAGCTGCCATCAAAATCCCACAGGACTGGACACTTGTCACACATAGTCCTATAGTTACAAAACACTAAAAAAAAATATATATATAATTTTAAGCAGTGATTGCCCTAATTATTGGCAGTACTGCTGCCAAAAATGTAAAGTGCCCTGTGAGGTAGTAGGTCCGCTTAAAAAAAAAAAAAAAAAAGCAGTGCAAATTATGGGCCTAGGACCATTGTACCCCGAGCCCAGAGCTGTACTTTTGTGAAGTAAGATTTTAACCGGTACTTTACCTCAAATTACTTGGCGTATGAGATTTGATTTAATTGTGCGGTCCATTGGTATTCTTGTTGGGGGAATCTTGTTGGGAAAATTTAAACACCTTTCTGCTAAAAAAAATTTGTGGTCATGTGCCATCAGACCACCAGTCATCAACAGGGAGGAGACAAAGCCTGACTATCCCACCAAGATGGTGGCATCCATATAAATGGTAATGGGAGAAAGATGAGCATTGCAGGCAACACTGAAGACAAAGTTTAGAGCAAAAACAGATGAGTTTGTTAAAAGTTACCAACAATATTTATTAAGAAGTGTTGGAGGCAATGGTGAAAGCGACTTTAATGGTCTTTAACCCTCCCTCGTGGTTCCGCCATTTCTGTGTTTTTTTTGTTGTTAAAAGTTGTATGGGACATCTAAACAAATGACCATGTAATTGTAAAATGACCTATGCCTGGTTGGGGACATGGTTTCAGGTAGAAGACACCGGATTGACATTGCTGGATGACGTTGCCCGTTTGTCTTGATCAGGTAAGCAATCTATAGTGTGGCTTAGGGTTACTGTAACAGTCTTTCCACAGCCTCGCCAAATTTTCTTCACAATAACATTTTGATGTAAATTAAAAAAATGTGTGTAATAGATTTAAAGTGACAGTACATTAATAAAAATATAATGATCATATATGCTAATAAAGAAAAAAATCATGAACTAAGCAAATAAGTTTAAGAAAATAGATAAATAAAGATTTCTAGACAATCGGTTTTGCTTTAATCAGTCCTTTCATCCCTTGTCTGGATATCGGGCTCGGATAATCTCCTTTTAATCAGCGCTCAGTCTAAAGCTCCAAAGCAGTATCCAAATGGTCTATAGTGATTTTCTCAGAGGCATATCTCTTATTTTGACAACATTTCAAACAAGCTCCTGTACTTGTTGTCTTTTATGGGGGAGGAAGCAATGGGGTGCCTCTTGCTCCTTGTCCCCATATTCCTCTCCATTGTACAGAACAGGTAGTCTGTGTACAGTCAAAAA
>CM070034.1:62416413-62431124 GCA_036250615.1 Ptychadena robeensis | reverse complement strand
GGCAAAGGTGACATGGCAAAGGTGACATGACAAAAGTGGCATGACAAAGGTGACATGACACGGATTGTCACGGATCGCACCCATAGAAAATGAATGGACGCAGTTAAAAAGCTGAGAGTCTGAAAAGCACATTGTGTTCGTTTCAATCCAAATCCATTGTGGTGGTGTATAGAGCTAAAAATTTAAGAATTGTGTTGATGTCCCAATATTTATGGACCTGACTGTATGTCCTTTAGACACCACCTATATGGGACATGGGTTTTCTTGATCCCCCAATTCAAAGCTGGGTACATATGCATATGTTTAACATCAGTGTCGTAGGAACCACTATAGTGAGTCCAGTGTGGGATGTAAAAACTTCCTGAAATCCCAAATCCCGAGCTGGACTCAAGCCATGGACATGCAAGCGGCAGCGGTATCTGGTGGGCATTATGCTAATGTTAACTAGAATTTCATTTTGAAAACTCCAATATCTGATTTTGCGAGGTAATCACAAAGCCCCTCAACATGTTATCATCTCTCAAACTTCTGGAGATGTAGAAAAGAATTGGAGCAATATTACAAAAAAGGAAAGTATTGATTTAGCGCTTGTAGTTTTTTCATAAATAAAGTTCAAAGTCAAGTTAAAATGTTTGAGTTAAATCCACTTGAATTTAATTAATGCAAAAACTGTACATGCTAGAGCAATACTTTCTTTTTTGTTCCCTCAACCCTTGTCTATATCTTCATCAATGTTGGTGATGATTAGTGTTGAGCTCGAATATTCAAATTTCGAATATATTCAGCGAATATCGGCTATTCGAGAATTTGCAAATTTCGTGAATATGGCGGCAGATATTCGCAATTTTGAATATTCACATTGGGATGCTTATGGGCATGGATTGCGAATATATTTTCGCAATGCGAAAATAAATAGCACATGTGGCCATTCATTTTAAAGGTAATTACATTGTGATTGCGAATATTCGTGAATATAGAATCGAATATTAGTAGCATTATTCGCGAAATATCGCAAATTCGAATATTGCCTATGCCGCTCATCACTAGTGATGATATTTTGTTTAGGCACTGTTTAGGGGCCTTGCAATTTACCCACAAATTCAGTTAGGCCATCTCTACTATTAACACCAGAAAAGCATTAGTGATGATCAGCATAGGCAATATTCCAATTTGCGATATTTAATTAATAATTCTACTAATATTTTTTAAATCTTTGAAATGAATGGTTACATGCTATGTTTATTTTCGCAATACATGGCCATACTGCCAATATTTGAAATCGTGAATATCCACCAACATATTCGAGATATTCGTGAATTCTAGAATTGCTGATATTCGAAAAAAATATTCAACATTTGCATATTCTATCTCAACACTAACAAGCATATTACATGTGAATCATCCCTATAAAGATGACACAGCAACTCTAAGGTTGTAAGTGAGATCGGTATTGGTTAATCAACAAACTGATTAATTAATTAATTCTTGTTTGTGCTGATATTTGTGTTAATTTCAATTTAATTAGCTAATTTCATTTAATTAGCAGTTGATTTTTACATAATTTTGTTTTTTAAACTTTATTATAGTGAGGAGGACTACTAGACCATTGTATGGACATATTTCAGTAAGTTGCAGGACTACAAACAGAAAAATGAAATTAATGCAAACCTATGTACTGCTTCTGGATCTCAGTTACTTACTAAACACTTATCAAAATTGTCTTTGAATAGGCAACTGGCATTGCAAATGGGAACTTGTTACTTCATAAAGATAACTTTTCTTATTTACTATTAATATGAAGGTATATTATGTCAAGGCCTCCAAGAATCTGTATTTTGGAGTTTGGACACATCTGCTGGTTGTTTACATTAGAGGATCCTGTCATGGATCTGTATTTAAAAAATGTACCTGTGTTGTGTGTGAACTATGAGAATATATGTCTTCACAATGCTTATAGACATTGGAGTAAATCAGTGCTTTTTGTATGTACTGCTTGTAAATATATTTTAGTATGCACTTTCCAGCTACAGGTTTTCCAGGTACTTACAGATATTACTGGTGGAACAAAGCAGATTAAAATGTTATCACGAGTAATACAACTTTTACTTGGTATAAACTGTCCCACATATACTAAAAGTGATACCCAGATCTGTAAATACAATGCAAAAAGTAAAAAGCAACAAGTTATATGGATTAATTAATGTACACAAGCATTAGCACATGCGTGGGTTAGTATTGCATTGTATCATTATTTTTTTCTTGATCTGTTCTTCTCTCTTCTTTTATGTTCTAACGTACAGGGCACAGTAGCATTGTCAACAAAGATTTTGTTATCTTCCACTATGCACTCTTTGTAAGAATATGCTTATTCTCAGGTTTGTGGATGGATTGCAAGGTCTTCAGCATCCTATTTACTCTGAGACTTGGACTCAGAAGTGGAACATATCCTGAAATTTAGGAAGAATATAGAAACATCTGTATTTGATCTATCCAGCATAACACCATGCTATAACAATTATTAGGTCTACCTGAGTAGCACAGTAGAAGAACTTTCTCTTGGCTCACCATTCAACCCTTCTCTACACTATCCAAAAATAACATTTTAAATGGATAATTATATCATATTGAGTAGTATAGCATGTACAATGTTTATACATAATAGCAGTGACAGTTAAACATTTTAATTGATATCCTGGGGTAATGGGGATCAATTAAAAACTACCCAATAAGGTGACAAACTATAGCCCTACCGCTAACTAGACTTGGATACAGTATAACATTATTAAAGACCTAGCATGAAGAGAACAATTTAGGCATACAGCAACAACAGTACATGGTGCCAGTCTATTACTTTAATTGCCCTCAAAACCCTTATGGATGTTGTATAAAGAACACACATGAGCCTTGATGCTCATGGAGGTAATTGGAAACCTAAGAGAACAATGTGTAAAGACATCCAATTACCTACCATGTGGGGTCCTAAAAAGGTACCCAGTCTCATTGCGTCTGGTCAGAGCTTTTCCCCTGCCATGTTATATGAGAAAAATCTAAAAAAAAATTACTCTTTTTTTATACATATGCGGTAGCATTAATGTATGTGTTTTTATACGTATAGACATTGGTAATTTTTCATGGAATTGTAGGTAAACAAGTATTTAAAGAAAAGACTGTTCAATGACATGAAAAAAATATTCAGGCTTAGCCAATGAAAGCAAATTGATCTGTAAATATGCCCTATTGCTTGATTGCTATTAATTTTTACTGTCTTCTCCACGAGCTCAGTGTTTATTTCTAGCTCTAGCATGCTGGCATTGCTTCGCTCTCAGTTTTCAATCTGATCCTCTAAGTAGGGCGTATACCATATCATATTACTTAGTGCTCCAGCTCTCTCTCCACAGCAGGGCTTAACATGATAAGAATGAGGCACAGAATGTACAAGTACCAGCTGTACAGAACAAGTGATAGAAAACAGGAGCATAAAATTCATATAATGAACCGAACCATTGTCATTAATATGTTTTGCCACTCTCTATGGTCATTGGTCTACAAAAAAACAATATCAGTATATGTAAGGCTTAAAACTACAATAAGCAAGGATAACAATCAAATAACAATTTATAGTCATTACTTTTATTGTACTTTCCTTAATAAAAAATAATTTACATATATGGCACTAAACTAAAAACAGACACACCAAACTTTTCGCTGTTGTTTCAGTCATGGTTTTAATGAAAACAACTGAGGCAGCATACATGGAAAATATATTGGGTAAAGGGAATTAGAATAATTTGACAGTTGAAGTTAATGTGGAGTTAGAACAGCAGCAAAATATTTCCTGTTAGCATATTTAAATGAGTATCATTTAAATGTATTAACATTATATTAATTGCCTTTCTATGTCATCATGACAGATTTCTCATGTATATCACTATGATGTGATCACTCTGAATCTTACACACGTTAATGACTAGGAAGGGGGGAAAATAATGATATAAACATATGCATAAGCATAAGTGAAATATGTATGTATGAGGTTTTAAAAGGTACATACACTATTTATAGAACATGTTGTAATTGGAAACACACTTTCCTTCATATACTGTATGCCTTCCTAATACTGCTATATCTAATATTCATTTGTATAAGCAATTATGGCTATGACATTGTTGCAAGCACAGTATATCACTGAAACTTTGTAAACCTATTCTATAGGTAATAAATATAATGAAAGTACTGAAGGCAGATACTAATTTTCTACCAAACACTGAGCTCTAACCAATTAAATATACATATAAGGACCACCCCATTTAATAGTTTATGATTTCCATCTTATGTTTAACCATGAACAGATCTAGCTCCCAAAATTTTTTTGGTTACTATGTTAAATCAGTGCAAAAATACCTGGAAACCACCAAGTATAACTAGGTCTTAACAGTTCAAACAATATGAAAATAAATGAAAAATAAAATGTATATTAGCTGCAGGTTCATGGGAAAAAAATCAGCATGAACATTTTAGAATTACTACAGAATATACTTTGTTACATATTGATCTGAAGCATTTAAAGTGAACACCTACTGTACACTAGTCATTACGGACAAGAAGTTTGTCAATACTAATATTTCACTATCGTTAATCTCTTTGCACAGCAAAGACCTTTCTGAATGTATCTAGATCACAAAATAGAAAATGAAAAAAAAAGTACACCTTAGCAACATGACCGACTATAACAAAAGATACACAGGCTTACTGTATATATTAAGGCATAATACGATGTTCATTATGTAGTTACCCATAACAACGCAAGAGCTATGATTTTTTTTTAATTAATAAGTTCTGGTAGAATTCGGTTGCTGAGTTTACTACACATAACTGTTAACATTGCCCTTTAAGCCCTAAAGGCATTTCTAGCTCACTGATGTACCAATAAAAATGTATTTAGCTATTTGCAAAAAAATTTAGCTGATTCCATGTATGAATGATAAGATGGAGTTAACCTTCTTCCTTTTATCTTTTGACATACTGGTCCTGGAACGATGTAGGTGTATACACTGGGATAATTTTTCTGGGATATATTACATTGCTACATTAAACCCTACATCTACATGCTGAGATATATTATTGTAATGCTTAAGCTGCATTTATTCGATATAAGGGGTTTAGGACAAGTGTCATGAACACAAGTCCTGTAAACGTACAACTATTCCCAGAGCTTAAGAATACAAACTGGTCTTCCTAAAACAGAAGAATCCCTAGTAAACAAAGACAGGTATACAATATAAATAACCATTTAAAGGTAATTCCTGAATAATTCATTGGGTTTCTGTATGTGCTTGTAGCTAGTGAAATACATTCATTTCCCCTTATTGAATATTTGATTTACAAAGGCATAAACTGTACGTGTTAAGAGTCACTGTTGCTTTTGATGCCAAAAGTGCAGACTGACTGCCTACGTAAATAGGAGGAATAAGCCAGATATTATACCGGAGGAATAAAAGGGACATCTGAAAAGACAGAGTTAACAGAATCTGAATCAGATTTTGACCTGCTGTTCTTTAGGATGCTTTCTGCTGTGAGATTGTCACTGTTAATCAGTCTAACTTTTCCATTTTGGCCTTGGCTTGCATCTTTGACAGGCTCAAGAAATACAACCCGTTTTCCAGTGCTGGACTTCCTTTCAGCATGGGGCTCGTGGGACGGTGTGGCACTTAAAACAGAGGATTGGGCACTGCTTTGGTTTTGCTTTCTTTTATGTTTCTTTGATCTACACCAGCAGCGGCAAGGTGTGAGATAAAGGTAGAGAAGAACTAAGACTATACTGACTACACACGCAGCAAGTGTAGTAAAGGCAGTGTTGAACGCCTCATGTGAATGAGATTTGTGGTTTGTAAAATTGCCTACTGTTATTCTGATATCTATGGTCTCATTAATCAGTCTTACTTTGTTTATTGCAATGCAAGAATAAATTCCAGAATCTGCAATTTGGGCATCTTCAATCTCAAGACTCCCATTGTGGAACACGTGGAAATGGTCAACCATGGTTTCTGGTTCCAATATTGTGTCATCAGGGCTTATCCACATAAATTGGGTGTTGATATCAATAATCTTGCTGTCACAATGTACCACCAGCCTTTCTCCAATCTGAGCCTCATACAACAGACCAAATACATGAAAGGACCCATTTACAGTGTTTTCGGAACAGTTTAGAAAACTTTCTTGAATGAGAGGAATTTTCTTAGGCTCAAACGGTACAGAACAGGTATAATAGGTTTTAAAATCCACAACTGGACTAAACAGTCTATGATTCCAAAAATTTAGCATTGCATTCAGATGGCAGTCACATGAAAAAGGGTTTTCATGAAGGTAAATGCCACTAAGTTGTCTTGCAGAAATTAAGCTTATTTGCTGTACAGGCACAGATTGCAAGTTATTATGTGAGATGTCCAACAATATAAGTTCTGTGAGTTTACTTCTGCCAGAATACAAGTCCAGTGGGAAATGTGCCAGTGCATTATAGCCCAGATATAATTTCTGCAACTTGTGAAGGCCTCCAAATGCCCCAGAATCAATGTGGGTCAACTGGTTGTTGTAAAGAAAAAGAACTTCCAGCATTCTAAGTTCTTGGAAAACTGGATTGCTCAGCGTCCTCAGATGATTGGAGGATAAATCAAGATACCTCAAATTTGGGATGGTGGAAAAACTACCACTGGAGATGCTGTTAATAACGTTGTGATTTAATATCAAAGTGTGCAGTTTCTCAAACAAGACGGGGAACCAGTCCGGATCCAGAAAACTTATTTTGTTGTAGCTTAAATCCAGCTTCCGAATAAATTTAAAGACTGCTCTGGGCACCATAGACAAGCTCTTGTTAGTGCAGCTCACAATATCACTTGCACAGATGCAACCTTGAGGACACACCCCAGGAGGTGCACCACCAACACTGCCGATGATGCACAGCAAAAACACATAGGCAATGACTTTCCATTTTGTGTGGACATTCCCAAATTCCACAGACAAGAAGGGACATAGGAAAGACATCATGCCTCTTCTTTCTGAAGGTTTTCAATAATGCTTCGAAAACATGTACTCAATCCTGGAGGTATGTTAAAGGAACATTTTGCAAAAAATCTTTTCCTTGCAGCTCCATTCACCTGGTCACTAAAATAAAAAAGACTGAGTTTAGTCAGGTGAACCAAAAGCCTACGAAATCACTAAATTACAACATACTTGCTACGTGATTAACATCATATAATCAGATTTAAAAAGTTTACACAACGTAAAAGCTAACAGAAAAAAAAGTTTGTAATGAAGACAACATTTAAACCCCATACAAGCTTACAATAATGAAAGGGGAACGATTTCTAGATACGAAAAGCTAAAATACCTGTTATTTCTTAACATTCACATGTTGATGATTGGACGTGGACAGAGAAGTCCTCTTTGTTGAGCTTTCTTTGTCTTCATTCATTGCCTCTGTGTGTTCTGATAGCAGGGAAGTTTCACAGGCAATAGAGGAACAGGTTTGCGAGCAGTGTGCTGTATTATCCAGTCTGATCAAGGCTGCTTTGCCTACAAGAGAAGCATATATGAGAGGCGAGCCTGCCCAGCCTCTGTTCACCTGTGCACTGTGATTGGCTGCAGTCAGCCTAGAGAAAAATACAAAGCTCAGTGATGATGGCACAGACAGCACAGATGCTGCTGCCTATGTCTACAGGCACTGGTTCCCATCCCCCCCCTTCTATCTTCAGAAAAACCTATGATGTTGTGTGTATCCCACTCTCTCCTTTCATTCTGTTCACTTAAAATGTTTGCATATTGTGAGCAAATTCCATTTCAGTCACCCAAGGGATGTATTGTTCAGATTGCAGTCCTGCCAAGCGTGAAGAGCCTTAGTGCCCGATAAGGAGAGGCATTTCCATTAACACCAATCACAGCTTCTTCTCACAGTTACCCACCTGAAGGGTAAAACATTTGCAATCTTTAAAAAAACATTCAGCGGTGTCATAATGGCTCAGAAAAAAAATACTTTTTTTTTTGTCACTTGGTGACCGTATCGAGAGCTTCTGAAAATCTGTGACTACATAGCAACAGCACATACCAGATCTATTACCCTGGAGAGGTACCAGCACACAGCTAATTGAACATCGAAATACAGTCTTTCATTCCAATCCTGAAGCATACATGCATATATCAGGTTTTTCCTTTATGGAATCAGCCAGTGTGGGAACATAATCATTAATAATCAGTTTAATAATGCATTATCATTGATTACTTGGCTTGGTGTTTGTCATATTGTGAGAAAAAGTCAATCATAAGAGGAATACATACATTGCTTACACTAAGGTTCAGCTATTATGCACCATCAGGTGCCAATTGTTGATTCTCCTCCTGTCTCAATATAAGTTTGAAACGAAATATGACAATGTAGGGAAAATTCACTAATTTACTCAGAAAATAAAAACATATGATGGGCTACCTTTTTGTTTCACAATTGCTGGGTAGTTTTAATGCTGTGGTCTTCATGTTCATGTCTTCATTTTTGTTACAAAGCTCATATGTGTACTAACAACTTGGAGGCACTCCGTGTCTGGGCCTCCACAGCTAAATGTTAAATGTATACAATTTATGTCACTTGGATAACTGCAGGGAAATATAAATAAGGTTGCAGTTAGGGGTGTGAAATTGGGAATGTAAATTAATAATCCCCCAAAAAAGATTGCACTTCTAAGGATGTTGGAGATCTGGGGGGTGAAAGTCAGAGTAGGCATATGTAAGAGTAAAAGCTGGCAAGAGAAAAGCACCGTGTGACAGCTGGAATATAACTATAAAAGGATGACATTTGGACTGCAGGTAAGCTAACCCACAACATGCCAGGGTCACACTACTGGGGTATGAGATCTGGGAGTCCAATACGCATAGAGCCTGGCAATGCCTGGTAACACTGGTTAGTGTGACCCTGTGGCAGTCTCAACCGGCCTGATAAGAAATGAGATAAACTAGACCTTATGCCATACTTCAATGAGGGAGAGACCCTTCCCCACAAGGAGCATCTTCCCCTCAACCTGGCCTGTGTTGTAGGGGTGCAGGTGTAGGCACATTGAGCACACCTGCGCCCCCACAACACACTTTAACAAAGTAACTGTGTTCCCCAACCCTATTGAATGACTACAGAGAGTGCTGAGGACCCCTTGCCCAGTCTTATGGGGGTATTAAAATAGCCTAGGAATACACACATAGCACCTAGAACCACACATTGTCTAAATAATTGTCCCACAGCTGAATTTACTTGAACAGGAGTATGGTAGTCATTTTACTCTGTTCCCAAATAAAAAGGTTACCTGAGATGATGTTTACATAGGGGACACCGAGATTGACAAGTTCACTTGCTCAATCTGTTGTCTGTCCCAGCACTGAATGACACTGTTTTCTGTCCCGACACTGAATGATTTTGGAAGAGCTATTATATACTGCTGTTTGAACAGAATTTGTTTTAATAACAAAAAAGAAAATGTTGCTAATAGAAAAGGTTATCTCCACTACCAAAAACCCTTTATGTAAGATGCTGGGAATGCAGTAAGGTATTTTATTACAAAGCGTTTTGGTGTGGTTGGTATATTTTTGTGAAACCTTGCTTCTGTAATGTCACAACTACTAGTAATGATTTTGCAAAGGCACTTGGGTGGATATACAACAGAAGAAATTCAAATACAAGGTCTCCTGTAATTTTCTGTATACTTGCATTGACTCAGGACTTAAAGTTATCAAAGCTAGCAGGGTATACCAATAAATTTTTATTTGATATTGAGGGAAATGCCACAAAAACATTTTAGGTAACACTTGTAGATCAGTTTTGGTTTGAAGCCCAGATATGTTGGTTGGTTTTCCACCAGTGCCTGTGTGAGTTTGCAGTAGCTAATATACCATCTTCATCAGCAGGTGGTTTATGTCAGATGGCATGCGCCCATCAAAGTCCCCGGATATCCTGCTGTTTGTTTATCTCCCATGTGGGATAATGTGCGCATGAGGGCATTGTGATGTATATATATATAATCAATCCATGATTCAAATTCCCCGTCTGTTCGCAGGGAATTTAAATGGGAACGTCAGTGACGTAGCTTCTGGCATCTGGAATGCACAGTTCCTTCCGACTACTGGACCTGACATCACTGACATCACTTTTGGTTTTCAGACAATTTTTTTTCCACTAGTGACCAGGTAGAGACCGGGTCTCAATTGAACATATTCTTCCACTAGCCGGATCTTGCTGTTCCTGATCTGGCTGGCGGAAGAATAATAATCTTCTTCTCGCTGGCAAACGTGGTGGGTTGAGCACCCGTACTGTTCGCCGGTAGAAGAAAAAAAAGCGAACATTGCATGCCATCACTAGTGAGAGGGAACATTATCTAAAAGGAACAAAGCTAGTAGGATAGCAACCAGAATATTCTAACATCAATTGGGTTTCTGATTATCAATTGGGTGACAAAAAAAAACTTAACTTTTTTGCTTCCATCTATTCAATTTGCCTAGAATATATTCAAATTAAGTAGTCTGTGAGTTATAAAATCAATTTGAATGAAGACTGCAAACTATTATATCCTTTGATGGTTTGATTAGATGTGTTCATACCTCCTGAGAACTGCAGTCAATGCTAACAATAGGCCTATATTTGGATGTATACACAGCAAATTGCCTGAAAGTAATATGCTGAATTTCTTGATAGTGTTTACATGCTATGACAAGCACTGAATTTCTATTGCCTACAAGCAAACGCATTTCAATGATGTTTGAGAAAGAAGCATGACCTAAGATCTAGTCAAAGGCGACAAGAAAAACAAAAATACAAACCACTTGATTGCAGAACTCTGATACATAAGGTAGGGTTGTGTTTTCTTTCAGATGATTGCAAACCCGCATTATGAATCTCACACAAAACAAACATCTGGAGCTGCAGACAAAATAAATTACATGAAACAAGGAGGCAGCAAACAATTGCATCCAGAGATTGCACAGACTACAACACGGTTCCTGAGCTTCAGTGGATTTATCAGTCATCTATATTTCATTATACAGCTTCTTAAGATGTGGAAAAGCCGACAGTTCAAATGGAGACCATTGGTGGAAATTACAAACACACGAATCTCAAATCCTTTTTAAGTGTGGCACCATTACCTTAACAAACACACAGTGTATTAAAATAAAAAAGTGAGTCATTGAAATTAAAGACCTGTCAATTTTCAAATTTTCTGTGATAACACGAACTCTTTAAATGGTGGTATGTGCCCAGGATTTCGCCATGTTTGCACAGCATGGCATTACAGAGGTATTCCAGGCTGAATTCTTATTAAAATTTTACCACTGACCTTTTTGTAGAAGATATAACTCTTCTATTCTTGATTTATAGGACAGAAAGCTGTAATATTTAGACCTACTAGAAAAAAAATATGCTAGCCATACATGCATAAATTTTTGCTCAAATGATTTTTAATTTGGTTGATGTGCAATTTTAATATCGACTGTCAGACCAATGCCATTGGATGGTACTACCACACAGTGTATATATTACAAAACGTATTCCTTAAATTCATTTCCTTTCCAGTTATGATGATGTGTGTTCATTGTTCTAAATACTAAATTCAGATAATTGTATTATTAACGGAAATGGTGTATCCTGAACCATTGTCACTCTTTGATGCTCGATGTTTAGATCACTTTTAGTTGGTCCACTTAAACTATAAATTTTTAGGCTATTCAAGTAAATTCAGTGTATTACCAGCTTTAGTATCACCGGCAAAACATTTGAACATAACTATGTTATATAAGCACTAAATGACTATTTAAATAGTTGTATGTGTTATACATTAAGGCTGCCTATACACAGGTCGATGCCCGTGCAATCGAGAAACCCTGAGCGTAGTGTGATGACGTCATTGCCGCCCATACATAGGTTGATGCCCGTGCAAACAAGGAACTCTCAGGCGCAGCACGATGATGTAATCAAAGTGCACTCTGCCTTCCTGGATTGAACAAAGAATTGACAGGATCCAAATAGGTGCAGAATGAAGCCAAGCCAATCAAATTAGGCAGCTGCAGAATTTAATTGGCCCAGATTTAAATTTTAGTTCTTGCAACAAAAAAAGTCTGATTTATATATACATAACATAAAAAGGATACGTTTTTGCTTTTTCTTGGTGCTTGAGGAGTACTTGCTCTTAAAAGATTAGGCTTTACATCTAGGTGGCATCATAGGAACTCATTTCTATCGGTAAAGCTGTAGTTAAACATTATTTACAAATAGGATTGTTTTGGTTTCTTATTGACGCAAATCATATAAAGAATTCTTATACACTATATTGCCAAAAGTATTGGGATGCTTGCCTCTATACATACATGAATGATAATGATATCCTTTTAGGTTTTAGGTTAAATATGAAATTGACCCACCCCTTGCAGCTATAATAGCTTTAACTGTTCTGGGAAGGGTTTCCACAAGATTTCAAAGAGTGTTCATGTTAATTTTTTTTCATTTTTGCTTCCTGGAGCAAGCACAAATACCCAATTCTGCCTATGGCCAATATGCCATAGGTACAGATCTTTATCCTGTACCTATGACATGTACAATCTTGGTCTCTTATGGTGATTGTTCTTTTTACTCCACACAGACAAAGTGCTAAACAATTCTCCTGATAAAGCGACATGGCAATGGAAATGGAAATACAATTTTACTTGCCTGCAGACAATTTTGGAGATGATAAAATGGAATTGCTGTAGATTTATAAAAAATGGCTGGCAATGCACTGAAAATAAATCAAAAGGCCACCATGCACCTTACAATGTGACTGTACAATTTTTGTACAATTAGATTTAGTTTTACGGAAACTTTGTAATATGAGGAGCTGTCTATGCTGTTAATTAATCTGTGCTCGTGCAAGGAGGTCCTTATACTATATAGTTTTTAGTAGATCTAAAGGAAATTGTGCAGAGAGATTGAAAGGTGTATGGTGAGCTTTTAGGTTTGTTTCTCCTGGTTCAGGTAAACTAATTCCCTTATCATACTAGCCTTTAACTACAAGAGCAGGATTATATATTGGAGACAATTAAAACCAAAACTTTCCATGTCCTAAAGAAATGATCAATAAGCCAAGAACAAATTGCAAATTAATTGTTTTTTAGACAAAATCATGATTGATTGATTGATTTTTAAAATGGGTGCCACTACTGCCTGTTTCTCTTATAAAAGAATTTTCTCTCTCAATATATTAATTAAGAAGTAAAAATCATGGGGAGATTTCTTCAACAGACACACATCTGATTGAGGTTCAATACATCTTTGAAGTCATCCCAGGCAGAATTTCGTAAAACTGCTTTCCGCTCATCAATGAACAGATGGTCTGTACATGTAATGTTGATGTGGATAAAACATGTGTCAGTGACTGTACTGCATTATTTCAGATGCTTAGTTGGGAACCAGTTCTTTGCCACTCCTAACTGGAAACCAACCAACAATTATAGGCCAGATCTCATCCATAGTAATAACATTGGGACAGATGGGGTGACTCTCAGCCACTTGCCACACACAAGAGTGAAAACAACCAGTGCAGTTGTAGTTAAAAGGGATTCTTTCTGAATAGGAAATTAGACAAAATAGCAAACCATTTCAACAAATGTTCCAAATAGCTTATAATAAACATGTTTTACAGAAAAAGCTAAGCATCAAAAAAATACATAAAAAATACATATAACTTTACTGGTTATATTTTTACTTAATATCTTATCTTTAAGACATCTGTGAGAACAACAGCAATGCAAATACAATGTTATAGCCAAATTATAGATTGGCATAATGTAAGCTTGCAACGTATGGTAACATGTGTGCACATTTTAAGCAATGGACTAGTTCACATGAAAATGCATGCCAATGTGTGTAAAACAAAAAGGAGCACAGTGTTCATATCTACTGGAGTAACACAAGGTAACCCATGTTTGACAATAGCACATTACATCCAGGATTTCGGCATGAAAATTTCAATGCATTTAAAATGAACAGGTGTAATTCTGTAGTGTCGTGGAGGACCATGTTCTTTGTGATGTTCGGACACACGCTGTCTTCAGGCTCTCACACATAAATAAAGCACTGTCCACTGAGCTGGCTAGGGGATATACAGTGGTGTGCAAAACTATTCCTGATTTCTTATTCTTTTGCATGTTTGTCACACAAAATGTTTCTGACCATCAAACACATTTAATGATTACACAAAGATAACACAAGTAAACACAAAATGCAGTTTTTAAATGATGGTTTTTATTATTGAGGGAGAAAAAAAACTCCAAACCTACATGGCCCTGTGTGAAAAAGTAATTGCCCCCTGAACCTAATAACTGGTTGGGCCACCCTTAGCAGCAATAACTGCAATCAAGTGTTTGCGATAACTTGCAACGAGTCTTTTACAGTGCTCTGGAGGAATTTTGGCCCACTCATCTTTGCAGAATTGTTGTAATTCAGCTTTATTTGAGGGTTTTCTAGCATGAACCGCCTTTTTAAGGTCATGATACAACATCTCAATAGGATTCAGGTCAGGACTTTCACTAGGCCACTCCAAAGTCTTCATTTTGTTTTTCTTCAGACATTCAGAGGTGGATTTGCTGGTGTGTTGTGGGTCATTGTCCTGCTGCAGCACCCAAGATCGCTTCAGCTTGAGTTGACGAACAGATGG
>CM070034.1:62348112-62359265 GCA_036250615.1 Ptychadena robeensis | reverse complement strand
GTGGTCAAAATACTCATTTGCCTAATAATTCTGCACTCCCTGTATACCCCCAACCATTCTCTACATCTTCAGCAAGTTTGGAGATGATACCATGCTCAGGTGCTTTGCAATTCGCTCGAAATCGTCGAATTTCTGAAAAATAATTCGACCATGTCTACTGGTTGGTAGTAAGAAATTCATTATTACATTTCTTGTGAGATGACTACAACATTTCAGCAATGGTTGCTTAAATTTGATAGCAATGTCACATTTTGGGTAAACAAATATTTTTATTTTATTTTACAACCTGCATGGTAAATTGTCTAAAAACTGTGACCTAAAAGATGTCACTGCAAAAAATTATTTTGTCACCAGGGCCTGAAATAGACTAAAATAAGATTTGTTGCTGATAACCTAAAATAAAATAAAATAGTATTTGTTGCTGGTGCCCTGAATAGAAAACAGTAATATTTGTTGCCCAATAAAAAAAAAAAGATATATATATAACTGCAGTTTAATCTATGTGAAGTAGAACATTGTGACACTCCATTCTGTAATACTAAAAATAAAATAGAACAGCCATAAGAAATATAAGGAGTTCTTCAATGTGTCAAAAAAATTATATTTTTCCAATAATCTGAAAATAAATCTAAACAGAATTGTGGGCCTTATATGCTTATGGTGATGATTTTGCTTATTTTCTTAAGATATATGAACTTCATATTTACTTAGCGGACACCACTCCCCCCATAACGGTTTTATTTGTATGAAAATCTGTTAAAATGCCACAAGCAGCACTAAATACACACTGAGACAAAAGGCTGGCCCAAGGTTGTGCCACGTGTCATGCTTACACACCCAGTTGTTGTACGCCACTGCGGGATCATGGTCTGTTATGGAGACAAGGTCTGCTATGTATTCCTTCACTATCTTCCAACACTTGTCCCTCCTTGTACCATTAGGCCGCACTTCAGGGTGAGATTGCTGGTGGGGTGTCATGAAAGTGTCCCATGCCTTAGATATTGTTGCTCTGTCTTTGTTGGAACTGCTATGTGTTCCCCTTGTCTCCCTTTCTCAGTTTTCTTAAGAAGTACGGACTCTGTTGACCACGTAACAGAAAACTTTGAAGCAATCTCTCCACAAGTACCTTCTGGTATTGCACCATTTCACAAGTTCTTTTTGTAGTGGGAGCCGAGAAGGGTGAACACCCAGTAGTCTTGTATAACGCAAGGGTCGTGGGAAGGCAGCCTAACATGAAGTCAGCCATGTGTGCCAGGGTATCAACAGACAAAACGTCCATGTTGACATCTAAATGACTCTCCATCTCCTTCTCCTCTTCGTGGTCAAGTTGCACTGGGAAGACAAACTGTGTGTGATCTCACTATGACCCTGTGTTGCAGGAGGAGGAGGTGGTGGAAGAGGAGGTGGTGGAAGAGGAGGAGGTGGTGGGGGAGGAGGTGGTGACAGAGGAGGAAGTGGCAGCACCTGTGCCATGCCAGAGTACGATTCTCTTCTGACCTCCACAATATTCACCCAGTGTGCAGTCAGGGATATGTAGCATCCCTGGCCAACAACACTTGTTCATGTGTCTGTGGTGAGGTGGACGTTCCCAATTAGTGCGTTGGTCAGGGCACGGGTGATGTTCTGGGATACATGTTGGTGTAAGGCGGGCACAGCACACCGGTTGGGTGGCTGGGGGCTGGGTCTCGATGGCCACCAACATCAGGCTGCGGAAAGGATCATTGTCCCCAAGCCTAAATGAAAACAACGGCCAGTAATTTTCGACGTTGACCATTTAGGGATATGGCCTGTGGGTGGGTATTTGCGCTTGCGTTAAAATGTCTGTGTTATGGACATTTGGAAGTGGATGTTGTTGCTGATGGTTCATGTGAAGGTCCAGGTGCAGGGAGAGGGGCATCCAGGCTGACACCATCAACAAGGGATTGGCCAGCAGTGCGTTACACAGGGTCTGTGTCCCACAGACCCGGATTGTGGACCCAGGTGTTCGGCCCACTTATTAAAGTGGTGGTGAGGTTGCTAGTGTTCACACCTCCCCTCATTTTGGTACTGCACAGGTTGATAACTACCACCCTTTTGTCGTATGCACTTTCCTCTAAAACCCTTCATACTAGGGAACACCTACTCCTTGGCAAGGTAAATTTGATGTGACACAACTTCTCTCTTTTGCAACCCCACCACGTCCATCACCTCCTCTTCCACTTCCTTGCTCTGCTCATCCTCCTGACTTGACCAAAACATTGGGAATCTGGGAACAATATCTCAGGTGTAGTTGTGTGTAATTTTTAAAAATAATTTGTTGATTACCATAAGAATATATTAATATTTAATAGTTGATGTTCCCACAACAAGAGTAGTGATTCTCTTTCTGTGAAAGCTTTCAGAGGTTATCATTTTTTGCTGTGTGTTGTAATGTAGGCTAAAAAGGGAAATCAAGAAATTCTCTCTGAACTTCCTGAATTGAATTACACTACAATAAGCCTTTAAATAATATATTACGGGTAAATGATTATGGTTGAGCTGATTACATAATTTTGATTTGGGAAAGATGAGACCAAATAAAACATTATTTAGCTGATGGAAAATGAATTCATATATCTTAAAGTCATGAGGTCAACAATTTTGCATTCATTTTAAGTGGCATTAGCAATGTATGATACCATTTCCATGAAGCATTGTGTGAATGGAGCCTTAAAAAAGTGTCATAACATATGCAAAATGCCCCACTGCACCCCTTCCCCCCTAGCTAGCTGCTCTGTATGTGAAGGCGTGGCGAGCACGGACCCAGCTCTTTCCCCAGCTGGGGAAAGGAGAGGCCCGGGGGACCTGTAAACCGGGTCCCCATCGTGCGGTAATTGATGTGCCCATGTGGTGCACATTGATTACCGTACAATTGACCCGCAATCAATCACAGTGTGGTGACGTCACCACGCTGTAATTGATCACCGGTCCATTGCACGGGAATATACCTGTGTGTGGCCAGCTTAAGACACCCAATGGAGACAATGCCTTAAAGGTAACTAAATGTGCAAGTTGCATTAATCTTAAATTTCCTCAGGCCAACCTCAGTTAGGGCTTGTCCCCACTTTCCCCCAATGTCCCCATGGTTCTGCGGCAGCCGCCCACTCGCGTCTTGCCACTAGTGCACGAGCGGTCGCATACTGTGTGTATGGGTAATGCTCAAATTAATAAGCATATTTCTAAGAAACTAAATTGCTAACTATTTAATAATTCATTTTAAACTATTTTCAAAAAAAAGTTTTGTACTAACCTGCTTGCAAAATATAGGTCAGTATGTTAGGTTTGTTTATACATTTTGGTCATATTTTGATTACATTGAATTGGCAATCATAAAAATCGCCTGACATCCACTAACAACCTAATTAGTCACTCATCTCTACATATGAGCAAAAGAGGGATGCAGATGTCTCCAATTAACAGACCAGCTGAATATACTGCTGGCATAAAAGGCAAATACATTTGAAAGGTTGAAATGTTCTTAGTTTTATATTAAACTCATTTTCAGATGTACTTTTAATATCTTTTTAGTGGTTGCCATATAACAAGTTATATTGAAAAATCCTGTCAGTGCATATTCTCAGAAATCATCAGCACATTTTATCTAAAATGTTAAATATGAGAATAGAATGTCAGTGTAATTTAATAGAAGGTGGATAATGTTATGTAAAGTTTTAATAACCATCGTCTGTACCAGCTTATTGATACTGAAGTATTAGACAACTAGATCATGACAGGGGAGCCAATGGCACAAGAGAGATAATTCATTATTTATGAGTGCTTTGTCTGATAAGTGTCTGATGAAACCATCAGCTGATGTACTAACACTGCACCGATGATTTTATGAAAGTGTCACTTTACATTAATAACAACTTAGATGTTTTCTGCGGCCAGATTATTGTTACGGCTTTAAAAGAAAAAAAAAAGGGTTATACAAGGGTTACTTAAAAGACAAGCCTCAGAGCACAAGCTACAGAACTGTTATGTTCTCATACTAGCTGTGAGCAGTAGAGAAGAACAGAATGACACATGTGAACTGCCAGAGTTAATTTTATCTTTTGAAATTCCAGATAAAGTCAAAAAGTTTTATTTTCTAGTTTCATATAGAGTAAGCCTCCCTCTGCTCTGCTAAGTAAAATAGATTTAAATTTTTTCATTACAGTATATAAAGTTATGGCACTTTGTACATGTGTGCACATTTTTATAGCTAGTGTTGCCATGTATACTAATCAGGGGGGATTTGATTTAAATCAAACTGATTTAAATTACTAGTTCCCAGGTGCCCAAACTGCGGCCCCTTGGGCGTTCTTTGGCGACCCCCCTCAGTCTTCCACTTGAGGCCCCTGAAACCTAACTATTAATGCATAGGGCATAGGAACTCACATGTCTGCCAAATCAAAGGTTATGTGTCCCAACGATATAATCAATGGCTTTGAAGCACACAACATTTGATGATATATATGACACAAAATGTGCATTACCATACTACAGTGTTCCCTAATGCTTGAAGTATAATTAAAAAAAAATTTTTATTTACCAAATTTAACATGATGTCTTTTAGCATTGCCTGCTGCTGCTTTGTTTCATAAAAAAATGCTTATACAAGGCAGTATAGATTGAAAATGTTATATGCTGACTTTTAGTGATGCCGAGGGCCGCACTTGTGGCCCTCTATAGCAACTCAGTTGCCCACCACTGCACAAGTTGGTAAGGCTTGATTTAAATCATAGTTTTCTACATAAAGACTAACTCTTGCTGGTATAACTTTAATATGCAAGTACATATAGATTTTAAGAATAAAATTTTCATATTAGTTTTTTTTTCCCCATTTTAGATTAATCATTCATATTTGGACAATGTTTCTGTTGTACTTAGAAAGGAGAAAAATATCCATTACCCTAATAATAACAATTAAAATAGATTTATTCAACTGAAATAATAACATAATAGCATATGTTATTTGCTTAAACAAGCATCCATGTTTGTTAACTAATTGGGCTATATTTTAAGAAACTTGGACTGTCAGCCCAGCCTACACATGAAAAACGCAAAAAAATTTGTTTCTATTCTTTTTGAACTCCAAACTTGCTATGCTTTTTCCTGAACTTCTTGAAACTTAGCACTGAAGGGGTTGATTCTGTATTCATCATTTTGTAGAACAATAGGATTAAGGTCTTTTTCTCAACTCTATTCATGTTATAACATTTTTGCTGTGAAGAAGAGGCATGTGATCTCTGCTGAGTCAAATTCAGAACTGCAAAAGTAAACCAAGCATCTGTGATAATATCTTGTATGCAAAGAAACTGCCCAATAATCTTACAAACACCTCTGGAAGAGCATGACGTTGTGAATGGATTAATGGGATTTATTTACCCCCAAAAATACTGCCTTATTCTACATTACTAGAAAAACAAATCTTTATTTCATGATGGAAGAACCTTTGGATGGTAATATATTGTCCTCAAACAGCATTTTATTTTAAAAAATCAGATAAAAAAAAAAAAAAAATCAGATAAAAAAAAAAAAAAAATCATAGATTTTTGTCCACCCTGATACTAATATACTAATGCTTAAAATGGCGAAAAGAACAGTGATACATATGTTTTTTTCCTTTTTCTGAATATATTGGTCCTTCATCAGTAAAGCCTCCCACATACGTTTAGATTCTCAGTTGATCTGCCGGCATATGATGTCATCACGCACTCCCTGTCCTGAAGAGAATCGTCTAGGCACCCTTTGTGTGCCGACACTTACATAAAGAAAGGAAATTGCTCTAAGAATTGCAGATATGTCCATAATGGCTTAGAGCGATATGGCGGCTTAAGCTTTAGATTTGCACCCAATTTTGCAGCAGATTGACTGCCGTGAGTGCGCATGGTGGTCAATTAGCTGAAAAATCAAGTGCAAATCGAAGAGTGTATGGGGGGGCTTAAGGAAGTGATTAACACTATTTTCTGCCACATTGGCGACAACGTGCCCTATTAATTTGCACAAAAGCTAACTTGTGCTCAACATTAAAAACAAAGTGGCGCAGTAAGTGGACACTGTTACATTCATTAGAATGGGAAGTATCCTAACTGCGTCTTTTTTCCTGTGTTGGATGCACATGCAATGTAGGGAAGAAGATGCAGTGGACAGTGCTGCGTAATATGTTGGTGCTATATAAAAAAATGGTAGTAATAATAATAATGGACACAAGGGCTTAATAAGGCCCCTTCGGTTGGAAGAAGTTTCTTTTGATTGTCACTCATTGCCAGGGGAAAAGATAAGTATCCATTAAGATAAGTATCCATCAATTAGGTAGCAGAAAGTCTGTCCTCATTCCCCAGGACTGACTAGGTAGGTCAAAGCATCATCACACCTAACAATAACCTTTATTGAGAATTAGAAACATAATGTCCTACAGCCCTTGGGAGAGAATTCTACTGGATTAAAATTTTTTTAAGAGGGCTTCCAAACGCAAACAGGTAGGTCACAATGCTCTAAGAGTTTAAATTATGTATACAAATCCCCATATGCCAGAGTTAGGGCTAACGGCAATCTGTCCGACCCCTTTGACATAAGAAATGGGACCAGACAGGGGTGCCCATTGTCCCCCTTGCTCTTCGTCCTAACCTTGGAGCCACTACTTAACCAAATACGGGATCACCCCAGGATAAAAGGTATCCTCATTAGACACAGAGAATACAAGATTGCCGCCTTTGCGGATGATCTGTTGTTCACTCTATCTCATCCACGGGCCTCACTCCCAGCCCTACTATTGGTTTTGAAAGAATTTCAGGACATATCCAACTTTAAGATAAACCATTCTAAATCATTCGCTCATTCACTTAACATAAACATCCCTAAGAACCAACAAATGAAATTCCAAACAGATTTTCCATTCCAGTGGGCCGCTACACATATAACTTACCTGGGAATCTCCCTACCCAACGATCTGAAGGAGATTTTCAAACTCAACTTCCCGCCCCTCCTTAAAGAAATTAAAGCGGACTTAGTTCACTGGCACAGACCTACTTTTTCTTGGTTTGGCAGGATGGCCATTATTAAAATGAACATAACCCCCAGGTTTCTGTACCTCTTCCAAACGCTACCTATCTCCGTGCCCAAGCAATTTTTTGCTTCTTTACGCACCCTGATAAGACAATTTCTCTGGGGACACAAGAAACAGAGGCTTGCTTACAAATCCCTGATAGCCCCCAAATCAAAGGGAGGAACAGGTCTACCCGATCCAGAGATCTACTACAAAGCATGCCACGTCGCTCGATTGTTGGACTGGGGCCTTCATTCTGGGTCTAATGACTGGGTTGACTTGGAAAATTACCTGACTGAAACACCTTAGTACACCTTCCTTGGCTTCCCATGACGCCAAAGACCGCTAGACAAACTCTTCTGCCGCTGACTTCGGCTACTATGCTGGCGTTTCAGGAAGCTAAAAAATTGTGTAAGCTGACTACATTCCCAAACCCCCTGACGCCTTTGGTCTATAACCATTCCTTCCCACCTGGAAGCTCATTGATTAGAGGGAGGAGCGGGGATCCCCCCGACTTATATCGTGCCTATAATTTTTTCAGGAATGGGGTCTTCAAAGACAGGGACGAGCTACGGGATGAGGACATCTGTCTTCCCCTATGGCTCTACCTTCAAACTAGACATTACTTGAATGCCAGAGACAATAAGCAGCTTATATGCAGAGACCCTACATTCCTGGAAACTATTTGGGCTAAGGGGACACCGATAAGGCACTCCATATCTTTAATCTATAATCACGACGCCGCGACAGATAGAACTGTGACACATAGACAGGCCTGGGAGTCAGACTTGGGAGTTCAGTTCTCAGACAAGGGATGGGAAAAAATAAACATCCTCACCAGTAAAGGTTCCTTAAATGTACGGATTCAGGAAAATAATTATAAACTTCGCACTAGATGGTACAGAGTACCTCAAATCTTACGCCACATATTTCCTGATTCCGACAGCAACTGCTGGAGATGTAAAATGGAAGAGGGCACATATCTGCACATCTGGTGGGAGTGTAGCCTGATCACCCCCTTTTGGTCAATGTTAGCCGAGGTCATAGAGGGCATCACGGGGCACAAGCTAGCCTTTATGCCTGAATGCTTCCTTCTCCACCACACACCCATGCCACTGAAGTCCTATAAGGGGTCCCTGATTTTCCATATGATAAACGCGACAAAATTGCTCATACCAATGCTTTGGAAAAGTCCCCAAACTCCTTCAAAAGAAGAATGGTTTACCCAAATAAACCGCATAGCGGAAATGGAGAAGCTAATACACATTGCCCACGACACACTCACTCGCTTCTTGGCGGTCTGGAATCCATGGGTTGACAATACAACAACCCCCCCCCCCTAAATTAGGGCATTTGTCCCTGTCTCGCATGAAAATACCGGGCAATAGAGTGCCTCTTAAGGGCCAATCTTGCTCACCAGGTGACCCCTTAGGCAGGATTGGAGATACTCGTCCACATCTTCACGCACTGGCGTACAGTGCCTAGTGAACATGCCATTTCTACATTGTTCACTCGCTGATATACAGTAGGGCCTTCCTATCCACCACCTTGAACTTTAGATTTAATCATACAGTCCCATTATACGGAGGACATGGGAGGTCCGCCATTTTATGTTGAATACTATTTCTTTACTTCTTTTACCTATTTCCTTACTATGCGTTGTTAGGGTGGATAACCCATTTTGTTACTAATATGTTTATCGCTCAGGTTACAAGCATTATGTCAAGCTAGACTGTTTACAATATTGTATGTGACTTGTTTCAATGCTATTGCTAAGGACTGAATCTCAATTTCACCATTTGTATGCAATGCTTCATTTCATATGTACCTTTGCAAACGGTTATTACTTGTCCAGTTTGACCCAAAAATGCTGTACTGTTAATAATTTTTCAATAAAGCTTGTTTGGGAAAAAAAAATTATGGTGACATGGCTGCCACTGAACAAAAAAATCATGCATGAAATTAAACCTTTCCTCTTCATATATTAGCAGTTTCTTTATGTGTCAACACCACAAAACTTGTTTATAAGAAAGAAACTCAATTGACATCAGTGCAATGGTAAGAGGACTGGAGGAAATTGGTAAGTGAATGCCTCTTTTAAAAAAAGTCTTGTGGGGGAGGGGGTCTGTGAGGAAGTGATGAAAAGTAAAAATGTTTGCCAATGCTCCCTGTTACAGTGCAATAAAACTATAATTAAAAAAAATATTTGGCTGGATTTCTGTCTTCCAGAAATGGATTTCCAGTATTTCTCAGAAGAGTAGCTGCCTCTGGTGGAATGAAAGGTTGTGTCATAAAACATGAGAGACTCTGCTCTGAATCACTAATATCTCTTCCCACAATAATCATTTCTGCCGATTGCCCTTCTTCAAAAAGATTGTTCATGATGCTGTATTTAATAAGCTAATTTAGAAGCTGCACAAATGTCAAAGTACAGAGTGAACATGTTCATATAAATTTAGACATTAATTCCAGCATAAGTAAGTTCCATTTCCTAATGGCTCTATTAGGTTACACCACTTCTCTGCACAGGCCACTAGAGAGAGGAGAGAAGAAACAATTTACTGATAAATATTTGATAAATATTTAGACTGGCCTCCTTCATATTGTACTGATATTTTCTTAAAGGATCTTTTCTGATATTGTCCTGTTTACATTAAAAGAAAGTAAGGAGTACCAAGAGCTTGCATGTGCTGCTGCATACTAATTAGATAATTTATGGGAGTGTTAAGTTAGGCATACATGTATGGATTCCCACATGTTCCGCCTGCAAGCAATCACAGCGTGGTGGTCCCTGTACGTATGGGAATAGCGATGTACTCCACTCACACATCAATTCTCATATATTTCTTTGGTTGGGGATCCAAAGTAAAGTAATCGCCTGGATTTAAGACTTCACCAGGACATTACAATATCTTTATGATTTTCTGCTGTTGATCATCTAACGACTGCAACAAGATTTCAAAAGTTCTGGAACTTCTACAGATAATGGACAGTTTGCAAACAGGAGGATCAGACTTTTAAAAAAAGTCCAACATCAACCTGTTTGTGGGGAGATATAAATTCGCCTACCGGGAATTTTAATTGGGAAAACGCATAGTTCCTGGTTCCGATCGCCGGATGTGATGTCACTGACATCACTTCCAGTTTTCAGAGCCCATTTTTCACTAAAAGACTCGGTTCTTTACCTGTTCTCTAGTTAAAAGATTCTTCCTTCGGCGGTATCTTACTGCAGGTTGAGGAATAGTAAGCTCCTTCTCGCCGGCGAATGGGGCGGGTCGAGCACCCGTACTGCTCACCGGCTATAAGGAATGCGAACATCACTAATAATGGATCACATAAAAGCACAATGTAGTCCTATTAGAATAAACATGTTTTTCATAATTATGTTCAGTTGCAAGCTTCCACACTTAATAAGAATATTTTTGACTGATAATACTTGATAAGTCAGCATGTGCTATGGCCATTAACAGCAAAGCAACACCCTAACACCCTTGCTTTCATTCCCCACATACTCCCAGTAATTACTTCTGTTGTCTAGTGATGAGCATCACAGGCAATATTTGTATTCACAAAGTATCGCAAATGTTTTGCTTAATATTCACAACAAATTCGTAAATTCCAGAATTCGTGATCTTCAGTCATTATTACCTTCATTGTGAAAAAGATTTTCGCAATAAAAATGCTGATATTGGCCTATTTTCGCAATCAACACTACTGATGTAAAAGTCTTGAACATTCACGATTATGAAGATATAGCACTATATTCTAAATCTTCGTCGATACTCGCGTTTCAAATATTTGTGAACAACACTACTGTTGTACCCTATTCCCCGGGAATCTATCACCACCACCAAAAAATAAAGAAGAATGGCAAAATGGGGTAAAACATATCTGAAATATTTAAAACAAGGAAGTAAATCTATTTCATGTTTTAAAGAATGATGGATAAATATATTTACTACACAAGTACATTACAATATGTTCCATTGACATCTGGAAACAATTATATGCATAAAAATTTGCTTAAAAAGCTGTGAGATAAATTTATCTTGAGGGCAGATTGAGATTGTACAAAACACAGCCAGAGGTACTAGGTATTGTGATT
>CM070034.1:62316668-62343870 GCA_036250615.1 Ptychadena robeensis | reverse complement strand
ATGGTGCGCTTTTGGTACAGAAATCTGTACCTATGCAGTGCGCTAGGGAGGTTAATATATCTATATTGTTTGTTTACTATGTTTTTCTGTATATTACAACCCCTTTTATTTTATTATTGAACTTTTACTGCAGTACAGTGGATTCAGAAGGTACATGTTATTTTTTTTTTCTTTGAATTTTTTTTATTTGTGCTCATTTGTTTTCTTTTGTCTTAAAATTGGATAAAATTGTTCATCCAATTCAATTCAAAAGAAAAGAAAGTCAAAGAAATCCAAAGTTGTGTGGTTGCGCACAGATGCGGGCGGAAGCGGTTCTGAACGCCACCCTACCACATTTTTATCCGCATGCCGCGGCTGTCCGCATCCACGTGCTCAAATCGGATATAGTGAATATGGATGCAGATTTTGACCGCGTCCATTCATTTCCTATGGGCGCGGACGAGGGCCAGGCACAAAATTAGCATCCGATCGCATAGATGACCGCGTGCGTCCGCATGCGAAACCGCATGGGTTGCGGTCGGTAGTGGCCACAGACGTGCGGATAGAACCGCATCCGATTGCTGTATTGGAAACAAGCACTAACAGATTTAAAATGTAACAGTTTTGTTCTGGAATGCTTCTGAGTGACATTGTGCTTATTGCCTGAATTACGACAATAATTACGTCTGCCGCTTGCTTTTACTTCTGCCTGAATAACGACTACGATTACGCCTGCCCTGACATCTGCCTGAATACCGACTACGATTGCGCCTACCGCCTGCCCTGACATCTGCCTGAATACCAACTACGATTATGCCTGCCGCCTGCCCTGACATCTGCCTGAATACCAACTACAATTATGCCTGCCGCCTGCCCTGACATCTCTGCCTGGATACCGACTACTCTGCTGCTGCCATGGCTTCAAGCTCTGCAAGACATCTACGCTACCAAGATGTGCTAAAACGCTTGTCGGACACCACAACACTTTTGGAGAGCGACAATCGAGAGTCTACAGCATTAAAAAAAAAATCATGCAAAACGCTGTATCACTTTTGGTACAGAAATCTGGACCTCGGTGAACCGCCAGGGAGGTTAAATACGGTCAGATCCATGAATATTGGGGCTTTGACACAATTCAAAAATGTTTGGCTCTATGTGAAACAAACACAATTTATTGCAGATTATCAGCTTTAATTTGAGGGTATTTACATCCAAATCATGAGAACGATGTAGGAATTTCAACAGTTTGCATATGTGCCTCTCACTTGTTAAGGGACAAAAAGTAATGGGTCATCTCAAGATGAGATCCAAAGAGCTGTCACTATCAATAAAGCAAACCATCAGTAGGCTGAAAAAAATAAACAAACCCATCGGAGAGATAGCAAAAACATTAGGCGTGGCTAAAACAACTGTTTGGAACATTTTAATAAAGAACACCAGCAACACCAATAGACCTGTAAGACCACGGAAAACAACTGTGGTGGGATGACACCAGTGAAAGAATTCTTTAACTGGTGAACAAAACACCCTTGACGAGTATGGAGAAGGAAAGAAACTGCTCATGATCCTAAGCATACCACCTCATCAGTGAAACATGGTGATGGTAGTGTCAGGGCGTGGGCATGTATGGCTGCCAGTGGAACTGGTTCTCTTGTATTTATTGATGATGTGACTGCTGACAAACGTAGCAGGATGAATTCTGAAGTGTTTCAGGCAATATTATCTGCTCATATTTAGCCAAAAGCTTCAAAACTCATTGGGTGGTGCTTCACAGTGCTAATAGACAATGAACAAAAGCATACTGCAAAATAAACCAAAGATTGTTTAAGGGAAAGAAGTGGAATGTTATGCAATGGCCATGTCAATCACCTGTCCTGAATCCAAATGAGCATGCATATCACTTGTTAAAGACAAAATTAAAGGTAAAATTCCCACAAGAACAAGCAGGAACTGAAGACATTTGTAGTAAAGTCCTGGCAGAGCATCACCAGGGATGAAACCCAACATCTAGTGATGTCGTGCATTCCAGACTTCAGGCTCTAATTAAATTTGCAACCAAGTATTAAAAAGGGAAAAGTTTGATATATGATTATTATGTCCCATTACTTTTGGTCCATTAAAAAGGGAGGCAAATATGCAAAATGTTCTAACTCCTACACCGTTTACCTGATTTGGGTGTAAATGCCCATAAATTTAAGCTGACAGTCTACAGTTAAAGTGGACCTACAACCAGAAATCTATGTTTTTATGAATGGCACTAGAAGTGCCAATAATAGGGAGGAATGCAGTAAAAAAATCCAAAAACATACCTGTAATGACCAATTTAACAAGATAAACCTCACTTCCTGGTTCGCTGAAGGCAATACATGAAACTGGGGGTGCAATATCGCGGGTGGACACTGGGGGGCGTTTAGTGATCTTCCATGGGAATTTTCAAAGCAGATCACTGCTTCCAGTGACGTCCTGCCTTTTTCTGCCTAAAATGAACCAGAAAGTGAGAAGAGCTGTGGGATTATCTTATTACATTTTTTTCACTGCATTCCTCCCTATTATTGGCACTTCTAGTGAAAACATAGATTTCTGGTGGTAGGTCCGCTTTAAAGCACATTGTGTTTGTTTCATTCCAAACACATTGTGGTGGGGTATAGAGCCGAAAACTTTAAATTTGTGTCAATGTCCCAATATTTATGGACCTGACTGTATGTATGGTGCACTCTTAGTATTTCAAAATAACATTGTATATACATATTACTGGAAACGATATAAAGTCTTCAGAACGTTTGTGAAAGTCAACATTAAAATGAAAGCAAAAAAATTAAGATAAGAAATACCTTCTTTTAATGGACTAGTTTTCTAAAACAAGCACCTCCGTGTATTTGCCAGCAACGCAACTATTAGATAAAGATATGGAGCCATGGTCAGTTTGCAAATGGAGCATGAATTGTTTCCATTAGAAGTGTTATTATGAATAAGGACCCTTAGAATATTTTAGTCTTTTACAAAGATTAATTAAATTTCATAAGTGCTCTCAGTGCTGTAATTTACTTATCCTGCAGTCATGAACTTAATTCTTAATCATAGTACTCAAGGTTATAGTAACCCATGCTTTTCTGAAGTTAAACATGTTACTATGAAAACTGTATCTTGCCCCAAAATAGAAAGGTTTTGGACGGATGTTAAGTCAATTATCCAAAAACTGTCCGACCACGTCTTACCAAAGTGGCTTGGATCATCTAGATGAAGGTGCAATGATTCTGAGTAGTTGACCCCTGAGACATTACCCCCTGATAACCCCTCCTTTTCCCTTTAATTATCTTCCTTTCCTCTTTTTCTTTTCTTTCTGTGCACCCCTACTTTCTCTCTTTCTACTCTATTTCTATTTACCGTATTTTTTAGACCATAAGACGCATTTTTCACCGGACGTCGGTGATCACAACTTGGCTCCCCGACAGCTCTTCCGGCAGATAGATCAGCTGTGTGCAGAGGGGGAGGAGATCACACAGCTGATGGGCTATGTCAGCTCTGTAACCTCCATCTTCCAGGAGAGCTGTGGGGAGCTGAACTGTATTGGCTATATTTGCAGAGCCCCGCAGATATAGCTAATGCAGAGTGTGTGGAGCAAGCTGCACTGGCAAGCAGCTTCCTCACACACACAGCAGAGAAGGGACAGGGAGACCAGAGGGCAGATTCCCCCGTGTTTCCCCTCCCTTCCCTTTTTGAGCTCTGTGTGAGGAAGAAAAGACGCTGAAGTCTGCTCTCTAGTGACACCATTTTAGTGGCTGAATAGGGGTACTGCATGAGATTTTTTCACATTCATTTAAACAAATGAAATATTTTTTTTATGATTTCCTGCTCTAAAAACTGGCTGCGTCTTATGGTCAGGTCCGTCTTATAGTCCGAAAATACGATAGTAAGTTCTCTCTTCTGAGGACATAAGTTATATATTTTTACATGTTTGAGGTTTTGGTTTAGAAGTAACCCATGGACTTCCTTTTCCTTCATGATTGGGAGCATCCGCTCTAAGCAGTAAGATCTACTGTTACTTTTACCGTTCTTATGTCCGTTTCTGTGTTTAATTTTACCTTTTTGGATTGATTATCTAAATATCTAATATCTGATATGCTAAATACAATTAGCTGACGCATATAGTGGTAAATTCAAACCATCACTGTTAGGACACACTATGTATCTAACATTTATCATATAATAGTATGAAAAACTTGAATAAGTATTTTGTACTTTTGTACAAGTACAAAAGTTCTTAAAGCGGACCTACCACATTGTAGGTCACTTTGCACTATCAGCATCAGGCTGCCAATAGATAGGGCAATCACTGTCCAAAAAGAAAAAATAAATAAATCTTAAAGCAGGAAAGACAGTTTTTACGAGGTAGCACAACCCATGCTGTGACGTTGAGCCGCGGCGCCGAGGTCCCTTGTTAGAGCTGATACTGCCTGGAAAGCATCAGCTGCCCAGAATGCATTGCTGTGCCTCTGTGACGTCACTATCACAGCGTGTGCTGTGGGCTGTCCTGTCCCTCCCCCTCCGCTCCCCCTCCCCCTCTCTCTCGGAGTTCATGGAAGTGTCATCTGTGAATTGATTGGGGGGTGGAGGACCTGTAGGAGACATTGCGGAACTTGGCACAGAGAGTAATAGATATTTTATATTACACCCAGTAACCACTCTGTCATGTCTGCCTCATCCTCCATATCCATGATCCTGTATGAATGAGAACCTTTCCCAGACATGAAGTGTCATCTGTGAGGTGATTGTTGGAGGATGTGTATAGGAGACTTGCTGGAGCTGGCCAGAGAGGGTATAAGTTCTATTTTCTCTATTACACCCAGGTACCATTCATTTCCTGTCTCTCATCTGTCCATATACCATGATCTGGATTAAGAGAACCTTCCCAGACATGGAAGTGTATCTGTTGAGGTGATTTGTGAGAAGTGTAGAGGAGACATTGCTTGGACTGGCAGCAGAGGAGGTAATAATATATTTAACCTCAGCCTACCAAATCCATGTCACCGCCTAATCCAGTCAAACCTACCGCCCAATCAACCTGCAACACGCCTCGAACCCCCCCAACCCCTCACCACCACTTCAGTCTCAATCGTCTCCTGTCTCCTACATTTGTCCCTCCTTCATCTTTACTCCTGTCTCTGGCATGTACCTTAGAACTGCCTCCCATCCAAACCCTATTTGGATTGGTAATAATGTCCTGGCAGGTAGGGGCACCTTAGTAATGCCACCAGAATGGGGGAGTAATTAGACTCGCAGTACTTAAGAGGTGCTTAGTGCATGTAGGAGTGAAGATTGTAAGTACCTAATTTTTTTCTCTGTGGAGCAGTTCTCACAGATGTTATACGCTGACAGGTGTGTATTATGTCCGTGTCATGTATGTGGGGGATTTTTTTTTTTGAGTTTACTTCCGCTTTAAGTAATTTTTTATAAAAAAAATTTAGTAAAATAAAAAATTTGAAAGAAAACTGTAAACTGTAAACCAAAGTAACCTCCTACTATGGAGCTGGTTATAATAGTATTGAGGGCTATTTTAGTGGTAGAAATCAGTTTACCTGATCTTTGTTTTATTTTTGTTTTTTGCAAATATACACCGTATTTTGCCAGGTGAGCTGCACGGTGCACGGTGAGCTGCACGGTGATTACAGTTACAGGCAGACATACATGGAAGCTGCTTGCTGGCAACTTCCATGTGTGTCTCTCTGATGTACTGTTGTACTTCTCTGTTGCTTCCTCCTCTGCATTTATGCATCTCCATTCCTCCACATGGTTTTAATTGATTTCTTAATTATTTACATTGCTATCATGTTTTCTGAATTCCATAATTCCATTCATTCATTACCTAAATGTGTTTCACAACACTTTGTGGAAATATAAGTCATTTTTAGTTATCTCCAACAAGAACAAGTAGAACCAGGGAGTCAGGCACCAAAGACACGCCAGTTAATATAAGCCAATACTGAAATTATAATACTGATTTGAACAAAAAAAAGTCTAAAACCCCCTATACATGCATAGATCCGTGGATCATTTTGTGGTTGGTCGGTCGATCGATTGCGGTGCGTGCTCACGCATTCACGTCACCCAAAATCGCGATCGCCCAGAGAACAGACATGTGCTTTTTTCTCTGACCAATCGCATCGGCCGGTGAATAGCACACACAAGCAGTGCGCTCCCATTCTCTGAACGACCCGCTGCATCACACTACAATCGGCCGTTCGGGGATCACGACGGAATCTATGCGCGTATGGAGGGGCTTAAGTTTTATTTTAGACAATCCAACTTTTCTCTGTTAAGGTGGTCATACACGTTTAGATTAGCGGTGCACGCCTAGCGTCCCCACCCAAAGTAATTGCCGGCACATGAAGGGTGCCTGCACGATTCTTGAATCGGCATGTGTGGGGGGCTTAACAGAGAAAATGAGAGGAAACAAAGAAGTATAAAAAGGCTGCTATTTTAGGATATCAGTATCTCCTAAAGAATAACTAATGCCTGTTAGTTAAAACAGATAATATATTGTAATTGCAGTCCATATAATTATCACATTAAAATAGATCTGGCCTTAGCATTTAGTTTTATAACGCATGTGTGATAGTGGCAACAGCAGGACAAGCCTGTGCAATTTTGTGACACTCATGGTCTCTATAAAAAGCACATGTGCCAGGGTGACAACTGAGTGGCATTGAGACTGTTTTCATCTTATAACCAGAAGCACCTAAACAAGTACCTTCATAGGAGGATTACCAGAATCTTGCTACAGTCTGGCATAATAATAATTGTTGTCTTTATTATAGAAGAGTTTATAGAGAGAATAAGGATATAATCCAAGGCTGAAAATTATAAAAAATTTTCTCTACTAATTGCTGACTTATTAGCACATTTGGTGACCTTTATTTATTTCTATTTTAGGGTAGGGCATTGACAAATCTGGAGTTCTCTTGTATGTATAATTTTTATTGATAGAAATAAAAAAGATACCCTCATGGGACTTCGTACTGGTACCCGGACTCCTTTAGAATATACTCAAGTCAGAATATATTAATTAATATATTCTGACTTGAGTATATTCTAAAGGAGTCAGTGTTCTAGTACAAAGTCCCACGAGGGTATCTTTTTTATTTCTATGAATATTTGGGGATGGGAACTATGACCAATCATCTACCACCCTATCACTAACTCTTTCAATATAATTTTTATTGAATTTACAAATAAAATTTAGAGACATCAAAGACAACACACACATGACAAACAATATGAACACGATCATTGTGTAGTGCAAACTGTTGATGCTTCTTGTGATGAGTAGTGGATCCATGAAGTCCATGTATTTTCGAAGAAGTCCCTTTTATCATTAAGTATAGCCATGAGGCAATCCTTTATCATAAGCCAGGATATTTGAGATTTCACCAAGGTTGGCAGACTACTGAGGTTTTCCAAGATCTCGCTATGGCTACAAACCCAATAAACATAGCTTTATGTTTAGGGAGACCATCCAGACCAGTGGTGGGCAAGTGAAATGATATGTAGGGGCACAAGTGCGGCTCTCGGCACCACTAAAGGGCCGTACATAGTATTTTCAATCTATACTGACTGAAATGAGAACATGCATAGCTAGGAGACACTATTCTTCTTCAGAAATAACAAAACTTGTTTTAAATTATACTTCAAGCATTACGGAACACTGTAGTAATGCACATTTTGTGTCATATACATCATTAAAGCCTCTGATGATATGTATGGGGCACATACCCATCGATTCAAAGGTTATGTGTCCCTATTCTGAGGTAATGTGCCGCAATATATATTATACAATCATCCTCCATTTGTTGGTGGGATATTAGGAGCATAGGAATTCACCTGTCTGCCGATTACTCCCCCCAACATGTATTTGCCCTGGATCTTTTAAGAGCAGGAAGAGGAGAGGCAAGGGATCTGCGCAAGTGGAGGACCAAGGGGGCCGCTGAAAAACGCCCCGGGTTGCAGGTTGGGCACCTCTGATCCAGACGCTGCCCGCAGAGAGTTAGGCATATGAATCTATATCAACGGATCCAAAAGGTGTAGCTTTCCTTGCAAAATAATAAATCCCTCATTTTTACTGGGATTTTGAAATCGGGTTAACTTAGCAGGGAGGGAGAATTACTCTCCCTCCTAAGTTCATGCCCTGCACATCATCTGCACATGTGGGGTGGGAACTTATGAGGGAGAGTAACGCCCCTTCCTCCTAAGTTTTTTGGAATGCGGAAGTATCACTCCACCTCAGTACTTCCTTGTTCCAAATGTCTGAGGTGACATCAGTGACGTCACTTCCTGTCTCTTTTTTCCCTTAATCAGTAAGGGAAATCATGACAGGTAGGTTTCCACCATGTATGCATCATATGACCCACTTGCCCTTACTGAAGAAAACGATTAGGAGATGCTTCTGGGATTAAAGAGGCTATGTGTGAGTGGATGAAGTTTTCATTCAAACACAGAGGTGGAATACAGGGAGAAGAGCACATAGGGGTGGCAGGGTTAAAATAAAATAGTAAAGTATTTTGTCACCCACATTTCTATCATCCCAGCCCATCTTTATTGCATTATAGGCTGTATAGTCTGTGCCAGTAATCATTAATATTTTGCTCTAACCTTCACAAGATTTGATAGTACTTCTGCTTCCCTCAACATGAGTACTCATGTCCTTTCTTTCTGTGTAGGATGCCAATGCAGCTTTGACAACAACAAAAAGCTGTATTTAAACTGAAAATAATGCCCCTGTTTTTGCTTTCTAGCCAACATTTTTAAATTACCATGTTTAACTTTGATGAGAGCTGTAAACATGGATTCATTTGCATACTTTTACAACATGATAAACATGATCTATTGTACCACAGTATAATATTGTTTGTAGCTAAACCTCTTTTAGAACAAAACCATTTTTGGAACAGTTATTTCAGTTAAGTTAAACAGTTAAGTAGATCGTTAATGAAATATTTAAACAAACGTGTAGATGTTTTTCAAAAGGACTCCCTTTCCCTTTCTTCGCTTTTTTTGTTTAGTTGACAGAAAAGAAGAAAAGTGGACAAAAACTTGTAAATAACTCATGAAAGAATAAATTTATGTTAAACCCAAGCACACCATTGTTTTTCTTGTGAAATTCTCAATAAGTTGAATGTGTCACATGATGAGTTGGATTCAAAATGGCTGACTTCAAAATGGCCACCATGGTCACCACCCATCTTGAAAAGTTTCCCCCCTCACATATACTAATGTGCCACAAACAGGAAGTTAATATCAACGACCATTTGGAATCCTATGGTTAGTTCCACTGAAGGAACATCTTAATGCTTGACAATACCAGGACATTTTGGGCAACTCTATGTTTTCAACTCTGTGGGAATAGTTTGGGAAAAAAACATTTCTGTTACAACAAAGCTGTGCACCAGTGCTCAAAGCAAAGTCCATAAAGACATAATTGGGGGAGGGGGGGGGACTTGACAGGCTACCACTAGACCTCAACCCAATTGAACACCTATAAAATAAATTAGATGAGTGATTGAAGGGCTTCTCATCCAACAGCAATGTCAGACCTGATGAATAAAGAAGACTGGCATCTAGAAACATATAGATTTAGAAAATTGTCCATATTTGTTTATGTTTTGTGCATAAATAAGTGTATGTGAAACTCATCAGTTTTGCATAGTTGCTGAATAGTTAACTTAAATTTTCACTGGTTGCTAGCTCTGTTCCATTGACATTACAAGTGGTAGAATCAATTTGTTCTCATTGATAAACCATATATTTGATTTAACTGGTAAACCATGTAAACTTTGAGATACACTACTGGGTAAACTCTAGGTGCCCAACCTGCGGCCCTTTGGGTGTTCTTCGGCGGCCCTCCACGGTCCTGCACTTGCAGCCACTGAAACCTAATTGGTATTGCATAGGGCTTGGGAACTTACCTGTCCACCAATCCTCCACTGACAGGTTCACGTCTGGGAACACTTCTTAGAGTGGGAAGAAGAGGAGAGGCGATAAACGTAGGTGATAGGTGTATGTAAAAGCACCTCTCCTCCTCTAGTGTTGGCCGGGGATCAGCAGACAGATGAGCACCTATGCACCCACTATTCCACCAATGAATCAGGGTGATTGTATAATTTAAATAAGATTAATAATATCTTCTAGCTCTGCCTTCTGTCATATCTTCATTATAAAAGGCTTATACAAGTCAGTATAGATTTAGGATGTTATGTGCGGCCCTTTAGTGATGCTGAGGGCCGCACGTGTGGCCCCCCATATCAACTCAGTTGGCCACCACTGGGGTAAACGGTAGCACTTGAAATACATGTTGAGAGCCTGAGGGGGTTTGTAATGTCAACATTTTTAAATGACGTCTTCTTTCCTTAAAAACATTCTCTTAAATTAACTTAATAAACTTAATAGACAGAGTGCTCCCTTGTAGGGAGGCAGACCCCCCCCCCCTTAAATGTAGCTCAAAAGCTCCCTGTAGGCCATAGAGCCCCTCCCTTAATGGTTTGCAGAGAGCCCCTGCTTATTTGAAGCCACAAAGCTCCCTCCATATAGGAAGCTAGAGCTCCCCCTTGTAGGTAGCTAGAGCCTGCGACAGTGACTTAAATTCAACTTAAAGTTAAAACATTAGCAACTAAACATAATGAATAGTAAAGGGGAAGATATTGTACACAGTTCCGACATAAAACATTTAACCTCAATTTAATTGGAAAGACACAGTAGCACATTTATATTCTTATCTTTTAGATATGCGAGAAACTTTTCTTTTAAGTAGCTTATTTATATTCTTGATATTAAAGACTTTGAATATATAATTTTCACATTTATGTCTATTATTAACATTGCCAGATTGGTGTCTTCACTAGTTTAAATTTTGAAATTAAAGTTGAAAATTTTGTGATTTTAACAGTCATATCACTAACGCAGTGTTGCATATAAAACAACACAGCAGCAAATAATTTTTTTGTGTGTCCCTGTTGTTGATATAGAAACTGCAATTTTACTACTATTTGCTTTTCAGACATTGAGCATTTAAGGAAGCAAAGACAACCATACTGCTTCAGTTTACAATTTACCCTGTGCCCTTAATTTTAGGTGCAATGGATTAATATTAGTGATGAATACTCGTTATTCGTGAGAGCATCGGGATGTTTGATGCTCGAATGCACTTGTAAAAATACTGCGTGTATTCGTGTGTAGTGCTCGAGTCTCCGCCCTGCGATTTTCGCAGGTCGGAGACCTCCAATGAATGGGCAGCTCAATGTGATGCCAGCAGCCATGTTAGCTGCTGGCATTACAATCATTGGATGGGAGGAACACACATATACAACTATATAGCACCTGACCCCTCTCATTCGGCTCACATGCGGTTAGGGAGAGGCGCCAGATAGGCAGGGAAAGCCAATTCTGCTCTTCTTTACTGCTCTAGCTCTTACTTTTACAGACCCAAAAGTCCTTTTAAGAACTGAAGACCTTAGACACCTTTGTGCTCTTTTGGGGACATACACTGTGCTAAAACAGGGATTGATCCATCAGTGGCAGTCATTTGCTCAAAGCCCACTGCACTTTGGGGACATATCACTGTTGTGCTCTTTTGGGGACACCACTGTGTGCTTTTTGGGGACATACACTGTCTTTAACAGGACTTGATCCATCAGTGACAGTAATTTGCTCACTAAAAGCTACTCTGCACTTTTGGGGCATATACACTTGTGCTCTTTTGGGGACATCCACTGTTGTGCCCTTTTGTTTGGAACATACACTGTCTTTGAGGTCACTACCCCCCCACCTGGGAAGTGACAAGCCACAGTGAGGAACAGCGTTCAGGGAGGGGGGGGTCTGCAGCAGCACAAAGCTTGAAGAGGCAGTTGTTTGTGGCAAAAGGGAGAAGTGTGCCCAACACCAAACAGGCCTGCAACCGTGACACCGAGCACCACCCTGCGGAAATCTACCTTGCCAAGGGGTAGGAGTTCTGCAGTGTGTGTTTTTTTAAGGAATGTGCGGATGACAAAAGAGTGTTATCGAAACACCGAAATAAGTGGGGAAACACCACAAAGAGTGGGGAAACATTGAAATAAGTGGACTGAATGCTTGGGTCCACAGTCTGCCTGTCAAACCACTGCCTCCTCCTTCAATGTTTTGCTCACTGCTGGCCAATCCCCTGTCAAAAGCGCTGGCCTGGATGCCCAGCTCCCTGCACCTGCACCAGCATCATCTCTGTCCACTTTTCTGTCCCAGCGCAGTATCCAAATGCCAATAAAAGAGGCATTAGAGCGCAAGTGCAAGTTCCCACCGACCCACCTTCAGACTATAGCCCTAAATGCGCACATTTTAAAACAGCTGGCCCTTGAAATGTTGCCATTAAGGCTTGTGGAGACTGAGGCCTTCCGCAGGTTAATGTCGGCGACCGTCCCTACTCAGGTACTCAGTCCCCAGCCGTCATTATTTTTCCCGGTGTGCCGTGCCAGCTTTGCACCAGCATGTGTCCCAGAACATCACCCGTGCCCTGACCAATGCAGTTACTGGGAAGATCCACCTCACCATGGACAATTGCTGGTGGCCAGGGATGCTACATCTCCCTCACAGCACACTGGGTGAATGTTGTGGAGGCCAGGAGTGAGTCGTACCATGTGACAGATGCTACCCACGCCCAGGATTGCAGGCCCTACGTCCATCAGGGTCTACGCCAGCAGCTATGCTACTGGCTTTAAACTTTACTTCTCCCCTCCACTTCCACCTCAAACACCAGTACGCCATCACTCACTAGCTGGAAGCAGTGTAGCACTGCTGTGGGGAAGCGCCAACAAGCCATGCTGAAGTTTATCTGCTTGTGGGACAAACTGCACGGCGCAGCAGAGCTGTGGCAGGGTATAAGGGACCAGACATTGTTGCCATTCAACCTCCAACCAAGCATGGTTGTGGCTGACAATGGCCGTAACTTGGTGGTGGCTTTGGAGTTCGGCAACCTGACCCACAGTCCCTGCCTAGCCCATGTTTTGAATAATAGTTGTTTAGTCGTTTCTCAAAACATACCCTAATTTATAAAGACTACTAGTGAAGGCGTATCGCTTGTGCCGTACTGGGTCATTTTTTTTAAAAGGGTCATGTCAAGTGCAGGCCCTCAACGTAATTTTTTTACTATGGTGCACTGAACATCATGCACTCGCATGTAATGTTTTGCAGTGTCCGCTCATCTGTAATGTTTAAGAGCGTTAGCTTACTGGCACCAATGCCATGCAATATTTGAGAGCGTTAGCTCACTGACAGCCATGCCATCCATTCCTTGAGAGCGTTAGCTCACTCGCAGCCATGCCATCCATTCCTTGAGAGCATTAGCTCATTGGTAGCCATGCCATACATTCCTTGAGAGCGTTAGCTCACTGGCAGCCATGCCATCCATTCTCTGAGAGCGTTAGCTCACTGGCAGCCATGCCATCCAATTTTTGAGAATGTTAGCTCACTGATAGCCATGCCATCCATTCTTTGAGAGTTTTAGCTCACTGGCAGCTAGTGATGAGCAGCATAGGCAATATTCGAATTTGTGATATTTCACGAATAATTCTACTAATATTCGATTCTATATTCGGAAATTTGAATATTCGCGGTAATACCATGGATTGCGAAAATAATAATATTATAATATTATTTTATATTAAATCATATTCACGTCGCGAAAATCTTTAAAATATTATTTTCGCAATACATGGCCATATTGCGAATATTCTGAATTGCGAATATCCGCCGAGATATTAGAGATATTGGCGAATTCTCGAATTGCCGATATTTGCGAAAAATATTCGGCATTCGAATATTGGAGCTCAACACTACTGGCAGCCATGCCATCCGATGTTTGAGAGTGTTAGCTCACTGGCAGCCATGCCATCCATTCCTTGAGGATGTTAGCTCACTGGCAACCCTGCCATCCAATGTTTGAGAGTGTTAGCACACTGGCAGCCATGCCATCCAATGTTTGAGATTGTTAGCTCACTGACAGCCATGCCATCTATCCTTGAGAGCATTAGCTCACTGGCAGCCATGCCATCCATTCTTTGAGAGCATTAGCTCACTGGCAGCCATGCCACCCAATGTTTGAGAGCATCAGCTCACCAGAAGACCATGCCAATATTTCAGAGCGTCAGCTCACCAACAGACCATGCCAATCGATGTTTCAGAGCGTCAGTTCAGCTGCATGCACTGACATGTAATGTTTTAGAGTGTCAGCTAAACTTTTGCCATTGGCCTATGATGTTTTAGAGCATCAGCTCAACCTCTGGCATTGCCGTATGATATTTTAGAGCGCAGCTCAACAGCATGCCCTGGCATGCAATGCTTTAGAGCAGTGGTGGGCAACCGAGTTGATATGCAGGGCCACAAGTGCGGCCCTCGGCATCACTAAAGGGCCGCACATAACATCAATCCAGACCCTCATCAACATATCTCAGCAGGCGGTGGACCAGATCTCGACAGGCAGTCAAAACCACCCCCTCCTGCCCCTGGGTGCAGCGCTCATATGTAGACCTGGTTTCTGTGGTCAACATTGACACTTTCACTGATGTAGGACCACCAAAGTGGATTAGGAAAGCTGGGTCAGTGTGTGACCACTTCACAGGTTAGGTTTTGGAGGCCGCATGGGGAGGACCAAGGGGGGCCGCCGAACAACAACCAAAGGGCCGCATGCGACCCCCGGGCCTCAGGTTGGGCACCTAGGCTTTAGAGCATCAGCTCAATCTCGGGCATTGCCGTATGATGTTTTAGAGCGCCAGCTCAACCTCTATTACTACCATATGATGTTTTAGAGCATCAACTCAACTTCAGCCACTGCCATATAATATTTTAGAGTGTCAGCTCAGCTGCAGTCACTGGCAAATAATGTTTTTGAGTGTAATTTATGCTTTTAAATGTATTTTTGGGGGGATTTTCATCATGTTTTTTGTCAAGGTGTAAAAGTGGCACACAGCTGGGAGAAAATGTATCCCTACAGTGACTTGTGAGTCCAAGATGCATCCATACATGATCCCCATGCAGTTTGTTGTCACTTTCTTAACTTTTCCCATGGACCAGACACCCTCCCCTCATCTGAGCAGGGGGTGTCTGGTTGTCTCCCATTGACTTACATTGGGTTCGGATGCTCAGTAGAACACACAAATATTGCAATGTGCTCGGACATGAACACCCAAACCCCAAACACTTTGGTCATAACTAACAAATATATATATTTACTAAAACCCTGGATAAATTAGTTATACATTTTGGACAATAGAATGCAAACTCCATAAATTAAAATGAGAAAAAAATCTACCTCTTGAAATAAAATGAGAAAAAAATCTACCTCTTGCCTGCTTACATTGGTCACAAGTAACATTAACCACATCAAACATATGTAAACATGGCTTTTATGTATAGATGATTATGTGCAATGCATTTCAGATTATTCTATTTGCATTTAAATAACCAGATTCATTATGCATACAGCAGTGTTATATCTGTTTTGATACTTTCTAGAGATGTGTTCGGTCTAACAAGCCAGTTTCATAGATGCAAAAAAAGGAGTGTGTTTGATAATGGCAATGATTTTGGAACAGGAATTACTGTAATCCCCAACTTGCATTTTAATGTGTGGAAGGATTTCAAATTATTATGATGTCTACCTTCAAAGTAAAACCTGTGCTAGTTACACAAGGTTTATACATTAAATATTTAAATTCTAAGATCTATGTGACAGTAAAAAATCTATTTTCTGACTCTATATAATTAAAAATATCCAAGTTTTGCTGATTTATATATTTTGGGTATAGTCGGAGGAAACACAACCATCTATTGAAAGTGATGCCAAGAAAACTGCCAAAATCTAGAATAAATAAAAAGCAACAATGCAACATTGAAAGGTCAAAATAAAGGCAGCCAAGCTGTCACATCTAGTCACCTAAGTTGTGAATTATTAAACCTGCCTGTCAGGGAAATGTCTTGACCTACTAATGAGTCACAAAGATGAGGGATGCTGGAGAATTGTTCTGCACAACTCAAAGAACGATCTGGCTTTTAGCCTTTTTTTTTGTATATATCTTCTAATCTTATCTCCAACAGTGAATAAAATATGGTAATGTATGCTTCTAAAAGCATTTTTGTAATTATGCTTCTATTGAGTAGAAGGTGGTAAATGATAATTTGCTGTTAAACAGTGTGATCATGCTTTACTGTATGTCTTCATTATATTAAGAGAAAGAAGAAAATGAGAAAAAGCAGGACTAACACATTTAAGTTGTAGTAGAATCACACAATGCAGAATAGAACAGATTTTTAAATACAGCCACCAACTGTGAATTTTAAAAAGGCGTTTTGCATGTTAAGATGGTTTTTGGTATTTAACTGAAATTTAGTGGAAAGGTTTGTCAGCTTTGATAACTTATCTTAGTAGACAGGGTTTTGTGATTTTACTTCTTATATTACTCATAAGAAGAAGGGCTCGCCAAAACTGGTAAATCATAATAACTACATTTTGGGAAGAAAAATAACAATTTGCAATGCAGGGGAGTTTTTCTTGCAGCAGAAAGTAGTCATATGTTAGTAACATTTAGGCATCTAGTTTTAGGAGTCTACTAGAACTCTACATCCCAAAAAACGCACAATTATGTGGTCAGGAGACCTAGATGTTTCAGTGACTAAAGAGTGATGTATTTATATATAGTTTGTAGTAGCATTGCTTCTAAATTCACAAGTTCACAAATTAATCTTAACAATACTGAAGAGCTATGTTTTCACAATTGAAAACAATATACTTACCATCCACTAGTGGTCATATGTGTTACTACAGTTTGTTAGACTCTCGTCTACAGGTTAAATCTATCTATCTATCTATCTATCTATCTATCTATCTATCTATCTATCTATCTATCTATCTATCTATCTATCTATCTATCTATCTATCTATCTATCTATCTATCTATCTATCTATCTATCTATCTATCTTCTGCTAGTGCTGGTCCATTTTTGGTTATTGGTTTTTGCTTTATCATTTTCATGATGTGCCTACATAATTGGTATCATTGGTGCATATAGCTAGGATACAGGGTTTTGCTATCTTCTGGCATACTGCAGGAATCAAAGTATAGTCATGCTATATATCCTATCTGGGATCCACTAGCTTTAAATTTAAATATACAGGTCAAGTACCCTGTCAAGTTCTACCTTTAGGCAGGAAAATTCCTTTTTTCACCCCTCATTCTGACCCCCATGCTGGATTAGTATTCATGAAAATACTTATCCAGGAGGATGATGAGAAGGAGGAGTGGGGGACTAGTAGGTTTAGGGTGGATGTGGGGTGGGAAACCTGTTTAAAATCATATACAGACTTTACATTTAGACTTTAACATACAGTCTTACCAAAAACTATTGTATAGTCATATACCATATAGTTTCATAAGATCACTTTTTGGCATGGTTGGACTAGGCTATGTAAATTGAGGAGCAGCTTCTCTCAGATGAAAGCTGAAAGATACCCTTCAGCCAAGAAGTAACTTTTCACATACATACATTTCGCATACACATCTCGATTTCTTAATAGATTCTAGCACAATCGATCGTTGGAGAAGTGCTGCTGCTCAATATCGGACCAACTCGCCTGCAGCAAGATGATATTTATTCTTGTTTACTTTTGTTCCTGATTATTTGAAATTAGTCCTCATCCAAAATTAGCAATACTCATTAATCGCCATAGCATGCCAGTCTGCAGTCTACAAATTAAATAATCTATAAAAATAATTTTAGATTTTGGGTATATTTATTAGGGTGTACTGATATGGGAGGTGCTCTGCTGTGGACGGACAGGTGATCAGTGGGTCCTCTGTCATATGGTTACTGTGCTGCCCTAATAGAGGGTGCAGTTTCTATACCTTCCTTTATATCATCGCATGAAACTGACAGCTCTATTCCAGGAAGCTGAGAAATGATCTGAAAGTCTACCTTTACTTTCTACCCACCCCAGCTAATTACAACTCTGCTTCACTTGGCTTTATGCAATAAATCTTTAGACAAGTCATGAATTGAGAAAGGCAAGTTAAGTTTTCTTTGAGATTGCTTTTCTGTATTTAAAAGCTCACACTGAAAAGCAAAATCCTGATGGGATGCTCTTGGTTTCTATACTAAAGAACACTTATTGAAATATTGAAAAGGGTTATTTGTCTTCAAGTGTCTTTTTAAACGTACCAAGATGTAAGTGCCTTATTAAACAGGGGATATAATAAGAAGGTTGCAGGCATAGCTTAAATTAACAAGATCATTATTTTAAATGTTATAGTAGAATAATTTATTGATGATTGGCATATACATCTATTTAACATTTATAGATATGAATGCATATTTTCCTAGTTTACTAAAAGCTATCTGAATTACACAACAATAACATTTAAAATAATTCAAATAGAAATGAATTGAATATACTGTAGGTAGCACCCTATTCAAGGTAAGGCTAAAAGAAAAAAAAAACAACAGCATCAAAATAAGTTTTATTCGATTCACAATTTTATAGTGAATAGAGATTTTATTGTACTTTTCTGGACAATAGAGGTCAACTGAAGCTAGCCGCACACGGTCGATTTTGATTCAATCGATGCTCGATTAGATTAATTTTTTCATCGATTGAACGAAAATCGAGAAATGCCCGCATGGTACGATCGACAATAATTGTTCGATGAAGGCAGAAAAATTTATCGAATTTTTATCGGACATGTTGAAAAATCATCGTCGATTGTGCCAAAATCGTTTTATAATCGCCGATGTTTGTGGTGTTTCTCCTGGATCTATTAGATTCGATATAATAACATAGACCACTTCAATCTGAACTTCAATCATTTCCATACCAAAATCGATGATTTTAGTAATATTTTGGAATTGAAATCTCACCACAATCGCAAACTCAATGTGGGGTGTATGTTGATGCGATTAAGATCGATTTTCGATTAGACGATTGAATTCCTCGATCTAATCGAGCATCGATTGAACCAAATTTGAACCGTTTGTGGCTAGCTTAAGAAAGATAAGTGTGCTATCATAAGATCTGAATGTATAAATCATGGAACTGAAGGCCTAATATAGAACGAAACAAAGCACAGCATTGAATGCCACAAGGAAGAAAGTGTTCTGCATCTGCCAGCTTGAGTCGTCACTCTGGAATTTGACGCTTGGTGTCAGGACAGTGATTAACCTTCAACAACTGCCACTTATTCTGTACTGTATATATGAACTGAAATCTTACTAAATCTATTGCAATAGTCCGTCTGAAAATAAAAGCTGTAAGAGGGATTACAAATTCTACAAATTAAATTTAGGCATTGGATTTCCTGTTTACAAATGTATTTAAAACTTTATTTATATTGATAAGGGAAGAAATTAGGCTTCAAGTGAGTTTTCTTTGAGTAATCTCTTTAATTTCTATTTTATCCATCTAAAAGATCATCTTATGGCTGTTTCTTTCAATAAATAAATTAAAATATAATGATTAAAAAGTTTCCAACCCAAAAACACAAAGCATAAATCATAAAACTTTATTAAATGATGATGATAGTTACAAATTTACTGTAAATGTTATGTAAATTGGGTAGTTTGGGGTATTTCTCACAAACACAATTCAATTCCTATTTGTTTGAAATAATGACAATGCCAAGTAATGTGATACTTAATATTTCAAACAATACAATTTTGTGCATCCATGGAATAAGAATATCTACATTATTCAACATTGTCCAAAGGTGACTGTGAAGCCTTGGCCCTGTGCCATTGCAAACCAGACATCAATAACCCAATTTCTGATGTATTCTTTACCTGAAAACATGCCTCCGCTCATTTGCACCCAGGTCTTATCTGCACAATGGACACCATCAGGGAACCCATAGTCAGGACAGAGTCTACAGTCATACACAAAGGAAAATCCAAACAAGGTATCCAGCAAATCAAGGTCCAAGCAGGGTCAGGATTGAGTCCAATTAAACAGCAAAAGAGAAATGCACCCAGCCGTATACTATATGCAGGCAGCGAAGCCATGCAGCATCCAGGCTTATATAGGACAGGAAGTGCTAGAGGCTTGCCAATGGTGTGGTGGATCACCAGAAACTCAGCTAGCATCTACGTATGATTGCAGTAGGTGCACATGAAAACCTGGCATGAATCACAGACACCTTAGACATCATAAGCTCCAGTGAAAAGACACATTATATCGACCCACCATGTTGGGCAAATGGCATGGCAATGTTGTAAGGCGATATGAGAGTGGGTGCTTGTCTACGAGCTCGATTAATGCCTGTGGTCCTAACAGTGATGCTTTAAAATTTTAACAGTTCAGTTTAGAGGTAGAAAATAATACTGACATTGGAATCATTAAACTTATTTGGGCATGTGAAGTCAAACCTTATATTAGTTATCATTTAAGTATGAAGTCCCATCATTCCCATCGTGTACAACAAAATGAAAGTTTTCTTTAATAACTCTCCCAGTTGCCCTAACTTGAACTCTAGCACTAGCATGCTAAATTTGCTTTTATGATAGATCGGAACTGGAAGTGCTTAGATATTGGGGCATTGCCAATCAGTAAGAGGCAGAATTATTATTATTATCTATTTATTATATATCTATTTATATAGCACTGACATATTACACAGCACAATCTGATGTCCCTACCATACACAAATATATGTAACCAACACATCATGTGTAGATAACATGGAAGAATCTTTTGGCAGGGAAGCACATTAACCTAGCAGCATTTCTTTGAAGTGTGGGAGGAAACCCATGCAGACACAGGGAGAACATGCAAACTCCTTATAGATAGATAGTGCCCAGGCCAGGATTCAAACCTAGGACTCTAGTGCTACATCGCCAAAGTGCTAACCACCTGAGTTACTGTTACATCCATTGCTTCTTTAGAATAGTAGAAAGGACACACACTTCACAGCCATGGATGGATGGCATGGAGGAAAAGCAGGAACAAGTGTATTTGTATCAGGAACAACAGGCAGTTGTATAGAACATAAAACAGTGGCCTCCAAAACAGTCCTCCCCAATAAAGTCCAAAAGGAGTACCTGCAGAGAAAACAATTATATCACAGACATATTTACAAATTAAGTCTGTCAGGAGCTCTATGTTCTCGTTGTGGATAACGTCTACCAGCTTCACTCTCTGATGGTACATTTGGTAGTTGATCAAGCACAGAATGTTCTGTCTTGTTCTCCTCAGATATGTCTCTGGGTGTCTCCTCTCCTCTCTCATCTGCCTGAGAGAACAACATTGGTGTGGTGTATGGAACTTCAGCAGTACATTGTTCCGAATTAGTTTGACAGGATACCCCTGTATTGCGCAACTGATCAATGTGACGACGCCAAAATATGTCATCTGCCACCTTTACAATGTAACTGCATGGACCTTTTTGGGCAGTCACAATTGCTGGTGTCCATTTGTTATGATCTCTGTAGTCTCTAGCTATTACAGATTGTCCTATACTGAGTTGGCGCAGTTTTCTTTTTTCTCCTCCCCTCAGAGCTCTCAACTGTCTATGTCGTAGATGACAACTTAAATCTGGTTTCAGCAAATCTAACCGAGTCCTCAGGCTGCGGCCAAGTAACAACATTGCCGGGGAAGAGTTAGTAGTGGCATGAACTGAATTACGATAAGATAACAAAAATCTGGACAGTTTATGTTGCAACGAACCCCTTTCCTTCGCCATGGACCTCAAAGCTTGCTTCATGGTCTGTATAAGTCTGTATCCCATTAGTAGCTGGATGGTATGGGTTGGAAGTAACATGCTTTATCCCGTTGCATCTCATAAATGTCTGAAATTCTTCTGAGGTAAACTGGGGCCTGTTATCACTGACGAGCACCTCTGGTAGGCCATACCTGGCAAATGTTAGTAGACGTCATACAGAAAACCTCTGGCCATGTAGAATGGGCATCAACAACAACGAGAAACATAAGACCCAGAAAAGGCCCAGCAAAGTCAATGTGAACACGTTGCCACGGCATAGATGGCCATTCCCACAGATGAACTGGAGCAGGATGAGGCATCGCTTGTACTTGCTGGCACCCCTGACACCCGTTTGCTAGTTGTTCAATATGTTGATCAATGCCAGGCCACCATACATAACTCCGAGCAAGGGATTTCATTTTTACAATTCCCAGATGTCCTTCATGAAGTTCATCCAGCACTCTAGACTGCAACTTTTTGGGCACAATGACACAAATTCCCCACATTATACATCCCTCATGGATCGTCAGCTCACGTCTACGAGAGTAGTATGGAACCATGGAATGGTCGTTTACATATTTCCAGCCTTTCAGAGTGGCCTCATAAACTTTAACCAAAGTAGGGTCTCTTTTTGTTTCCCGTTCAATCCCTTGACATGACAGTGGGAGGCACTCAATCTGATGTACATTGACATAATCTGCTGCTTCGACCGAAAAATCTGTATCTTTTAATGGACAGCGAGAGAGCCCGTCCTCATTTGAATGCGCTGATGTTCACTTAAACTCAATGTCATAGTCATAACTAGCAAGGAAGAAAGCCCAACGTTGCGTTCGTGCAGCAGCTGTGACAGACACTCCTCTTGCAGGGTTTAGTATTGCAACTAACGGCTGATGATCAGTGACCAGGGTAAACTTCCTTCCATAAAGAAATTGGTTGAATTTTTTTACTCCCCACACAAGACTTAGTGCTTCCTTGTCTATTTGCGCATAATTCTTTTCAGCACTTGATAAAGACCTTGAGGCAAATGCTATTGGTCTTTCACTTTTATCTGGAAGAACATGGGATATAACTGCTCCCAGTCCATATGGAGATGCATCACATGCCAATTTTATTGGCCACTGGGGATTGAAATGCACAAGAACATCATCAGATGTGACCAGTCTCTTTGCATCCTGAAATGCTCTCTCACAATGCTCAGTCCACTCCCATTTTTGTCCTTTTTATAGCAACCTATTTAATGGATGTAGCACACTCGCCAAATTTGACACAAAACTACTGTAATAATTTATAAATCCCAAAAAGGATCTCAACTGGGGTACATCTTTAGGGCGTGGGGCCTGTAGTACTGCTTGGATTTTCTCTGGAGACTTGTGGAGACCATGTTCATCAATTACATGGCCACAGTATTGAATAGATCTTTGAAAGAATACACACTTTGCTTTGTTAGCTCGCATGCCATATTCATTGAGGCGTTCCAGAACTCTTTTCAAGTTTTCTACATGCTCTGCATCATCTTTGCCAGTGACGATAATATCATCCAAGTAGCATTGGGTATGAGGAATGCCCTGAAGAACTTGATCCATTGCTCTTTGCCAAATAGCCGGTGCTGAATCGATGCCAAACACTAACCTGTTATACTGGTAAAGTCCTTTTGGTGTATTGATGGTGAGGAACTGTTTGGCACTATCCTCTACTTCCATTTGTAAATAGGCCTGGGAGAGATCAATTTTGCTAAACCTCTTGCCACCTGCCAAAGAAGCAAATATATCTTTAATCAAAGGCAATGGGTATTTCTCAGTCCTCAAAACAGGGTTGACAATGACTTTAAAATCTCCACAAATGCGAACAGAATCATCAGGTTTTAAAATAGGCACAATGGGTGTTCCCCAGACACTCCAGGATACTTTTGAAATGATACCAGTCTTTTCCAGGCGATCCAATTCAGTGTCCACTTTCTGGCGAATACTGTATGGCACAGGGCAAGCTTTATGAAATTTAGGTTGTACATTGTCCTCAAGGCTTACATTAGCTTTAATTAGGGATGGTTGAAAAATTTGCAGTGCGAATTTTTAAGTAGAAATTTCGAATTTTTCGCCAAAACTCGCATAGTCGAATTTTGATGAGGTCATTTCGATTTTTCGCTGAAAAAGTCGAAAATCAACCTGATATTTCGACTGAAATCGAAATTTCTACTTAAAAAAGAACTTTGCTTTTGATTTGCCGTGCCGCTATTTCGCGTGCGGATATCGCCATTTTATGTAAAATTTTCGCATGCGGGAGTGATTGGATTCGCATTGGACAATTTGCATGGTGCTAGCTAACTTTGTCAGCTTATTGCAAAGCCCCTGAAAATGGTATCCTCACAAAAATTGCTGGAGTTGTAGAGAAGGGTTGGGGAAACATTTGAAAACAATAAGTTTTGCTCTAACATGTCAAGTTTGTATATAAATTGGGTTCAAATTGAACCCTAAAATGTTTGACTTTTGATATTTTAACTTGACTTTGAACTTAATTTATGTAAAAAACTCTTTGTGTTAGAGCAACACTTTCTTTTTTGTAGCATACCCCCAACCCTTCTCTACATCTCCAGCAAGTTATGTGAATTTTTGACCTTATGCTAATTTTTGGCTTTATGCAAATTTTTGAGTGTTTTATGCACATTTTTGGCGTTATGCGACTTTTGACTTTAGAAATTTAGACTCTAAAAAAGTCGAAATTTTGCAGTCGAATCGAAATTAGATTGGGAAACTCGAAATTTAAGTAGAATTGAATTGGATTAATTTCGACCATCTCTAGCTTTAATGTGTGTTTAAAGTTCCTAAACTTTCTTCAAATACTCCTGATTTTTTTATTTGCTGTTCAACTGACTTGGAAGTGTCAGATGACACTGAATGCAGCATTTTAATAGCTTTCCAGTCGATTGGTATTTTCCTCAACCATTCCCTGTCCCACAATGCGGGGCCACCAGTCTCTACAATATATAAGTCCAGCAAGCATCTGCAATGGTTGTATTCCACCTCTACTTGTACCACACCTTTTGGTTGTATTTTCTTACCAGTGTATGTCTTTAAGAGCAGATTTGTCTCCTGGAGCGGCATGTATTTAAACAGCTTTGTAAATTCTGCATGTGTCATTATTGAGACTGCAGAGCCAGTGTCCAACTCCATTTTAACAGGAATTCCTGAAACTTTTGGTGTCAGCCAGATGACAGATCGGTCACCGCCAGCAGCATAGTTAACATCAATGCTGGCCAGGTCTGTTCCTGTGTGGCTAGTAACATAGTCACCATCAAGGTCATGGATCTTATAGGAGGACTCCTTTGGTACAGTGAGGCTTTTTCTGTCCCTTCGACATACAGCTTGGATATGACCTTTCTTATGATAATGTCTACAGTATGCATCTTTAAATCGGCACCTTGAAGCATTATGTGTATATTTCCCACATCTGTAGCAGGGTTCTGATTTGTGACTCTTACTTTGGCCCATACTGAGTTTATTTATATCTGTTGCCACTTTCTGTGCAATATCAGGTTTATGTTTGTTCTGTATTTCTTTGGTGTCTTTAGCAGCAGTCTCCATTGCTAGTGCAATTTCAATGGCTCGCTTAAAAGTAAGGTTAACTTCTGTCAGCAACCGTCTCTGTATACTCTCACTGTATAATCCACACACAAATCTGTCTCTCAGTGCCTCATTCGGGCTTTCCTTGAACTCACACTGCTCTGCAAGTTTCCTCAGCTCTGTTGCAAACACAGAAACAGTCTCAATCTCTAGCTGACTTTTTTTTATGAAATCTGAAGGAAAAGCAGGAACAAGTGTATTCGTATCAGGAACAACAGGCAGTTGTATAGAACATAAAACAGTGGCCCCTACAGGTGACCACCAACATAACAGGCAATATCAAACATATTAATCTAATACACAACAGTAACCATGCTACCCTGATAACAATGGAGGACAAATTGGGTTTTAAGTGATGTAATAGAACTTAGAGCTAAATACTCCATTTGACCAAAATACTGTGAAAAATAATAAAATAGAAATACTTCATATAATTTCCTCATGTAAATGAAACAAGTATTGACAAAAGGCGTTAAGCTAACCTGATTGATTAATGAAGTGTTCAAACAATACACCTTCTTAAAATAATACAATGCTCGTACACTAACCATGGATTTCTCCTATAAACCTAACAAAGCTAAGCTCTTGTCAGATTTCAAGAGGATTAAACAGCTCACCCACACTAATCTGTTTGAGTTGTAAGATTTTTCTGAGATACAGAGTAAAAAATACTGACTGTATAGCAATATGTATTACAAGTAGCTTTAAAATAAATATATATACACTTTCTGGCCAAAAAAGTAACCACCCTGACTAACTAAGCAAATAGGTACAAGCCCCCTATTGGATACATCTGGGATAGTTGCAGTTTGTCAGGTCTAGGGTCAGCAACAGTATGTGCTCCAAGAATGAGGTCAGCTGACCACCTGATTATACTGAATGACCAGGTTATTCCATCAGTGGATTTTTTCTTTCCTGAAGGCATATTCCAAGATGACAATGCCAGGATTCATCTGGCTCAAATTGTGAAAGAGTGGAGCATGAGACATTATTTTCACACATGGATTGGCCACAGAGTCCAGACCTTAACCCCATTGAAAATCTGTGGGATGTGCTGGAGAAGGCTTTGCGTCAGGCTCTACCATCAGCAATGCAAGATCTTAGTGAAAAATAAATGCAGCACTGGATGTAAATAAATCTTATCACATTGCAGAAGCTGATCGAAACAATGCCACAGTGAATGCATGTCATAATCAAAAAAATGCCTATTGAGAAATGTATACATTTATTTAAAGATATAAATGCTAAAGCTATACACACATGTCATAAATATATTGATGTTAATAAGGTTAATTCTATAAACTCTGGCAATAGATAGAAAAAGATGAGTGACCATTATTGGCAGTATTAGTTGATCTGAAGTATTATTCTGTGTCTTATACTGTGCCCCTTTGTGAAAGCAGACATCTTGGTAGAGTCAAGGGTCAGACAGACGGCACTGCATAGAGTGTGACAGAGCCCAAAAGATAAATATAACAAGAAAGCTTTACTTTTTTCAGTCTGGCAATTATAACCGTCCTGCTGAACAGAATGCTTTTTAAAACAGCATACAGTGGAGAAACTACTCCATCAGAGATAAAAAGAAAGCTTGGAAAAAGACAATTTACTACTATTTACACTGGCAATGTGTTTCAGCTAGTGGTGAAAAGACTCCTAAATGGAGCCATAATGTACCAAAGACTGCAAAATCACATCAATAAAAGACTGAATAGAAGAATTGAATTCTATGCATGTCTCCAATTAACTAAACAGGGAGGAAACGAGCAAGAAGCACACAAAGCAATAATAGTACTATGAATGTATGAAGAAAATACATTAAAACTGCACTTACCATCTTTTGAGTTTATTACC
>CM070034.1:62295856-62309566 GCA_036250615.1 Ptychadena robeensis | reverse complement strand
AGCATGTGACTGTAGTACAATGCAATTGATCTAATTCCCTGGATAATTCCCAGTTGCACTAAGAAACGGCACTTTCAAACAGGCACGCTACTACAGTCGCACGCGACTTGGGGAGATGGTTAAATATGTGTGCCCTTGGATGCAAGATTGTGATAACACAGCATTTTATTAAAGGTAACGTCTGTTAAAGTAACAAAACGCACCATAGCCACAGCATGGCTAAAGTGAAATCGCCCTCAAACTTTATCAGCTGCTGTCAAATATATGTTTAGATTTATGTAGAATCCTAATCACATTATTATTCTTTGCACAGAATTAGGCTCAATGCTTCCCCTGTTCCCCGCTGTTACAGGCCTAGGACACCCATACCTCCTCCCAACAGAGAAAGAAGAATTTAAATTAGCAACTTTTTGGAGCCATTCAATATATAGTATGGATCTATGAGTAGAACTTGGGGTTCCCTTTAAATATATAATATTAATTATACAGAGGTAAGGTGCATCTAATATATTGAGTTTACAATCACTTTTCTTGTTTAATAATGTAAATACCCTTGAAGAAATGGGTTAAGTCTGTGAAAAGTGTCGGGAGCACTACATACACAAAATGGACTTTATTAAAATTGTTGTTTATTGTCTATATTCTAGGTGCCCAACCTGAGGCCCGAGGGCCGCATGTGGCCCTTTGGGCCTTGTTCGGCGGCCCCTCTTGGTACTCCACATGCGGCCCCCAAAACCTGTTTTACATAGGGCATAGGAACTCACCTGACCCAGCTTTCCTAATCAAATTTGGCGGTCTTGCATCAGTAAAATTGTCTACATATGAGCTCTGCACCCAGGGGCAGGAGGGGGGGGGGGGGGGGGGGGGGGGGGTTGACTGCCTGTCGATTAGGGGAGGGTTTGGATCGATGTTATGTGCGGCCCTTTAGAGATGCCGAGGGCCGCACTTGTGGCCCTTCATATCAACTCAGTTGCCCACCACTGGTCTATATCATATCAAATGTACTACTGTTGTATCTTATTGTACAATCTCTTAAACCTTATTTATTGAACATGTATGATTTATGTATGATTTATTGCCTGTGTGTCTCTGACCAACTTAAGTTGGAAGGATGCCCCACCCACAGTAATAATGGGATGTTGGCATTTACACCTACCTTAATGGGAAATTATATCAAACCGTCTGCAGCTAGATCCCCCATAGTTGTCTTCCTGTTTGTCCGTCTCTCAGGCTTGTCTGATTGGCTGGCAGTGGTAGAGGAGGGTGGATGGACTGTTTGCAATCCCCAAAGGAAGAAGAGAACTGACAGTGTGGAGAGCTGAGTTGTGCAGATTTCTCTCTCCTTTCACTCTGGCAATTATCACATAGTTGTCTCAAAGTGCTAACCACGACTGTCCACCCATGCTGCCCCCTCCCTGGAATACCTCCGCGCCCTTGCCCCCCCCCCCCCCTCCCACCCACCACTGCCTTAGATCAAGCTTTAAATGCCTATAAATACATTTTGACTAGATAGCTGCAATTGTCTGTGATTTTCTTTTCTGATTAGCATAGTCTGTTATATCATCATGTTCCTATCTCCTTGGTTACCTTTTGTGTACAGTAAATTTTTATTGTACTTGAACGTGAAAGACTGCTTCAGGAGACCTGTACTTCCTTTCACACAAATTATAATAAAACTCATTTTTCATTAGATTGCGTATTAATGTGACATTTTATTTACATGAGCTTCAAAGAATTTACAGCCACACAATGGATTCATTGTCTGGGCTGGTTACACGAACAATTTACTGCAACTGAAATACTGAATAAATGATACAGAGTATGAATGTGTGGCAATACTTTCTAAATACAAAGAGGGAATATCAGATCGATGCTGGAGATGCGAGGTGTCCACAGGAACACTATTGCACCTGTTTTGGGAATGCCCCAAGTTAGTGCACTTCTGGAGGTCGATACGCCATCATATTAAATCAATTACTGACCATGATCTTGGAAACTCACCAGCTCCGTATTTACTCCATCTTAACCATATACCTATATCAATCTATAAGCGGTCTGTCATCAAACATATGGTAAATGCAGCTAGGTCATGCATTCCCCATCTTTGGAGACAACCTTCACCACCAACTACCTCTCTCTGGCTAGCTAAACTATCTGATATCTATATGATGGAAGATCTGACATCGTCTATGCATAACACCGAAGACCAATTTAAAGACACATGGGCCACCTGGGTGCGGTTTATATCCTCAGATACTTATGCAGCTCTGCTGTCCCCCCGCCCCCCTCCCCCCTTAAGCCTACACCCTACATCCCATTGCACTCTCCTGCTTACTCTTCTCCCCTCCTCTTTTCTGTTGCTTCTTTCCTGACTTGCTTCCTATCAGCTCCCTACAGCCTCACTACTTTTCTCTAATATAATCTTGATCTATCCACCCATATCTTGGGTCGACTTTTTCTTTCCCTTCAGTTTTACTGGAACCCTGTTCCGGGTTTTATCAGATACATGACTTAAATTTGGGGTATTCGATTTGTTTGCAGATACAGTATGTAGTAGACGTTACTTCTGTAGTAGTCACCTTCCAGTTCATGGTCTGTTTAGATATCTGCCTATTCTAGCCGTTACTCAAGAAGTATTTAAATAGTGTCGATTAACCCCTTTAGTTAGTGAGCGTTTGATTATGTTCCTTTCTGTCCCCTCTTCTTTCTCATAAAAAAATCACTTAGATAAGGATTAAAACATGTGATTTCATGTACGTATTTCTGTTTGAAGATTACTTGAAACCTGATTTTATTTCTGTATCACCCCGTAATTGATGGTACCAATAAAAATTTAATGATTAAAAAAAATAAAAAATGAATGTGTCTTCCAATGGAAGGCAATGGGACTCAGTACCTTTTGTAACGCATGATGAGTGAAGAATTTGGGGTTTGTATTTTTTTAAACACACAGGCACATTGAATGTGTGAGTTGACACCACCCTTTAAAATATCCTGCATTAGCAACCGCAAAGGTATTAAAGGCTGACTATGGATGTGGCATGTAACTATTGTGTTTGTGTTATTGTGTGCCCTTGCACTCACTCAGGATAGCTTTCCTGATTCCACAGCGTCCTCCAGTGATGCCAGTGTCCCGTGTCTCCTGAGGTTTATGCCAATGCAGCTCCTCTGTCTCCTGGCATTGACTCCCCTCGCCACGGACATCTGGCTGTCATCTTCAGGTGATACCCACCCAACATTGGTGTCCCCTATTATGGCAATTATTAATGATACTGGAGAGGTGCAGTGGTAGGTAGTGCCAGGGAGGGTAGTGCTTGAATTTACTATGTAGTGAAATAGGATATGCTATTAACAAGTCTTGGTTTGTTATCTGAGACCTATGATGACAATGACCTATATTACATCAAATTATTCATCACAGAAAACATGTATCCTCACATGCATATTTTGTAAAAGTTTGTTTTCCAGGTAATTTTAGAAACATTTATATTTTCCTGAAGAAACCACTAAAAACACTTAAAGGGTGTTGAGACAATGTTTCAGATAAATATGTTGTAGGTGTTGTGTCTGGATCAGATATTAGAGCAAAGGCACTGACAATAGAAGCCAATGTTCTCCTTGTCTGTATTGGTTTGTAATGTACTTCTCACATTTGTTAGGATCTATTATGTGTTAGCCTTTAAAATTAAAGGCTTTAGTTGAAAGTTTATAAACCAGGTATTTTCGCTGCTTTATCTTTATAATCCATTAAAAAGCTTATTCATTGGTAAAGTCAGAATCATGCTCCTAATATTTCAGGGTAGACTGTATGCAGGTGGTAGCAATAGTATTTTTTGTACATTTGAAGGAAGGAAATCCTATTCAGAGAACAAATTGGTTCAATTTGTACTAGCAAACCAACAAGCCTCTGCTCATTTCCTTCAATATTAGGCCCAATATTCAACCAGAATGGAGAAAGTCATGCTGGGTAAAGAAGTAACATGATATATGCAGCTTAATAACAAAATGGCAAAAAACACATTCAATAGTTAAAATATAATTGTCGTTTATTAGAATTGGATAAAGTGGTAAGGGGGTGTTAAGCCCCCCATACACCTTTGAGCTAGGCATACACGGCTCGATGTAGTAACAGATTCTAGCAATATTGGGCGCCCTGAACGTGCTCCTGATGTTACTCTAATCTATTACAAGATTTAAGCCATCCAGGCTTCTTCGGAGCAGGATCAACAAGTTGGAAAACCTTGGTTGAAATCCATTACAAAGAAGTGGCCGGGCTGGCAGCTGCAGGAGTGCTGTGGCTCGATATCAGGCCTGCTCGTCCACAGCAATTTACGTCATCGTGCTTGCTTGCTTTATCTGCTGGCTTCCTTAAGACGTGTGTGCCCGGCTTTAGATCACTCCATACAATTTCCTTTAAATCTACCAACAACTATGTAGTGCCAGGTCCTCCCTGATAGAACACATAGTGATTGGAAGGTTTAGAAAAGTCCTCATATTACATGGTTGTTGTAAAACAAAAGTTGATTGTACAGGAAGTGTATGGTAAGATTGGAAGGTGTATGGGGTCCTTTTTTGTATTGCTTGTAGAGAGATTCACCAACTTTTTATGTCCTGAATCCATAAATCCAAAAGGTCTGAGCTCACTCTAAAATTATACAAAATGGACAAAAATGTTTTGGCTAAAGCTAAATGTTCACATAATACGTATAAAAAATTAATAAAGATAATTAAAAAGCAAATTAAAAATTAAAAACAAATGTCTCCAAATACTTTTAATAAAATGCATGGCATATTATGCATATTATATCAAGATATTTAAAAGATAAAACCCCTCAGGTAACAGAACCCAAACAGTAGTGTTAACTTTCTTAACATCGTGGTCGTCCCGAGTGTGTTTTGGTAAAAGCGATTACCTCAAGCCATGCTTAGCATACTTTACATGATAACACCAGCCCATGGCATCCTCTGACAATATCCACTAGCTCCTGTGTCCCCTGGCTGCTACCTCTGGTGTAATTTATGATGGCAGGGACCTGGGGCTGCCTGCAATATTCTCTAGTGATGCGGGGTGTAACTGGGCAGGAAATCTAAACAGACTTCATTGTAAATGTAAAATAAAATAAAAAATACAGCCAGGGAGGTCAATGGATCACTAAAAACATCATCTTAAAATGTAAAAACCATAAGTGCTAACAACTACTCACTTCTAAATAATCAACAGCTATTAATGCTCTTTATATTAGACTTTTATACTTCCTCTGAATTGTGGAAGGAGTCTAGAACAGAAAAAGCAATAATAAACACAGATATTATGGTTAGCAATTTCTTTTTTCATTGTCATTATTGCAAAAGATCTCAAACTACCACCATTATCATGGTAATTTATCTACCGTACATACTCGAGTATAATTCAACCCGAATATAGGCCAAGGTATTTAATTTTATGACACACAGTAAATTCATTGCAAAGCCCCTGAACCAAAACTGCTGGAAACCTAGAGGAGGACTGTGGGAACATTATAAAGAAAAAAGACCAAAGGAAGTTCAAAATGGAATCAACTTATAAAGTTTGGACCTAATTTTGTGCTAGAGCAATATATATATATATATATATATATATATATATATATATATATATATTATATTTCACTCTTCTGTCCAGCTGAAAATATACAAAACTATGTTTTGATGTTTTTTCCATTAAATGTTCTAAAACTAGAACATTACATTTTCTGGTGCCATCAGGTGGCCATGCATGATGCTGCTGTCAGAACTATACCAGAAATTATGCAGCGATGTCCCTTCCGTTATATGGAAGCACAGTTCCTTGTTCCTTAACCGGAAGTGACATTGGTCGGACGTGACCTAGTGTCTTTGGCCAGGGATCCACTCCACCGGAACAGCAGCATGGGTCACGGGTACAGCAGAGCATAGAACGGATAGCCACTGGGGGCAGCACGTGGTATTTTGCCCTCCGGCTGCACGCACGCCAGAATAAAAAGTTGGGGAGAGTAGGCCTCAGCCGGAGTGGGTGTCTACAGGCACCTGGCTCATTCTTCACTCTACACAAAAGGCGCCGCCTCAGAGGCGGAGCCCCTTTTTATATACTGGAGCTGCATCCTGGGCCTATTGGTCTGGCATCTTAAAGGGGACCTCACGCTGACTATACTTACAATTTGCAATCCACTTACAATCTAAAGATGTGATGTTCTGAAACTTTGATAGTAAATGAGTATATATTTGGTATATTCAGGGCAGTATGTGTGAGTGTATATACACATACTGTACTGAATATATGAGGTTTAGTTATTTTTTTCCACACTGAAAATATACTGAATATTTTAAAAATTCAAGCTTTAAAAACACAAGGCAACATGTTCCAAGTACATGCATTTTTGATATTTTTTGTTAGCAAGTAAGAAGTGTCAATTTTTTGACAATACTTTTTTTCTGTGTACTCTCAAAAAAGCACAGTGGAAAGAGACAGTGTTCTGAAAATGAAATATGTTATAGCAATTCTCTACTCTGAATCCCTCAAAAGTCTTATTAATTGGAGTAATGGTATAAAGAATGTTATTGCTTTATAAAGTGAGGAGGAGAATTTTCTACCTAACAAATTAGCAGTAGTGACCATAATGCAACTCCTTTTAGATAGAAATTATATTTGATAAGATAAACAAGGTAAAGGTATTTTTAAAGGTAGTTGGTAGATGTTAAGAAAACTATATAGTAAAGACCAGTTGGATGATTAGAACAGAAAATAAGGCCATTTAATAAGTGATATAGTAGCACTGTGTCTGATCAATAATGAGTTAGCTAAAAAGTTAGCACCATTTTCCTTTAATAGTGTCTTTGTTGTCTTGATCTCTCACTACATAGGAACAAGAGTTTAGAGAAAGTCAATCTCTAGGAATTTGCTATTATATATAAAACGTTGTCACCCAGCTAATTCTTAGAGAGAATTTTCTAAAGGTCAATTTATTAGAGCCAGACAGAACTGTTATACTATGGCAACTTATGAGGTGGATGGGGTTAAAATGATTCCTGCTGAGCGGTTACAGTGCTATGTACATTCATTAAGCATATTTGTTTGGTGAATTTATCATAAGACTGGAGTTACTTAGAGATAAAGATTTAAAAAAAAGAGACAAAGTAAGCTTAGATATTTTTTTACAGTTTCAAGTTCAATGTATATAAAAAAGGTCATGAAAACATATGTACCACTATCGCCCATAGGGGTTGGAGGAGTTGGAGCAGAAGAGTGTTATAATATTGGTCTGCATAGTATGAAAGCAACAATGGATATAAACCATTAGCCTCCCTAGCAGTCAGCCCCTCTACCATAATTGAGGTCTATTGTGCCCCCCATCCCTTCTGTTTACCAAGAGAAGACCACAAAAAGATTGGGGGGTAACTCTAATCACTGTTCCCATCCCTAAATTATTATGAAAAAACAGAGAAGGTCCCTCGTGGGATTTTAAATGGAACAGTGATACATATATTTTCTCGGTCAATGTAACATAAAATCGTATTTATTAGTGATAGACTTTACCACAACAAGAAATCTACAAGACCCAAACGTCTATGTTAGTTCTTTGTGCTTGATACAAGATAAAATGTACTAGGGTACAATACACAATCACCCTTGTAAGCAGAAACAAATTTTCATGAAAGCGTAAAGAGTCCATACATATTGTAGACAGTTGGTGATGATCTAAATGAGGCGCATATGAGGCAACATGTTTCGCCCATAGGGCTTCTTCAGGCCAATACCCCCTCAGATGTATGCGGTTCTTTAATCTTTGGAACGTCCCTCTCCTCGTATTAAGGAGGGGCTTATGTTGTTGGGCTCAGAGGGGTGTATGTGCGTCTCTGCAGGAAAAGGAGGGCCGGTCCAGGCTCGGCAACACCGATGCCCCCTGTCCGCTGTTTTTATGAGTGGGGGGGGGATGTGAGTGAGAAGTGACGCTTGAATTTCTCACTCGTTGTAATATCGTTGTCGCTAAGGAATGAAAGGTCCAAGGTGCCGCCTAGCAGTCCAGCAAACTCCCCCTGTCCTGGCAACCTCCGGGTGCGGTCGTACCCACACTAGTCTCCCGAGTATGGATATTCCATTTAAAATCCCACGAGGGACCTTCTCTGTTTTTCCTTCTGTTTACCAAAGACACCGAAGGGCCAATTCCAGAACCCCAGAGATGCTGTGGCTGTATAAAGAATCGCCTCAGCTTTCAGGGGTTTTATAGATCCTGGTTCCGGTAGCGGTTGAGAATAACCCAAACTCCAGACGAACTTGGTTAGTCTTAACTGCTAGGGAGGTATGGCCACTTATTGTCCAAACATAGCTCTTAAAATGTACATAATTAGACATGCAACATGTAGCTGTAATGGGTTGGGGTCAAAAGGTCAAGGTGTACGTGACTCTCCTAGCATAGCTAGGTTCCCCTGCTCAATTCCTCCCTATCTCTCTCTGAGTAACACCAAGCCTGAGCCCTCTCTCTAGCTAGGTCTATCTTATGAGCTATCTGCCCCACACCTTTTCACAATTTACATGTCCCAGTAATCCTCCTCGCAGGTAGTACACAGTTCCCTTTAGTGTAAGTGAAGCCAATGTCAATTACATGTGTTCACTTCAGCTTAGCCCAGTCTATTGCTATTGCCAGCAATAATAACAGTTTAAAGTTGTACTCCTGTACCAGACATTTAGTAAGTACAGCTGTCCAAAATATCCTCCGACAAGACATCATGTCATGTCTGCAGTCCTCCAGGCAAACCTGCATGCCCCCTTCCCCTTCCTCCTCAGGAAAGAGACAACTTTGAAATCCCCTGTGTACCCTTGTATTAACTTGGGGGACATAAATAACTGCCATAAGGCTACAGTCCACAGCCACTGGTCACAGTTGCATATAAATATGCTCAAAGGCACCGTACCAAATATCACATGCTAGATTAATATAGCTTTATCATTACATTTATTATTACATAGCCAATAAGTTGAAAGAAACTTTCACAAAGTTACATACTTAGATTTAAAGCTCCTTGAAGGGAGCAATATAATAAATGCCTCTATCTTAAGCCTGCAGCTGTCTAGTCATGTGCTGTTTTTGTCACAAAATCCTAAACCAGGACCACTATGAGTCAGATTTCTTTGTTAGAAAAAAACAAGACTTTTTCTTCTTTACAGCCTATATATGAAATACATCTTACATAACCCTTATAACATCATTCAGACATGATGTCAGAAACCTTCTGTGAACATTTTGATTGCTTTGTCACTTGTCAAAAAAGGAGAAATAGAAGAAAATACCATATAGTATCTTTCTATCTGGTTTCAGAAATGTTTTTATATAATTAGATCCTATTTATATGTAATAACATATGTGTGATGGTATGTGTCATGTGTAATTCATCAAAAACTAATGACAACTGATTCAATCTAATAGAGAGACATAACCATTTGTTTCCTGTCGATTTTCTCCTTTTTGACAATTATTTTCCAATAAGTGCCACCAAGATGAACTTCATTAGTGAGCTACATTGCCACAGAACCTGTCATGCCCCATCACAGAAATCTATTTTTAGCTAACAAGCCATTGACCTTTTTTAACCTGCACGAATGTCAAGTTTTTCACTTCAATAAGGAATCTAGTTGTTAGCAAATGTTTCAAGGTATGCCATGAGATAAATCACTAATCCTTGAAAGACATCGTACCTACTGTGATATCCAATCTTTACTTGGGAGTTAAAAAATGTGGTGTCAGTTATTCAGAACACAATAGAATGATCTATAGCTGTAACATTCAGACAACTATTGCCTCAACACAAAATAGCACAGATTTTCATTGTATTTACATGGCATAATTGTAGTACACAGAGCTTTGCATTTTCATAGTACACTTAAGTTCCTAGTGCCTTGGAGCTTAAGCTAGCCATACATGTGTCGGATTCCATGATCCGATCATCATCCGATCGATTCCGGCGATTCTGCTGGGAATCGCAGGTGTGATCAATCGGCCAATTAAGAGTATCCATCGCAGCATGCCACCTTGTCCGAGCGGATTCCGGCACGATTCCGTGTGCGATTCCACCTCTGATTCCACCTCACAAATGGCAACTCCCCCTGATCCGGGCAGAATCGGATGAGAAAGACCAACATGTTGGTTCTCCGTCGGATCCGATTCTGAGCCCCTGAACGATCGGACCTGATCGATCGGACAAGGTGGGCTGCATGCGATTCCGGCACGATCGTTTCGCATGCACGCGCCCGGAATCGATCGTGCCGGAATCTGTTGCGAATCCGACATGTGTATGGGGGCCTTTACAGTCTGCAGGGAAATATAATGAAGGACAATGCAGGAGTAGGGCTTGTTTCCACTAGGTATTGTTCCCTGGGAGGAACAACACCAAGATACTACCCATCCCATTTCCCCCTCCCATTTTGAATGGCAAAGTTTCCACTGCTGCATTAACACAGTGGCGCAGCATCCTGCGCTGTTCTTGTGACGATGCTGGGGGTCACCATCAATGATGTGGAAAAGTTGTGCCCAAAAAGCATCGGGCCTGGTTCGTCCTATTCAAATGAATAGGGCACGTTACATTACAATAAACCACAGTGTGACATGTCCATGGTGCCCTGTGGAAACTTAAGCCTACAGTTGCTCTTTTTTGCTGCATCATGAGTACTGACATTACATCAGAGAGGCAGGGGTGTGATTTCCAGCACAATCTCCAAGGCCAACACCTTCAATGCTCTGACTAAGGGAAAGAGGTTGTTTCTCAAAATCTCACAAAAAATGGCCTGATTCATCCACTCCTGCACTTACAGTACAGTCGACCTGTCCCCATCACAGAAAAGCACCCCTAAAGCATGATGTTACCACCCCCATGTTTCAAAGAAGGGTTAGTGATAGTGATCTCTGCAACTTTTCTTCTCTTTTTTCCAAACACAGCGAGTAAAGTTTAGAACAAAAAGTTCTACTTTGGTCTCATCTAACCACATGACTTTCTTCCATGCCTCTAGATCATCCAGATGGTCATTGGCAAACTTCAGACAGGCCTGGACATTTGATGACTTGAGCAGGGGAACCTTCCATGCAATGCATGATTTAAAACCATGACGGCGTAGTGTTTATTTCTCACCTTTCTTATCATCAGTGATACTCCATAAGTTGAGTTCTTGCATGGAACCCCAGTCCGAGGGAGACTTACAGTCATCTTTAGCCTCTTACATTTTCTAACAATTGCTCCAAAAAATGTTGGAGAGTGTCATGCTTACCACCGCATGACATTCTCCAACACTGGTCTCCAGAAGGCTGCATGGACACAATAGTCTATCAGACTTCTTGGAGGGCATTAAACTGTCCCCTGACTACTATAACTTTAGAACTTTAAAAAGTAAAACAGCTTTCAAAGCAAATAGAATCCGGAGACATTGTCATTACCCTTGGAATGCACCCCCTGTGCTTGAACAAGTTGCACCCAGCAGAGGAAGAGGTAGCACCCCAAGGGACGTTTTTGGGATAATGATTAAGGCCAGCTAACAAGGCTATTTTTGTGTGGTTCAAAGGGGTTGCCCTATCACTGAAAACAAATGAGCTAGATGACGGAAGAGAGCGTCTAATACTCGAGCACCCGCTGGCCATAGGGGTCACAAGAAGGGTAGTGGTAAGAAAAAATCAAAACGCCCTATTGGGGGGAAGAATTCCGTGGAGTTTTTCAATCACACACTGAATGGACACACAAGGGTGGGGGATAGCGAGGTCCTGGGAGAGATGCCGGAACATTGATCGCAGCCTGAGTGGGGCGGGCGTATTGGCATGGGGAGATAGAACGCGTAGGGCAGGGCCAAAAGTTCGGGAACCATCAATGATAGAGGAGTGGAAAGATGGAAGGTGTTAAAGCATGGAGATACAAGAAATTGGTAAGTTTATTTGCAGACGACTCGCGTAAACTAAGAGGGTCATAACAAAACACGAATACCTCTATTCCATCCCTTTGATTTCTTAGAGAGTACGTTGTGGTGTCGGATCTAAAAACACATCAGTAATCTGAAGCCATGCCCATTCTAATATGGAAGGTGTCATAGACTGTCTAAAATGAAACTTTAACTGGAAGTGGAATACAGAAGAATAATATTTGGGAGTAACATAAACGTCGAAATATAATAATCTCTAGATAGGAATTAATCCCACCACTAAAAAAGAAGTATGAGATCACCTGATGAAGTGAAAAACATTCAATCTTTTATATTCGGGAGGATAGAGGAATACAAATGATGGTGATACCTAAATTTTTTTGTATCTTTTCAATACAATACCGATCAAGATTCCCATGACAGTGAATCTATAAGGTACAACAAATGATCCTAGAATTCATATGGGCCTTACCAGCCACATCGATTCCCTCTAAACGAATGTGTAGATCTAAAGAATAAGGGGGGATTAGGGGGGCGCCAAAATATAAATCACCGATATACAAAAAATACTACCTAGCAACCCAACTAAGACCGTTAAGGGTGGATGGATAGAAAACATTCCAAGATTTACCCAAATTGAAAAACGATGGGTTAAATACAATAAACTGAAAGAATGTATGGGGAGAAGGATTTCAATTAAGACCCAAGTACGCCGTACACGATCAAGCACACTTAAGAATCTGGGATTTAATAAGTATAAAGAACTAGCAACTAAGAAGTATCCAGATGAGAACAATAAGTGGGAAACATATTTACCCTATAACATGGTCCAGCAGGGAAGAAAAGGATGGGAGGTGCAGGTATAAAAACCTGGTGATATGGGGTCCCCCAGGGGAACCATAGACCAAAATTTGAGGACTTCAACAGACATAAATCGGCTACAGTATATATCAGAAGAATAAAACGAAATATATACAAAATCTATTTATTGGTATTATACCATACCCCCTAGCAAATTCTAAAATTCCCACAGGCGGCGAACAAGAATGTTGTGGAGTGTGGGAATCGAAAAGGCACAACTAGGGCCACTATTCTGGGGCTGTAAAGAGCTAGAAATGTTCTGGAAAGAAGTTAACTGGCATAATAGAACTGGTATGAAAGAGAGATCCCAATGAAATCTAGAAACACACATAGTGGGGGCCTCGTGATAAACCCATCTTAGCAGGCCAAAAAACGGAAAATGGTACAACACTATATTAACAGCATGCCAGATGCACAATAGGCAGGGAATGGAAGTCGCATCCCTCCCACTCATCGGGACTCCTGACAGGATCAGTGATGTACGAACTATGGAATATTTGACCGCAGGGATCACACGATCATAAGACATTTACCGAAAGTTCTGGACAAATGGGATACTAACATAGCGAGTAAAATAAGCTGTAGAACACATAAGAAGATAGAACGATTATTAAAGCTCATAGGAAGGCTGAAGACGCGGCCAGGAGTAAAGGATGAAATGAGTATGAATGGGGGGGTGAATGGAAGAAGTGTGGGGTAGTTTGATTGTATCTAGAGCTAGGATTATAGTTAGGGAAGTGTTTTTTAACTGTTTTCCAATAATTGAAGTATGAAATGATATTTTAAATTCAATAAGAATATATTGATCCAAAAAAGGATCGTGCATAACATTTTTCAACCCTATACTGACTTTTATGAAACAATTACAGCAGCAGAGCTAGAAGACATTTTTTAATTGTAAATAAAAAAAAAAAACTTGTTATACTTTCAAGCATTAG
>CM070034.1:62266512-62286096 GCA_036250615.1 Ptychadena robeensis | reverse complement strand
ATACAGATGCAAGAAGAAGTATGTGAACCATTTATGATTACGTGGAGCTTTGCACGAATTGGTCATTAAATGTGCTCTGATCTGATCTTGAACATAACATGTAAACATTCACAGTGCAGGGTGGGAAAAGTATGTAGTGTGATGTTATTGGATGTGTTGCTGAAACTGTCCTGCACTAAAACCCACACCAGTTTTGGGTTTACTGGTTTTAAGAAGCACTGTCTGATGTGAACCATGCCTCGCAGAAAAGAGCTCTCAGAAGACCTTGTTGACTTGCATGAAGTAGGAAAGGGATACAAAAGTATCTCCAAAAGCCTTGATGTTCATGTGTCCACGGTAAGACAGACTGTCTACAAATGGAGAAAGTTTAGCACTGTTGCTATTCTCCCTGGGCGTGGTTGTCCTGTAAAGATAACTGCAAGAGCACAGAGCAGAATGCTTAATGGGGTAAAGAAGAATCCTAAAGTCTCAGCTAAAGACAGAAATCTCCGGAACATGCAAACATTTTTGTTGACACATCCACAATAAGGAAAACATTAAACAAGAATGGATGACTAGAGCACCTGGATGTTCCACAGCACTACTGGCAAAATATTCTGTGGACAGATGAAACCAAAATTGAGTTGATAGGAAAAAACAAACAAAACTATGTGTGCAAAAAAAAAGGCACAGCAACATCAAAATCTCATCCCCACTGTTAAACATTGCGGAGGGAGCATCATGGGTTGGAGCTGCTTGGCTGCTTCAGGACCTGGACAAATTGTTTTCGTTGATGGAGAAATGAATTCCAGAGTTTATTAAGACATTTTGCAGGAAAACGTAAGACCATCTGTCTGCCAACTGAAGCTCAGCAGAGGATGGGTGATACAACAGGACAATGACCCAAAGCATACAAGCCATTCAACAAAAAATGGCTTCAACAGAATAAAATACGCCCTCTGGAGTGGCCCAGTCAGAGTCCTGACTTTACCCGATTGAAATGCTGTGACATGACCTTAAGAGATATGCCAAGAATATTGCTACACTAAAATATTGTGAAGAGGAGTGGCCCAAAATTACTCCAGATCATTGTGCAGGTCTGATCTGTAACTACAGGAAACATTTGGTTGAGGTTATTGTTGCCAGAGGAGGTTCAACCAGTTATTAAGTTCAAAGGTTCACATACTTTTTCCACCCTGCACTGTGAATGTTTACATGTTATGTTGAATAAAAACATATAATGTTTGTGTAGTTTTATTTTAAGCAGACTGTGTTTTTCTATTGATCAGATCAGACCACATTGTATGACCAATTCATGCAAAACTCCACGTAATCCCACAGGGTTTACATACTTTTTCTTGCAACTGTATATTTGTATATCAGCCATTAAAATATAGAGAATGAACACAAAAACGGAGGATAAATATGGCTGACGGCCTCTCACTGCAGAGCAAACCATTATCTGTATGACAGTGGAAGTCCTACCCTAGGATGTGGTGATAGCTTGGATTCGTTTATATAAATATTATGTAAACGCACATATTCCAGCACAATATGCCACACAAATTGGAAGTAAAAGGTTTGTGCTGACTTGTAACAGCACATTTCTCATGAAGCCGTTGTAATATGTTTCCTTAAAAAATAGATATGTAAAATAAAAACAAAAAGAGGAATGCAAATAGAGTGACAACACATCATATAATAATGAATAATGTCTTTTAGACAAGATAAATTTGAGTGCGTACTTAGAGTAGTTCAATGTAACGCAAAGGAAATCTATACCAGTAAAAAAGTTACTTATTATATTCAGTTGAAATGCCAAGCTCCAAGTAGCAATTGGTATCTAGGTAACATCATCACAATGCCACAGAAAGGAATGTAACACATATTCCACAGGTATACTAGTGTAGTGTGATTTAACAATGAATTGAGAATGTATTTGTACAGTATATTGGTGGTGTATGGAAATGTACACTAGCAAAACTACAGATGTTTATAGTAAGAGACGGTTGCTTTATGATAATAAACCTCATGATTTAATAATTATCACTAGCAAAAACTACCATACTTCTCACACAATTAAGGTACAACATCTATCTTGAGAAAAAGAGATATTTTTTTTATAAAGAAGAATGGTATTTTGAATTTTATTATAAGAACTCATGTATATGGCTCACTAATGTGTATGGCCTTTGTATGGCTGTATACTAGGTAATTAATCGACTTGGAGACCGGGTCAACCACTCCTCGCCTGTTTGTGTGCGCCCAGTACTTTTCTCTCTATGGACGCCCACTGGCTGCATGCAGTCTCTGTCTCTGATTGACGGGGATATAAGAGGGGTTTTTAAAAGAGGAGATGGCACCCTGGGGATTCTCCTCCCAGACCTGAAACAGAGCATCACTATGAGTTCCATGAGCAAAAGTCTGTGGCACACCTTGGTATCACTGGATGCGCCAATTTATAATGTCCCAGAGTATCTCTATGTAAACCATATCTACGGAAGCAGCATGGTGGTCCAGGTGGTTATCACTCTGACCATGCAGCGCTAGAGTCCTAGTTTCAAATCCTGGCCTGGACACTATCTGCAAGGAGTTTGTATGTTCTCCCTGTGTCTGTGTGGGTTTCCTCCCACACTCCAAAGACATGCAGTAGGTTAATTGGCTTCCCCAAATAAAGATTCTCCTATGTTAGTTACATGTGACCTATGACTGTGTTAGTTACATATACATGACTATGGTCAAGGACATTAGATTGTGAGCTCCTCTGAGAGACAGCTAGTGATATGACTATATATGCTCTGTAAAGCACTGTGTAATATGTTGGCACTATATAAATACAAGATAATAGTACAAGGGAAGGGTGGTGCTAGCCAATGACTTTCACTTTGATGATCAAGGAAATGCCTACACCCTGATTTTTTTCATGCCTAAGCTGTAAAATTCCTGACCTTACACAATATACAGTAGACCAGTCTTTTTCAACCACTGTTGTTGCCTGGTGTGCCGTGGGTTTTTGACCCCACCCTCGGCCCTCCTATCTAGTTCCCTTTTATAGTATAAGTCTTATACTATAAGAGGCAGCTAGATAGGAGGGCGTGTTGCTAAGCAACCGCATCCTCACAGAGCCGGTCCGTGTATAACACGGATCGGCTGTATAAGTCTTATAGTATAAGACTTATACAGCCGATCCGTGTTATACACGGACCGGATGCGGTTGCTTAGCAACACGCGTCCCCACAGACCAGGGGCGGTGTTTTTGCTCTGCTGGTACGCATCTGCGTTCCAGCGGGGCACCTGCTGATGACGTACTTCCGGCGGGGACCGGAAGTGCGCCGCGATTATGCGTATCGTCGGTGCCTTTTTTTCATGAAACAAGTGTGCCTTTGCCCAAAAAAGGTTGAAAAACACTGCAGTAGACCAAGGCTCCATTCCTCAGAAGAGATCTCAACTACTGACTGACAGGACTAGCAGACGGTTCTAGAGGGTTATTACCCTACCTCATAACATCATTGCATCATTTGCATTTCTTAATTTAGGAAATTACATCACAGGGAAGAAAGCTCACCTCATTAAACCAGTCAAGAACTGTTACAAAACAGCTCTGCAAAGCACTCGACTGTGACAATTGTATAGCTTCTTTGTTTGGTGTAAAGTGCATCTGCTTATATCTACACATAAAGTAGCAACCACAGTTAAGAAAAATAGCGTACCAGTATTTATGGCCCTTCTGCAGAATAATCATGAAAATACACTAGATTAGGAATTTATAAACCCACATTGTGTCATTGACCTAAAAGAGACAACATTTTTATATAGATAACCAAATAATATTGTGTATTGCATGTATTACTTCTCTTAGCCCCTTTGATATTTGGTTAAATAATCAAGTGTTATTGTCCCAGGTCTAGAGCCTTTTTATATTCTATGTGATTAGTTAGAATACACTTTCAAAATAGTTGGGACTCATTTAGTAAGCTAAGGATCCTATTTGCGAAAGGGATTTAGAGAACCAGTTTTATACCTTGTAAGATGTTGATACAATTGGGAAGCTTTAACAAACATCAGGGAGGTGTTGGTTGATTACCAGAGCAAATATAGATGTTCATTAACTGCATTAAAATATTTTTGTTTTGCCTAAAAAGTCAAAATGTATAAAAACAAATAAAAAAATAAAACTAGCAATAATAACATATATTCATGGCGTTAGAAAATCGCTAGATATGGATGTGATATTCCACAAATGGTCTACTTGTATTCAATATTGTTTGGTGTGTTTTTCCTCTTCATTAAACATTAACTGTAAGGTCTAAGGCGTTGCATTCTAAGAATGTTAATGTTTAATTAGTTCATGCATCTCTTAACTGGTTATGTGGTCAACTAAATGGATAAATGCGTGAAATGCCATACAGAAAGAATGCTAAGCAACACATACTTGTGAAAATAGTGACCTATTATCAATCAACTGGAGACAAGGCTAAAGAAAGGATTTTAGTTGTACAAAATATGAAACAAAGGTTTTTGTGAAATACTGTGTGCAATGTTCTACATTGTTTACCGCCCTAGAACTACATCACAGAACGTACCGTAATTTAAATTCTAATGGTTCAGTTTATGGAGCTTCACTGTAACCACAATCACTGAAGGCATCAAAACTATGAATGAACACATGTGGAGTTATGTACTTAACTGAAAACATGTTTTATATTCTAGTTTCTTCAAAATAGTCACCATTTGCTCAGATTACTGCTTGGCACACTCTTGGCATTCTCTTGATGAACTTCAACAGGTAGTCACCTGAAATGGTTTTCCAACAGTCTTGAAGGAGTTCCCAGAGGTTGTGTAGCACTTGTTGGCCCTTTTGCCTTCACTCTGCTGTCCAGCTCAGCCCAAACCATCTCGATTGGGTTCAGGTCCGGTGACTGTGGTGGCCAGGTCATCTGCCGCAGCACTCCACCACTCTCCTTCTTGGTCAAATAGCCCCTACACAGTTTTGAGGTGTGTTTGGGCTCATTGTCCTGTTGAAAAATAAATGATCGTCCAACTAAATGCAAATCAGATGCGACGGCATGTCGCTGCAGGATGCTGTGGTAGCCATGCTGGTTTAGTGTGCCTTAAATTTTTAATAAATCCACAACAGTGTCACCAGCAAAACACCCCCACACCATCACACCTCCTCCTCCATGCTTCACAGTGGGAACCAAGCATGTTGGATCCATCCATTCACCTTTTCTGCGTCTCACAAAGACACAGATGTTGTAAACAAAGATCTCAAATTTGCACTCTTCAGACCAAAGCACAGATTTCCACTGGTCTATGTTCATTCCTTGTGTTTCTTGGCCCAAACAAATCTCTTCTGCTTGTTGCCTCTCCTGAGCAGTGGTTTCCTGGCAGCTATTTGACCATGAAGGCCTGATTTGCTCAGTCTCCTCCTAAAGCAGGGTACAGGCGGCTCGATATTCGAGCCGTCCGATGTACCCTGCAGCAGCGTGATGACGTCATCACACTGCTGTCAGATATCGGCTGGCTGGGGAGAGACGGCTCTGCTCTCTCCCCGGCTCAGCTGAAGCTTTGCTTGGACACCAGCGGTCTCTAGGCAAAGCATCCGACATCGGCCAAAATTACGGTCATGTCCAATAAAGCTGTTTTTGAGCGGGATGGATTTGTCCCACTCGAAAACAGTGATGGGCGCAGATTATATGGGTCATATCGATGGGCGTGAGCGCGCAAGGCGCTCGAAACGGTCATCGATTTGACCCATATCTCCACGTCTGTACCCTGCTTAACAGTTCTAGAAATGTGTCTGCTGCTAGAACTCTGTGTGACATTTATCTGGTCTCTGATCTGAGCTGCTGATAACTTGCGTTGTCTGAGGCTGGTGATTCGGATGAACTTGTCTTCAGAAGCAGAGATTACTCTTGGTCTTCCTTTCCTGGGTCGGTCCTCATGTGTGCCAGTTTCCTTGTAGCGCTTGATGGTTTTTGAAACTCCACTTGGGGACACATTTAAAGCTTTTGCAATTTTCTGGACTGAATGACCTTAATTTCTTAAAGTAATGATGGCCACTCGTTTTTCTTTAGTTAGCTGCTTAGTTCTTAACCTAATATGAATTTTAACAGTCCAATGGGGCTGTCGGCTGTGTAGTAACCTGACTTTTGCACAACACAACTGCTGGTCCCCACCCCATTTATAAAGCATGAAAATCCACAAAATAACCCAGATAAGGCTTTACCCCTGTGAAGTGAAAACCATTTCAGATGACTACCTGTTGAAGTTAATCGAGAGAATGCCAAGAGTGTGCCAATCAGTTATCTGAGCAAATGGCTATTTTGAAGAAACTAGAATATAAAACATGTTTTCAGTGATTTCACCTTTTTTTGTTTAGTACATAGCTCCACATGGGTTCCTTCATAGTGTTGGTGTCTTCAGTGAGAACCTACCAATGTAAATGGTCATGCAATAAAGAAAACACATTGAATGAGAAGGTGTGTCCAAACTTTGGCCTGTACTGTATGTTTTCTCTGCAAAGTTTGTGCCTGAAATAATAGTATTTTATTGGTGTTATTGACATACAGTGGCATACAGCAATAAAAACTTGGCAAGGAGCTTACCCTTTTTTAAATTCTAAAACCAAATTTTCCCCCCAAAATCTGAATGAATATTGACCACTGACTACATGTAAATCTCTACCAAATTGGTATTTTACAAAGTTATAATTGCCAACATCCCAATATAAAATGTCAAACAAAGAAGGAATTGCATTTTCCTTGCCACAACCCAGTTAGGAACCTAGGGACCTTAAAAGCAATGGTGTAGAAATGCCATTGAATGATTTAATGGTTTCTATTTACATCAATGTATTTTATCATATAAATCAACTCATAATAGTAGTTACATATAGTTGTGGTACGCCTGGTTGGCAGCACTGCTCTGGTTTAGCAAAAAGAGGTTGTACTTACACACTTGTATTTTCTCATTTTGTCATTATTGGACTGTACTTTTAATGCAAAATTTCTAATGGAAATATATTGTTAATGTTGAAAATCTGATGAAACTTACATGCAAAAAAAAATCAAAAATCAATTCAATTCACTGGTTAAGTTGTATAAGCATAAGTCCATACATATGTGTAATTGCACTTATGGTTTCCAGAAAATTTAATTTTTTACTCATCAATGTGTATGATTAGTAAAACGAAAAGGTTACCCGTTTTTTGTTACCAGTTTTGGACTCCTGTGTTCCAATTTCAGAGAGGATCAAGGTATCCAGCAGGGAAAGGGGGCTGTCACTGACTACATGTCTTGTACAGCAGTAACGGAGTAGTGGGAACAAATTCTGTGCTTTTCTTTAGAAGCATTTCAGATTTCATCTTACCTTGCCGTTATGCCAACAACAAAATGTAACAAAAATTAATGCAGAAAAGAATCTACTACATCCGATGCAATGCAAAATAGGTTCTTAAATTTAAGTCTAGGATGAGATGCATATATGGTCACTTATTTGCATTGGAAGGTCACCTCTTCCACTGAGATAGCTGTATCAACATGTTTTCAGGAAAATTAACATGGCTACTATATGAGTGAAAGATGACATGTTGTGTGTGGCACTGTAGATCTAGCCATTAGCCATGGATATGTTTTTATTCTACAGTCTGCATTTCATAGTCTTGGTTTCCTAACATACTGACCTTATATTCTACTGGACACTTGTGTCGAAATAAATTGGTAAGTTAAAGGCCTACAACATAAAAAAGCCAGACACCAGTGAAGTGCCATGATGCCGCTGACATCCTCCTGTGTGCAGCCAAGTCCGGGCCGATCAAGTCCCACACACATTGCAACATTAAGTTCCACTGGGAGACCATCACTTCCCGGGGTCTTACCTGGCTTACGGCAGTGCAGTTCCTCAGAGTAAATGGCCATGGCACCTGCGGGATCAACAGTTTTAGTGATACCTGACAGGGATCGGTCGGCCGCACCTTTGGTCTGCTTGGGGGTGTAGAGGTCGGTGCAGAAGTTGAGGACCACTTTCATCACTTCCTCTTTCCCCTGGTGGAGAGTTTGGTCTCATCCCTCAGCTCTGCAAGGGAGGTGTTGTCGCAGTGAAGCTTCCTTAAAAGGAAAGAATTTCACTTCTCACCTTTCTCAAGGTGCTCCACCTTGGAACAGAAGATGATGTGCCTGGATTCCTCATGGAAGTGCTTCTTGAGCTGCTTCTTGGTGTCCTCCAGGGTCTGTCTAATATGCCAGCCACAGTGGTAGAGGTCCTGCAAGGACTGCAACGTACGCTGAAGTTGCTTGGAGGTCCTTCCTCCTGGCACTCCCTGCTGGCATCTCCTTTGCTTGAAAGCAGCTGTAAATGTGACTCTCCATAATTAAGATCTGCACTTCCCAATTGGCTTGGCTGGAGGGAGTTAAATAAAGACTTGCCTCACGGTACTGGTCTTTTGGCTTCACTGGAGGAGTAAAAGGTTAAATACTGCATGGCACAGTCCTGCCCACTTTGCTGGAACATGTGGTATATTCACCCTGCCCATTTTTGCTGGCTGTTTTTATTTTTCATTTTCTTTCAAAACAATAGTCTATATCTTAAAGTCTGCTGCGCCTTATAGTGTGAAATATACGGTACCATTTTCCCTAAAAGACATACCCTGAAGATAAGAACTAGACAGATTTTTCATGATTTTTTGCAGATGCTGAAGATACAAGCCATATTCCCAAATTATGCCCTTATCACAGTTCTTTAAACAAAAATTACCAATATAAATGTGTCCAGAAAGCTCTAGGTTTAAAAAAGTAGAATTAATTGGACTACAGTAGGACAGATATACTCTTCATCATGGAAATCAGACACCCCCAAAAGAATCACACTCAAAAGACCATATTGGACCCTAAACAAGCAGGAACACCAATGTACCTGAAAGCAATTCTGGGTTTGGAGAGTTAGTTTTTGTTGAAGAATGAATGTAGATTGTTGTTGATGGAAAAATAAGACATCCCCTGAAGTCCAAACGCATCTTTCAAAGAAAAAATGTATATACAGAGTACAGTTATTCTGTGAACAATACAAGCCTTTCAAATAATAGCTTTGTAATTATTAAATCAAGTGTTGTGCTACACTTGGGAGCTACACTTCTTGAACTTTGCATTCCTAATTAAGAGCATTGTATTGTATTGTAAAGATTATGACTAATCTGTTATGTTTTACTCATGGCATGTCAAATTTCTTGAATACTTTGCTTGAAATATATCAAAGTGATGAGTTTTCTTTAAAGATTGTATTGAATGTGTTCTGCAGTTATGTTTTGTTGACCTTTTCTTTATTTGAAGTAGAATTATGACACAAAGCTTCAAAAGCTGTCTAAAGTTAAGTCTCTTTCATCTTACAAAAGAGTTCTTACCGAGCCTTGACCAGCCTTTACAAACGAATAAATGAATTGTCATGTGTCTATAACGTAAAGGTATTTAACAGAGAACCTAATTTTCTGCATCGGATTTGTGCCCAGTACAATAAATATGTTTATAAACTTGAAATGAGAAAGGTGGACATCTTGAAGTACGTTGGCAAAAGACTCACCTCCATTTATACTGACCATGAAGAATAAATAAATAAATGGTGGCTTCATACAATCGTTCTTTTGCCTGCTGCTGGCATTTCAAAACACAATATGCATGAACTTTAAGTTTGGATGAATTAGAAGCACAGCATTATGCTTTTAGGAGTTGTAGAGGTCTATACATACAAAGAACAGTGGAGAAAAAAAGAGGGACGTGAATTTTAGATGAGTGTAATTTAGTTACTATGCTTTAGACATTATAGTCAGGAGTGCACAAAACTTTTTTAGTGAGCTACTCCTGACATGGTGTTTGGTACTCACCCCATATGTAGAGCGGTTTTAATAAGTGGCATCCTCCTCACTGTCTCCCTCACTGTCCTTTGCGTCAGCCTCCTGCATTGTAGATTCTGCTGCAGATGGCCCTCCCTGTTCTTGATTGAGCTACTCAGGAGATAGTGTTTGGTACCCACCTTATATGTAGAGTGGTTTTATTAAGTGGCACCCTCCTCACTGTCTCCCTCCCTCACTGTCACCTGCGTCAGCCTCCTGCATGGTAGATTCTGCTGCAGATGGCCCTCCCTATTCCTTATTGAGCCTCCAGTTAGCGGTCTCCATCCACAGGCCAACAGCTGGCTTTGGGTCACATATAACTCTCACAGTACTGCATTATTTAAGCAACCAGATCTCACACCTCAGTAGTGCAATCCTGAAATTTTCTGGGTTAGTATCTAACTGCTGAGACTACCTGCAGTCCAAATGTCAACCTTTCATAGTCATATTTCAACTGTCAACATTCCAACAGTACCAGCATTTTACCCTTTGGGGCCCACAGCTGGGAAAAAGACATAGAGAGGACACTTCCTATTCTAATGAATGGGACAATGACCATTTTGCGTTATCTAGGCAGGGCGCACGCGGTGCCGTATGAAGCTGTGGAAGGCCGCGTCTTCACTGCAGCATCTTAAATGCGTCTGTGATGTTACGGTAGCACCCCCGTAGCCACAGGCAAACTGCCCCCAAGTTGTGGGAAACCCTTTGGCAAATGTTCCGGCGTGCATCTTTTTTCAGCCAGCTCAGGGAAACAGCAGTGGACACATGGCCTTACATATGCCTACTCTTACTTTCAACCCACAGATCTCCACTAACATTTAAATCCAATCTTTTATAAGTAATTCACAATTTCACACCCCTAACTGCAACCTTTCATGGTTATTAATGTTCCCCTGTGGATATCCAACTGTTTGCATTTAACAAAGAATTTTGGCAATCCAAAACACTTTTGCTGTGAAGATGTTTGTACAGGTATTGAATGTGTTTGAGCTGCAATACCAGTTTCAGCCACTGGAGCCACAGCCTCTAGTGAGCAAATAATTTTCCTCTCACTCTCACACATAGTAAAGGGATAGAGGGAGCAGCTGATGTCTGACCGGCAGAGACTCTGAGACTTCTCCGCAGTATTGATACGCAAATGGATTGCATAATGAAAATATAGGTCCGCATAGCCAGCCTTTCACCCTATGTGCGTACTGGCGGACCACTTATGTGCACCCCTGATTATAGTATGGTTTACTGGTTTATGTGCAGTGAGTGGTCAGCTACTGCATATAAATGTACATACAGAGAATCTCATCAGCTCTGGGACCATATGAATATATTTATCTCCCATAGGCCACATTGAAATTCACAAAAAACCCAACCATGGTCACTGTAGACCTCATAAAAGAAAGTTCAAAACACTACAGTCCTGGCCAAAAGTTTTGAGGATGATTTAAATATTAGTTTTCACAAAGTTTGCTGCTAAACTGCTTTAAGATCGTTGTTGCAGTTGTTTCTGTGATGTACTAAAATATAATAATTATAAGCACTTCATATGTTTCAAAGGCTTTTATTGACAATTACATGAGATTTTACGAGTCAGAATTTGCAGTGTTGGCCATTATTTTTCAGGACCTCTGCAATTCGACTGGGCATGCTCTCAATCAACTTTTGGGCCGAATCCTGACTGATAGCAACCCATTCTTTAATAAATCACTTCTTTGAGTTTGTCAGAATTAGTTGGTTTTTGTTCGTCTGCCCGCCTCTTGAGGAATGACCACAAGTTCTCAATGGGATTAAGATCTGGGAAGTCTCCAGGTCATGGACCCAAAATTTCAACGTTTTGGTCCCCGAGCCACTTAGTTATCACTTTTGCCTTATGGCACGCTGCTCCATCTTGCTGGAAAATGCATTGTTCTTCACCAAACTGTTGATGGATTGTTGGAAGAAGTTGCAGTTGGAGGGTGTTTTGGTACCATTCTTTTTTCATGGCTGTGTTTTTGGGCAAAATTGTGAGTAAGCCCACTCCCTTGGATGAGAAGCAACCCCACACATGAATGGTCTCAGGATGCTTTACTGTTGGCATGACACAGGACTGATGGTAGCGCTCACCTTTTCTTCTTCGGACAAGCCCTTTTCCAGATGCCCCAAACAATTGGAAAGGGGCTTCATCTGAGAATATGAATTTGCCCCAGTCCTCAGCAGTCCATTCACCATACTTTCTGCTAAAGATCAATCTGTCCCTGATGTTTTTTGGGGAGAGAATTGGCGTCTTTGCTGCCCTTCTTGACACCAGGCCATCTTCCACCTCACTGTGCGTGCAGATGCGTTCACACCTGTCTGCTGCCATTCCTGAGCAACCTCTGCACTGGAGGCACTCCGATCCCGCAGCCGAATCCTCTTTAGGAGACGATCCTGGCGCCTTCTTAATAAGAATTGAACCTCTTTCCTTGAACTTCTTGATGATCCTATAAATTGTTGATTTAGGTGCAATATTTGTAGCCACAATATCCTTGTCTGTGAAGCCATTTTTATGCAACGCAATGATGGCTGCACGTGTTTCTTTGAGTTAACAAGGCGATTACTGAAATGATCTCAGCAGGTTCTTTAATGACAGCAATGATGGGATTTTGTTAATTTTCATGGCAAAGCAGGATTATGCAATTCATCTGAACACTCTTCATAACATTCTGAATTATATGCAAATTGCTATTATGAAAACTTAAGCAGCAACTTTTCGAATTTCAAATATTTGTGTCATTCTCAAAACTTTTGGCCAGGACTGTACATAAAGGCTTGGTGCCTAACGTTTTATATATGGTCAAATCACAACACTTTTATTCCCAATTCATGAAATACTGTAAGCCACAATATATTTGACAAAGAAATATATTTACTTGTCCTGTGACACAGGAATTACAAATCTATAATTTGTATTTGAATTACCCTTCTTGTTTCTTTGCATATATATTTTAATCATCAGCCTTATTTTTTTGTGTGAAAAAGCTTAAGTGAAATTAACTGAAATAAAGTTAACATACACAACCAGCTATATGCAAAACCATTTAAAACATTTATGAACTTTGTCAATTTCTTAAATGCCAGCAAGTTATCTTTAGTGCACTTTGTTTTACCATGTTCTTGAATAAATCAGGTTCCATTTGGACCTTCGTTTATATTCCATTTGTTGAGGTGGGATGCTCACTTGTTATATAAGTAGTCAAAATATATTTCCTGTACGATTGGATATGTTGCGTGCAGTGTGGTATACAGAGCTATATCTGGGACAAGGTTGCCATCTTCTGGACAAAGGTATTATGATACAATCATAGCACAGTTATAAACGATTTAAAAAAACTCTCAAGGTTTATCTCCAACTGGAAATACTAGTTGCAATTGTCTTGCTGACCCACTGGAGTTCAGACTTTTCTTGCTTCATGCTTTTTTTAGGTCATTGATAGACCGTAGTGAAAATAGGTTTACTTAAGTACAACAACTACAGAACAGAAATTTTTGCAGAAAGTTTTTACTTGTTTAATTTCATTAAATCAATTAATAAGGCTTTTACACTATATGCTTTTTTAAAGATATACATATTATATATACATATAAATATAAATATATATATATATATATATATATATATACACATATAATTACACTTTTAATATTCAATTAATATTCAGTAACTGGGATGTCCACACAGAGTATGATTATGTATTTGCTTTGCTGTCACTGCACTTAGATATTGGAGTTTCTTCCCATTGTGGCAGGGCGTCATCAGAAACCAGGGACAACAAGGAAAATTTTAGAATATATTATTACAGTTCAGGTTTTTTTTACAGGGTTATTGTCAATGTAATATAATGGGGGCTTAAGTAGAATTGGTGATTATAGGTTTTAACCCCCCTGGCGTTCCTGACGGCAACATCTCGTCCAGCGCTGACCTGTTAGTACTGCACTGGACTAGATGGGGACGTCCGCACAGTGTTAACTGTATCCAATACAATTCAAAGTAAAAACACAAAACTTATTTCCAATTGAATTTAAATGTTATTATAAACAAAATACAAATATAAATACATACTGTTTTCAAATATATCATACAAAAGAAGTATTTTAGAGATTTTATCATTCAAATGATACCTTTTATGAAAAAATTATGTTTTTTTTTACATAATTGTGTGTTTCAAACATTATATTCAGGATGTTTTCTAGACCCTTGTATGGATGGATTTTGGTTTGTTACAAGCCTACAACTTTAAAAAATTTCCATTTAAGTCAATGGTGCACTTTTGGTACAGAAATCTGGATCTCAGCAGTGTGCTAGGGAGGTAAATAGATTTTTTTTCCATGCTGACCCATTCCTTTCAATACACTTTGTTACTTATTGCAGATAAGGACATCTCCCTTTGGTCTGACTTTCCTTCTCTGCATACTTGTTTAGAGTGAATATGTGAAGTGAAGTGAAATGAATTTACACTACAAAACAGCTTGCATAAATAAACAGGGAAATAGATAAACTATTGGAATACATAAATAATCTTAGGGCCATTTCACACTATATGCGTTGTGTTGCATTTTTGAAACACACTTGTTTTTTTACTGCACGTTACATAAACAACTAATGTTACCACCACACTGCATGCTTTGCATTTTTTAAACTTACTGCTGTATGCATTTTTTATATATTTTTCCTGCATTTTCATTGACTTTAAAAAAACACTTTGTTCAGCCCTGATCAATCTCCAAAATGTATTAGCATGCATGCAATGAAGTTTACTTCCTAAAAACATTATTAAATAAAGTTCAAATGTTTCCACTATATTTTTCTGAACTTTTCATACTTAATGTTCCTTCCTTTACTGTGATGAAACCTCAGTCCCATCCCTTTACTACACCTGTCAGGACAGGACTTTCTCAATGCTGCCATTCATTTATATGGATGTTTAAATCACTGACAATGCTTCTATTAGGAAGTAGAATTCGCTTTACTTCCTGTGGCAGCTTAATCCTTTATACATGAACCTTTTATCAATTTTATGTATGTTTTTTCATAAAGCCTACCAAATAACACAACTTGGGGATTTTGCAGCCTGTAAATGTGTTTAAAATGTTATATATGTATTCAGAAAGTCTAGCTGTTCATTCTCCATGTTACGGCTTTTATTATTTTTTCTTTAAAATAACTTGGACTCCCAGTTCACTTCACTGGCCATTGTTCCACAGCTAATGCAAATAATAAATATGACAAAAAGAGATGTTCCGAGAAAAGTGTGAGCTCCAGAAAAAGGTTTTACTGTATAACTGTGAAACATATCCACTCTTGGGGCCTGAGAGAGTTTGTTGGCTGAGATTTACTGATGCAATTATTTTGCGTTGCTTAATCAATTCATGGGCAGCCCCAGTCAATTAATCCACTTCCCTATTTAATTAATCTACTACCCTAATCACTACTCCAATTATTTCTATGCATAATTTAACCCATCCTGATAGCTCTGGCTACCCTTGTCCTAATGATCCTCCCTCCACAAGTACAATGTGCCGATGCCATCAATAACATGTCCAGCAATGTTGGAAAATGTCACCTACTATACAGTTTTTCTTCTTTGGTAGATTTACAATTTTCCTTCTTTGGCGGATGTACACTCATTATGTAAAAATAAAATATGTAAATTTAAAGTTTAACTTACCTCTAAGCTATGATGGTGGCTTAGGGCTCCACGTTCTGTAGAATCCTATGAGCGATTCCATCTTGTTTCGCCAGGCTTCTGAGGGTTAACTCTGGATGCACTATTGCAGCTGGCCACTGGGGGCCTTCAATTGTTTTCTATGGGAATTTTCCTCAATGTTCTTTCATTGAAATGCCGAGATCACAGAATCACCCAGCAAACACTTCGTTCTCGTGACGTATCGCCGTGGCTATATGTAATCAGGGCCAGGAAGTGAGGGAGGGCTGCTTGGGATCTTTTTAAATGACTCATTACAGTTTTTTTTATGCATTCCTCCCTATTATCAGCACTTCTAGTGCCATTCATGTGTAGATAATTTTCTGGTGGTAGGTCCGCTTTAAAGTCTCCAAGAAGCATCTTCCTAATTATATTATGTATATTATGACATATGGTATTGTGATTTCTTATACTTAGGTATGTAAAGAAATAGGATGCTGCTGGGACTTCAGTGCCACCTAATACTGATTGCCAACGGCCATCAGCAGCTTCACGGTGATGTTTTGGCATTAATGATCCATCATCTTCAGCTCAATGTGCTCTGCATTCTTATTACTGTCAGTTTACTGTGGGGAGTATTGGGACCCCTGCATTATTATAAGCCTGTTCGGTCTTAGGTTAGGTCGGTTTCTACTCTACTGTACACCGTATTATCGACAATTAAATCAGAGAGGAGAGGTGAGACAAAAAAGCTGTTATTGTTAGCTAAAACATTACTATGATAACATCAGAAATACATTATTAATAAAAAAACGACCTGTCAAGAAGATCGAATATATTCAGTATCTCAGTCACAGCCATTTTTATTATTACTGTCTTGTTTCAAGAATCATTTGCTTAGATCTACATAATTGTATTTAATAATGACTGTTTACATTTTCAACAAATTATTTCTTTTCATGCAATGCAAATATTTGTTTTCCATGTAATTTTGCGCCAAAAAAAAATTTCAATCAGGGTTTCAGTGTTTAATTCTACAACACTGGCATGTTATTACCACTTGGCTTATACTAAATGTTTCATTTAGCCAACTGCCTTCTATTAATCAATGAATTATACATACAGCATAACAAATATTAAAGTGACAGTTGTATACAAAATAAACAGAGCTAGTAGATGAAGGACAACAAGTTGGAACTGGAAGAAACCTGCTAGATAAGCAGATAAATTACATGTATGAATGAATACTCAATGAATACTTGTCCAGAAGCCTAAATAATGAGATTGGACGCATGAATTCATGGTATTATAGGAAAACATTTAAATGCAATGTGTGATACATTTTATGATAGTCAAACACTCATTTAGCCATTTCTAATATTGCATACAGGATCCAAACCACACTGCACAATAGTAGAATTGGATCACCAGGGCCCGATTGAAAATCAGCACATTCAACAATCAGCACATTCAACATGGCATCTGTTTTGACACTGTACTCAGCCAAGGAGTGGTTAATGAAGAAGAAAGTTTAGCGTCTAAATAAAAATGATATATAAAATACTGATTATAAAAGTTTTAGAAAGTAGACTTCTACTCACTGTCAAGATGTTTCACTGGCTCTCTTGCCAGGTTCTGGAGACAAGTAATCCAACATTACAAATAGGGACCCCAGATCCTTGCCAGTCCCTAAAGATTTCCTCACTCTGATATCACTGCTGAGATTCCATACCTGGATTCCAACATATCATCACCACCAATTAGGCAAAAAGAAGTGTCAAACTCAAATACACTGTGGGACAAAAATAAAAATTTGAACAAAGTCACAGGCCAAGCTTGATATTTCCATATAACGATGAACTTTTTTATATGGAAACAAAGTTAAGCTTTGTTGAACCTCCTGACTAAACTCAAGGTAAGCAGGGTAAGTTTGCTTACCCCGCAAACTCACCCCATATTACCCCAAGTTGGGGATACTCACCTATGCCCGGCGAGCCTGCGGCACTGTAGAATATTAACGGACTTGGCGATCTCTTCTGGGTCCCCCTCTTTAGTGTTTTTTGTTAAAATAAGCGCATCACATGCATGACGCTCAAAGGGTTAAATATTGAATCTGGAAAAAGCAAAACATAATACTATAACACATGTGACATCAAATATCAACTTAAAGACACAGTTGTGAGATGAATTCTTAAATAACATTTGAAAACAATCTCATGGCCCACCTGGTACATATCATGCAGTGACGTAGGCCCTCAATAGAAGGTTCTACTTCACCTCCTGTACATACAGTACATGGAGTTACAAGACATTGGACAAGGAGAAATAAGTTGGTAAAATTATCAATACTGCCTAAACAAAATATTATATTCACGTAAAATAAGGTTACCATATTTTTCAGGCTACAAGATGCATCTGATCATATACCAAATTTCAGGCACAAGGCGTCACTAGTATCAAGGCAGATCACGTCATCTTCCTCACACATGGGGGAAGAGGGGGGCTGCGGGGGAACAGCTGCAGATGTCTCTCCTCTTTGGCTGTGTCTGTGCAAGCTGCAGCTTGAGTGCACACACAGGCAGAGATAGATGGGAGTTAACCTATCCCTCTCTTCTCTTCATTGCTTATATTAGCAGGGCCCTGCTGATGTAAACAATACAGTTGAGACAGGAGATTCGGTGGTGGGCGGATCTCCTATTTGACAGCTCCTCCACCTCCCTGGCTAAACTTCTTGCCGGCAGGTAAGCCAAGACACGGTCGCGCATTCGGACCATAAGTTGCAGGCACTTTTTCCTCACGATTTCTGGGGGATGAAGTTCGTCTTATAGCTGGCAAAAAAAAACGATAATTTTTTCCATTTCTGACCATTCCATTTTACCAGTCTTCTAATTCTATAGATCAGAACCTCATGTTGTTGTAATGATTGTCTCTGGGCTGCACCCCTTTGCAATTCACTCAAGAATACAGACAATAGAAGTTGTTGGAGTAATGAGAAGCATTTACAGTAGAAGTCAGAATGTATAACATGTTTGGATTAGCATACATACACTCAGTTAACAATGTGGGGGATCATATATATAAAGTAACAGTTACGTTTAACCCAGTCACGTTGTCAAGGTCCTTAATACTTGTGTTAAAGCTAAGCCTGTTAATTGTTAACTCATCATTAAGCTAGATAGGACTATGCTGGATTTTATGGTACAACCATGAAACTAGAGGATCCAAACATTTTGTAGTAATATTGCTCACACCACACACTTTGTGGTCCGTATGTTCTTTTATGCTGAGTCGTATTTCAGCTGTACATACATTCATACCTCTGCGTACAATAATCCTTTCAACTCTTCAAAACTTTTTATCACCCAGATGTTAATGTTTATACAGAAAATTAAGCTGAGCTTTTTATCTCCACTTTCCAACATGAAAGAAATTGCCTAAATATAAACATTTTAAAGTCTTTGGATTGAGCTATTTCTTATAACAAGAAGTAATTAGGATTTGAAGGAATTGCATGGCTGTATATGTTTACTGAAAACTGCAATCATTTTCATGAATATTTCCACTTTTACAGAATAAAAAAGAAAGATACATAGATAAATGTATACATTTATAGTCACCGGGTTAAAGATTGAAATAATGGCCCCAACCTTTATACGAAATAACAGGATTACAGTTTGTTTGTTTTTAATGTTGATTTTATATAAGGGAAACTGCTTCCCTCGACAACAATGTGAAGTGATTTTTGCTGTTTAGAAGCAGGCACAAATGAACATGAAAGGTATGTATGTATACATGCTGATAGAAATCGGAACTTAAGGTGAAACCACTTACCTGAATATATGCTAAGATACCTACTTTTACAAAAACATATTTAAACACACATCAAATGTGCTTTTTTTTTAGCATATACATTTTTATTAATTTTGCAAAAATACAAAAATACAATAACATGGGAGATACAATGAAAATACACTATTTGCCAGCATACCTAGAAACACAACATTCTCCTGTTTGTATATTGCTTTTAGGTGAAGATAGCTGTCTGCTATAACCAGTTCCAGAACAACC
>CM070034.1:62237252-62255733 GCA_036250615.1 Ptychadena robeensis | reverse complement strand
GATGACAGCAATGGTGGTTGTGTTTTGGAATGAGGATATGACAGCAATGGTGGTCATGTTATGAAACGGGGATGTGTGACAGCATTGATGGTCAGATTATGGAATGGTGATGATGACTACAATGGTGGTCATGTTTTGGCATAAGGATGAGCAATGTTGTCATGTTATGAAATGGAGATGATGATGAAAGCACTGGTGGCCAGATTATGGAAGGGTGATGATGACAGCACTAGTGGCCAGATAATGGAAGGGTAATGATGACAGCAATGGTGGTCATGTTTCAGAATAAGGATATGACAGCAATGGTGGTTGTGTTATGAAATGGGGATGATGATGATGACAGCACTCGTGGCCAAATATGGAAGGGTGATGATGTTATGCTGAGGATATGCCAGCAATGGTGGTCATGGGTGATGATGTTATGGAATGAGGATATGTCAGAAATGGTGGTCATGGTATGAAATGGGGATGATGACCGCAGTGGTGGTTGTGTTATGGAATGAGGATAATGACAGCAATAGTGGTCCTGTTATGAAATGGAAACGATGATGACAGCAATGGTGGTCGTGTTATGGAATGAAGATAATGATGTTGACAGCAATGGTGTCGTGTTATGAAATGGGGATGAATATGATGCCAGCCATGGTGTTCGTCTTATGAAATGAAGATGATGATTACAGCAATGGTGGTCGTCTTATGAAATGGGGATGATGATAATGACAGCAATGGTCGTCGTGTTTTGCAATGAGGATATGACAGCAATGGTGGTCGTGTTATGAAATGGGGATGATGATGACAGCACTGGTGGCCAGATTATGGAATGGTTATGATGACAGCAAGGGTGATTGTGTTATGGAATGAGGATATGCCAGCAATGGTGGTCATGTTATGAAATGGGGATGATGATGACAGCACTGGTGGCCAGATTATGGAAGGGTGATGATGACAGCAATAGTGGTCGTATTATGGAATGAGAATATGACAGCAATGGTGATCGTGTTATGAAATGGGGATGATGATGGCAGCACTGTTGGCCAAATTATGGAGTGGTGATGATGACAGCAATGGTGGTTGTGTTATGGAATGAGGATATGCCAGCAATGGTGGTCATGTTATGAAATGGGGATGATGATGACAGCAATGGTGGTCGTGTTATGAAATGGGGATGCTGATGATGACAGCACTGGTGGCCAGGTCCTGCAGTGATGATGAGGACACAGCACCGTCTCGGTCAGTCGGTGTCACCTGACGTCAAGTATGATGAGATGGATGCTGGTAGCCTCCTCCTCTGGCACAGCCAGTGCACGTTCCCCGGCACTACCCCTGTACACGCCTGTGGGGCTGGAGATAGCGGATCGTTACAGGTACGGTATTGGTAGTCGGATGCTGAGGGGATGCTGCTATGAAGGGTCCACCTTCAGGTGAGAGATGCTCGGCTGTGGGACCGATCGCGGGGGAGTCGGGGGAAGATGACCGATGCTGGTAAGGGGAGATCTCTGCTGCATTGGATCGCTGCCCCGTCTCCCGGGATGGACGATCACCCGTGTGTCAATGGTAGCACGAACTGCTCGTCGGGCTCGTTCTCGGCGGCGGTGGACGTGGCCGCGGACTCCATCCCCCGGTACATCGGGCTCTTCTTCATGCTGCTGCTGGACCTGGGCGCCGTGCTGGGGAACGTGGCGGTGGCCGCCGTCATCCTGAAGACCCCCCAGCTCCGGAAATTCCTCTTCGTGCTCCACCTGTGTATCATCGACACATTGGCTGCCATGACGGTGATGCCGCTGGGGATGGTGGGCAGCTCCGGGAAGGTGGTGTTCGGAGAGACCCTGTGCCAAGCCTACATCTCCTTGGAGGTCTGCTTCAGCAGCGCCTCCATCCTCACTGTGTCTGCCATCAACATCGAGCGCTATTATTACATCGTGCATCCCATGAGATACGAAGTCAAGATGACCTTGGGTCTGGCCATCTCGGTCCTCATCTTCATCTGGTTGCAGGCATCATTGACATCCACAGTGCCCTTCCTGCCATCGGCCGGCTCGGGCTCCAACAATGCCAGCCTGGTGAATGCCACTCGATGCTCATTGCAGAGGAATGCAGGGGGACACAGGAAAGTGTTTGTGACGTTCTTCGTCTTGGTCTATTTTGTATTGCCCCTTGTCATCATAGTGACAGTCTACTGCAACGTCTTCAAGGTGGCACGGATAGCTGCCATGCAGCATGGCCCTCTCCCTTCCTGGGCAGCAAGTCCTCGCCACAGGTCCAACTCCACTGGCAGTAGAACCAACATGGTGCCAGGGAACAGATCCAATCGGGGCTCACCAGACAGGACGTTAGGGGGAGCGAAAGCAGCCTTCACCCTCATGATCATTGGTGGCCAATTCGTAATGTGCTGGTTTCCCTATTTTGTCTATCATGTCCAAAATGCTCTAGAGAACAACTCCTACAAAGTATCAGGGGGCAAGTGGGAGAGCATAGTCAAATGGCTTGCCTACACCTCATTCACAGTCAACCCCTTCTTTTATGGCTGTCTCAACAGGCAGATCCGAACTGAACTTGCCAGGATCCCCAAATGTTTCCTAAAGCAGTCTTTGGATGAACAGCTAGGCCTGTCCAGCCATGAAGGGTCAGTAGAGGAGAACTTTCTTCAGTTCCTCCAAAGAACTAGCTGTGTGGTAGACAGAAGAAACAGCTTCCCCACATCTACTGCTTCTCGGTTGCTTGTCAATCAAAGTACTTTAAGTTTTAGAATCCCAGGGCAAATTATGGAAGAAACCCCAGAGCTGATTGAACATGATTCCTCAGAAGGGTTCAAAAGTATACAGATGTGTACCAGGCAAGCAAACAGCTTAGGGCTGGCCAAGTAACCTCACCTGCCTGGTGACTCTTTATATTTAGGGGGGATTGACTATGCGACCAATGTGTCCCATGTTGAAACAAACTGGCCTACTCATTGACATAAGGAGCGAAAGTGTGCCATCCACAGTAACCAAAATTCATCTTTGACCGCATTGCAGAAATAAACTGTCTGGTTTGGTTGCTATAGGTAACCATGCTTAAATGACTGCGCCTAACAGTATTAATTACGAGACTTGTTCTAATGCTATAGGGATATCTCATGGTATTACAATCTGTTTACTATCAAGGCACAAGCACTTTTATAGCAAAGAGGGACTACTTACTGACATGGGGACAGGTTAAGGGTCATTTATGTTGTGAGAGTTTTATTTTAGATCTAACAGCAAATTACTTTAGATAAGGAATGTGATTGTCCTAATTTCCAAATCTGTATTCAGAATCCTCTTGATTGTTACGTTTTGCGTGTTAATTACCAGATTTTACACAGACAATATGAACCACCTTTGTGCAGTTGTGAAATGCATATGAGCAGGTATGCTCTTTTGCATGTTTTATTAGATATGAAGCACAACATAGCAATAAAGAATTGCAAACTCTACAACTTACCTGCTTTGTTATTATGTTTCAGGTCTGAAGTAGCTATTTGTTAAGGGTAACTTATTTTTACAACTTTAAATATGTATACGCTCTTTATTTGTATGATAAAGTCATGAGAGATGCCCTCAAATACAGGATGTGGTTTGAGTTTAGCTGCTTACACAGTTACAAAAACTTTATACCAAAATAGGTCAACAGGTTGCAGTATATGTTGGAAGAACTGTTGGAAGAATGTTTCAGAATCACTGTAATATGGCACAAAAGCTGGACAGATCCAACCACTGGGGCTCAGAGGTGGTCCAGTATGTAGTCATTGGCACAAAGGCTAGACAGATCCAACCAATGGGGCTCAGAGGTGGTCCATTATGTAGTCATTGGCAGAAAGGCTGGACAGATCCAACCACTGGGGCTCAGAGCTGGTCCAATATGTAGTTATTGGCACAAAGGCTGGATAGATCCAACAACTGGAGCTCAGAGGTTGTCCATTATGTAGTCATTGGCAAAAAGGCTGGATAGATCCAACCACTCGGGCTCCCAGGTGGTCCATTATGTAGTCATTGGCACAAAGGCTGGATTGATCCAACCACTGGGGCTCAAAGGTGGTCCATTATTTAGTTATTGGCACCAAGGCTGAATAGATACAACTACTGGGGCTCCCAGGTGGTCCATTATGTAGTCATTGGCACAAAGGCTAGACAGATCCAATCACTCGGGCTCAGAGGTGGTCCATTATGTATCAATTGGCACCAAAGCTGGATAGATCCAACCACTGGAGTTTAGAAGTGGTCCATTATGTAGTCATTGGCACAAAGGCTAGACAGATCCAACCACTGGGGCTCAGAAGTGGTCCATTATGTAGTCGTTGGCACAAAGGCTGGACATTCCTTACTCCATCCTGGTGCCACCCAAAGTTCCCATTGTGTGGTATTTGCTTGTTTTATAAACTTCCTAGATTGTGATGATTTTTGTATGTATATGTTGCATAAACAATCGCTTAGAACTCAGAAAAACAGAAATATAATAGAGATAGTTTTTTGTATTTTATTTATTGAACAGATGTATAATTGTTTAAAGGCAGAGACATCAGATAGTGCTCTAAAGCTAGCCATACATGGGTTGATTATTTTGCGATTCGATCGTCAATCCGATAAAAAGAAATTATTGATTAATTTAAAGGAATCGATTCCTGTAGAATCAATTTCTTCACATGAATCAATTCCTTCATAGAAATCAATTGCACTTCACAATCAAAATTTACCAACATGTCCCATCACTTTTCAGTTGATTTTATGTTGGATTTTTATCACTTTTGGTCGATCACACCTCAGGGGCAGGAATCGATTTCCATTCCAATCGATTGTTTTAAGTCGATCGAACTAAAAAAAACAAAGAGTATATGGCCACCTTAACACTTTTATTGTGAATGTTTTACATAATCATTATTGCAAAGTGCAAAGATTGGTTGTCTCTGTTTAAATAGTAGAGGATCAGGATTGTGACAATGTGTATATTGCATTACCAATGTACAATGCACCACAAGACTTAAACTTGTGTTCCTAAAACAGGGTCAAATAATGAAAATTTTTTTACACCCATTGTTGTGTATTGGTATATATTAACCTCCCTAGCGCACTGCTGAGGTACATATTTCTGTACCAAAAGAGCACCATAGACTTTAATGGAAAAAAAGTATTATACTTTGTAGGCCTGTTACTTCCCAAAGTCTGTCCATACAGGAGTCTGGTAGACATCCTGAATATAATAACTTGTTCAGATGCTTTGTGAATAACTCACAATATCAGATAATAAAGATTTCAATTATTCACTGTATAGGTAAATTAGCACTGCGACCACTAGATGACAGTGCAGATGTGCCAGGTTACATAGGAGAGCATGGGGGGTTAATAATTTTGGATGTCTAATTTTTGCCTAATTAAACTTAGTAGACATTGTTTTTATAGAGTATGGTTTATAAAATAGCAAACAGTTGTCTAGTTTCATACGTGGGGCTGATAATGTTGACCTCAAGTGTATGCTTATTCTTTTAGAAGCCTAAGAAACTTCTTATAAAGATAGGCCCTCCTCTGGTAGAGGGTCTGGCCCCCAGGGTGGCGGCACGCACACTCCTCTCAGTTTCGCTTTACCATGCACAGAAGTTTGTTGTCCTGCAGTGGAGTCGTAAAGATCAGCATACCCTGCAGGCCTGGAAGGCGCTGATTAACTCTTCTTTACACCTTTATAAACCTGCATATGCTAGCAGAGGCCATCATCTAAAATTTTACAGGGTTCAGGGGGCCTGAATGGCAAGCCCCTCCACTGCTTGAGTGGGGGTTCTCGGTTGCCAAAGGTATGACTGGTTGTTTGTGTCAAAAATGGGCCCTCTTGAAGTATTCTTGAAGAAACACTTTTCAATATTAACCAACACATAATCCTTAGGGCTTGTTTCCATTATACGTCGGGACCCCTACGTTAAGCGTATACGCTTAGCAGGGGTCCCGACGTATCCCACAGACTTTGCCTGCCGGCAGATGGTCTGTTTACACATCCGCCGGTGTAAAGGCTGAACGTACTCGACTATGTTCAGCCTTACACCGACGGATCGGCTCGGCGCAATGAAGACAGAGTCTCCGCCGAGCAGGTAAGTCTGTTACGTTGGGACCTCCCGCTAGGCGTGTACGCTTAGCGGAGGGGTCCCAACGCAATGGAAACAAAGCCTTATCTAGTAGTTGCAGGCCCTTCTGTGCAGACTCCCACACATTTAAATCATTTTACAGTTTATGTTGGTGATACACTGGTAGATATTTATTGGTTTAGACTTCCCAATAACATCAAACCTATTCCCAATAGATATTTAATTTCTCCCTAGCAACTCTAATGCATGAGAGAAAGGAATAATTTACATTTGGGGCACCGGCATGGTCGTGATTCTCATTCTTCATGCAGGGATTATCTGAAGAGTTTTGTGTGTGCGCATCCATACACACATTTTTAGAACCACATTTATGTTTACTATGAAAATGTAAGAAATTTCTTGGTAAATAAGAGTTTATTGTCTACGGGTAGTGATGGCCGAACATCGGCCAGGACTGTCCGCGAACGGGCGGTTCGGACTTCTAAAGAAGTCCGCCGTCCGCGGACAGATTCAAATTCCCCGCCTCTAGGCGGGGAATTTGAATCGGAAAAACCGGATGTGACGTCAGTGACGTCACATCCGGTCCCTGGAATGCATACTGGAACGCATAGTTCCTGGTTCCGTGAGCCGGATGTGACGTCACTGACGTCACTTCCTGCTCCGACCCGGTTTTTTCACTAGGAGACCGGCTTTATGCCCGGTCTTCTAGTGAAAAGATTCTTCCTCCGGCACGATCACACAGGTTGTGATCCTGCCGGGGGAAGAATAGAGATCCTCTTCTCGCTGACGAACGGAGCGGGTCGAACACCCGCACTGCTTGCCGACGAGAAGATGGGCGAACATCCATGTTCGCCGCCGAACTGTCCGCCTTGCGGACAGTTCGGCCATCACTATCTATGGGACACTGATCAGGATCCCTTAGTTTACTATCAAAGCAGAGCATGATTTTATACACAAAAGGGTTGGACTCATGTTCCTGAATATACATATGCCTTATAAGATGCAACTTTTCCCTGCTTAAAATTGGGGGTGGGAAGTCTGTGCGCCTTATATGCCGATCTTTTACCTGTGGCTGATTGTGCATTCTATTAGCCCTGTTACCTCCCCAGCCAAGCTTAGATGTGGAGGCAGGGAAGCCCTCAGAAGGAAAATCCGCCCATAGGCTGGCAGTTCCTTGGTACCAGCCACCGAGTGAGTGGGGCAGGAATCCACCTATGGATTGTGTGTATGTCTGTCCCAGCTGAGTGGGACAGAAATTTGCTCAGCGCTGACAGAGCACTGCTCTATATGGCAGAGTGGGGACACGTAAGTAGACAGCTCTGTGCTGGAGTATTGTTTTTCCCAAATATTGCTCCAGTTGATGGTGCATCTTATTAGCCAGAGCATCTTATTGAGTAAAAGATACAGTACTTCTTTTGGAATACAGCATATCTCAAACACATCCAAACACAACCCAACTTGATATATGGAGAAGGGAGGGAGAATCAGAAGCCACTGGCTTTGTTCTGCCCAAGTAAACTTTAGTGGCTTATAGTTTAAAAAGCCGAACACATGAATTACAAAATGTTTAGGCACACACATACAACTGCAATGTGTTATCCATGTGTACAAGGCTTAAGTACTGGTGCCTTGCTCTCTCCTAAACTTGTGGATGCTTTGTATACAGTATTTAGTTATCATTGTTTGCTGCTTCTTGTTACACTTGTGTACTTTTTTTGTATTTTCATCTATTATATCACTTCCACCAGTCTAGGTTTTTGCAAGTGTGGGGTGCTCCAATTCTTTGAAATTGATCATTTACAAGCCATACAAAACAGCACACAGCAGCAGGTACAAAAACATGTATTTATTTTGTACAGGATTTATACAGAGCCCACAAATTTTGCCACAATGTTTATCCCTATAACTGGATATTTAAATATATTTCTTCTTCTTGACTTCATATTCAAATGCCATATTTCTTCTTCAGAGCATTAATAGACTCATGTGACTTAAGTGACTGTTCTATATAAGTAAATAAGGCACGCAGATCTGTCAAAGATAAACAGCAAATAAATGAAGAGAAATACCAATAAAAAACACAATTTAAATAGCATTATGTTTCAGAGCACAGCTAAATATTGAGATAAAGTAAATGCATACATAATTTACATGTATTATAAACCTCCAGCAAATATATAGAGGGCACATGGAGACCTACCGTATTTTTCAGACCATAAGACACACTTTTTCACCCCCAAAATTGGGGGCAAAAAGTGCCTGCGTCTTATGGTCTGAATGTGCGACCCTCACGGCCACTCGGCCGTACCTTGGCTTCCCGCCAGCTCTCCCAGGACAGAGATTAGCCGGGGAGCTGGAGGAGCTGTCAGATGTGAGATGCCAGCCGCTGTCCGGCTCTTGCATCTGTACTGTAAAATTGCCTATGCCAACAGAGCTCTAAGCCCTTCTGCCATAGGCAATGGAGAGAGTGATATAGATGAACTGGCATCTACATCTCTCTCTCCTATCCGTGAAAACTGCAATCACTCTGCAGCTCCCACGGACACAGTTACAGCTGATCGGCAGAGGAGAGACGAGTAGGAGACAGCCCGGCCTCCCTCCTCCAGATCAGTGTGGAGTATGACGTGTGCTGAGAGTGTACTGTTGCTAGTGACATCTACTGGCTGAATTGAATATTGCATTCACTGAATATATTGCATTAACTCAATTGAAGTGAAAACTTATTAACCTTCCTAGCGCACCGCCCGTATCGTGCCGTTTACAACGGCACGATACGGGCGATCGAGGCATTGTACAGAGTACACTAAAGATAAAGATAGGTACGTCCTCACCTATAGTATTAGCTACCAACATCCAAATAATTAAATATTGAAAACAGAGAATGCGGCACCCTACCGACAACAGGGCAAAGAAGCTCTGATCCCGGTCACAATGGACTTTAACGGTAGCGACTAATATAGTATTCAGATACAGTAGTTCGTACAAATCAAGTCAAAATTTATATAACATGTATACATTGGTAATGTACATTGGTCAAAAGACTCCATATAGTCCATCCATATACATGTAACAACAAAAAAATCATAAACTCGACGCGTTTCGCGACACCTGTCACTTCTTCATGAGATGATATTTCAAAACGGTAAAAGAAAAATACGTTTTAGCCCAGCTAAAAGATAAAGAAAATCACAGTCAATCTATGTCTCAAGGGTAGTTAATGTGATCCAATAAAAGTAGAATTGGAGAGCAAATATTTACCCTCTGGGTATCCCATCTGAGGGTTCGAGGCAGTCACCAACGTATGGGGGGAGGTCCAAATACGCCCATGCTAAGGGACTGGGTTTTTTTTATGAGTCCAGAAGTTTGTTCGACAAGAGTAACCGCCACTTGTTCCTGTTGATAATTCTTACGGGAACGTGGGTGTTATTAGAAATAATCTTCCCCACATTAATGTAAGACACCAACGGGGTACACCTCCAGAGCAGTGAAGTATTTGTGAAAGTGAAGATTTAACCCAACGTGTACGGGTGTCCAAAAATCCTAAAGTGGATTAATGGGACATATTGGTGTGAGTTCTGTTGTGGTATAAGAGTGTAGGGAGGAAAAACAAAGTTTTGTGTGTATTTATAGTGTAACTGCCAAAAAAGGGGGGGGGGTGTGTCCGTGCCCCCTTTGGGCTAGCAAGCTAACCATGTGTATCTGATTAAGTGATATAAAGAGTGATAGTGACCATAAGAAGTGTCAGCCTTGGCCAGAGTGTATGCGTGTGTGTGTGTGAGTGTATATTTGTGACTAAAGTTGTGATTTGTGTGCTAATGTCTGATGTGACAAACAAGAGAGAGTGTATAATACTGTTGGCCATGATTGAAGTAGAAAATAGACAACCCACTAAAAGTACCACCAGTACAGGAGCCCCATAAAGATAAAAAGGAAAAGGACATATCCAGATAAAGCCGCACAAAAAAGCCTTCTCCAAGAAAAGTAACTACCCGTTCCTCCTATCCCCCACACACACCAGTGAAAAAAGAAAAGTCCATAGAATGGAGATACAAGTGGTAGGAATGCTCCGGTCAGTGCGGTCACCATATTGGTATGCCAAGTTCAACGAAAAAAGTATCACATAAGTGATCGTTACCCACCGTGCCCTATGAAAGCAGCAACCCTGTACTGGTGCCTTGCTCTCTCCTAAACTTGTGGATGCTTTGTATACAGTATTTAGTTATCATTGTTTGCTGCTACGTGTGCCCGCATCCCCAAAACATCAGGCGGTTACCACCCCCCATATCGAGCTTAGCGACAGATGACATAGTGCACACACCTCCCCATAAGGTTCCGTGTAATTATTGTGCCCTAGGTATAATATAGAGACATAGAGTTGAGACGGATTCTAGTCCACTAGCTGGGTACAGAGTATAAATCACATAAATGCAGATAACTTCATGCAAAAACCACAGTGAGAGATGTGGTAATTGTTAGGGTTTTAAGCTAAAGTGATTTGCTAGAAGTTGTTGGGCCATCTGTGGCACATGCATCCATCTTAGATGATGGGCATGCATCACTCACATATATGCCAGTATTAAAGTATAGTGTGAACCTCACATAGATAGTACTAAATTATATACAGAAATTATACAGAAATAATAATATTCAGTCTACACTAGAATATATATTCGTGGTAAAAGTAGAGAAGAAAAAGGAATAAGTGTAAACTCTGATGATAAAGGGTGAGGGTGACAGGCCCTCATATAGAGAAAGAAGAGATCTTCATCCACCCCTTCCCTGCTATTATAGAAAGCATTTGTAGTTCAGTGCTTCATTGAGACCAGGAGAAGTGTTTGCTTTCAGTCTATATATCCAGCGCATCTCAATCTGTAATAACTGTTTATTCAGATTCCCTCCTCTAACCGACTCATGCACTCTATCGAGTATTAAAAATTTCAGTTCCATTTGGTGGTAGTGATGTTGCTGTGCTATATGGCGACCAATAGGTGTGCGGAGGTCGCCAATCTCTGCAGCCCTTAGATGTTCTTTCAATCGTTGCCAGAAGGGGCGTTTGGTTTTACCTATGTAGTATGCCCCACAGGGGCATCTGCATAGGTACACAACCCCCTCTGTTTGGCAGGTTCCGTAATGTCGTGGTTTAAATGGCTCTCCATTAGGCAAGATGATGTTCACATCAGTATCAAGGTGTGGGCAATATTTACATTTCAGATACCTGCATTTGAACGTGCCTCTCCTAGTGCATCGGTCCTTACGGATATGCTCAGTGTAATGACTGTTTACTAGTCTGTCTCTAAGAGATTTAGCTCTCCTAGAAACAACCTCAGGTACTGCTCGAACGTAGTTCTGAGTTACTTTTAATTCTACTTTAATTGGATCACATTAACTACCCTTGAGACATAGATGGACTGTGATTTTCTTTTAGCTGGGCTAAAACGGATTTTTCTTTTACCGTTTTGAAATATCATCTCCTGAAGAAGCGACAGGTGTCGCGAAACACGTTGAGTTTATGATATATGTTTTTTGTTGTTACATGTATATGGATGGACTATATGGAGTCTTTTGACCAATGTACATTACCAATGTATACATGTTATATAAATTTTGACTTGATTTGTACGAACTACTGTATCTGAATACTATATTAGTCGCTACCGTTAAAGTCCATTGTGACCGGGATCAGAGCTTCTTTGCCCTGTTGTCGGTAGGGTGCCGCATTCTCTGTTTTCAGTACAGAGTACACTGCCTCTCGTTTCCGGCTTCCTGCCGGAGCTCTACACGCAGCTGTTGTCATTATTGACAACGGCTGCGCAAGAGAGAGAAAGCCGGCGCTCCTCCATTAACATGGAGGCCTATTTCCAATCCGGAAATGCTGCAGCGATTTAGACAATCGCTGCAGCTTTCCGGGGAGGCATAGGGTCTCCCCGCCGCCGGCTTCCCCGGCGGTTGAGAGGTTCGTCTCAACCGCTAGGGAGGTTAAATCTTTTTTTTTTTTTGGTTTTCTGCTCTAAAAACAGTGCATTTTATGGTCTGGTGTGTCTTATAGTCCGAAAAATACGGTAAGTGTGTATGGAAAAAAAAAGTTTCAAAAAGTGTGAGTAAAGTAGAAAAAAAAGAAGTATGAAAAAGAAAGAAGGAGGGAGGACATATGAACTAAAGAATGGTAGCCATGGAGGAGAATAGAAGAAAAGGTTAAAGAAGAGCAGTGGTTTCCAATCTTTCCCTGCAGGGGCCCCCTTTTTTGGATAGGAACATTATCAACCTCCTCAGTTTAAGATGAGGGCCATTTTACACTAGCCGTGTTTGCCTTGGAGTATCGTGTACTGGTATTAGTGGGAAAAGGCCCTCAAACTTTATTTGAAATACAACTTTATTTGCTTTTCACAGCAATCATACAGAAACATTTATTATATACACACACCAATTATACAGAAACATTCATCATTCACCTAGACACACACACTACACTCATGCAGAGATAGAGAAGCACACATTATATACACTCTACTTACTGTCTGCAGCTTGTTGGATTCCTGCTTGTCCCCCTATCAGCCCCCCAGTTTGGGAACCACTGAAGTAGAGGAAGGGAGGACAGGCATAAAGAATAAAGGGAATGAGAGTGAAGGTAAAGAGGACTGTAGGCAGAACCACAATACCATGAGACAACAAGGATGGATGGAAGCATGGAGCTGAACCCCCCCCCCCCCCCAGAATAGAATAAAGAAGAAATATAAAAAGAATAGGATATAGGGAAACCAGGGGCAGAGAAAATTTGTGGGAGAGATGATTGAAAAGGCAATAGAAAGGAGGACAGAATGAATCATCATATGAGACCAGAATGTGGAATGAGAGGATAGAACTTAAGAAAAAAGATGACATGAAGGAGAAGAGAAGTTTCATGTATACTATGTGATACACACTGGCCACCATTTTAAACATTATTTAAGTGCTTATATGTTTCACTAAGCTTTTGATGTCATATCTTAGCAATACATTTACACAAATGACACTTACATGCTTATACATATGTACATACATTCATACATACCTTATAATATAGCTTTTCTCTATCTGCTATTCACAACATTATCTCTATGTACACCTAACTGTGTACTTCATCCGTGCTTTCTCTTTTTTGCTTACTTTGTTATATTCACCACAGCCTATGCTCATTCAGATGTAGAAAACATGATCATCGTGTAAATACTTTAAATTGCTTTCCAACAACGTATGTAATTATGGCACATTAGCATAGTCATTACAAACTATACAAAATAAACATCACAGCAGTGAGCATAACACATTGATGTATTTTGATGACATGCACAACCACATTTAAAAGCTTACCTTCTTTCTCTGCTTCTGATAAAAACATCACTGCCATGTCAAATCTTCTAAGCTCAGACATTCTTTGTAAAATATCTAGAACTGTGGCTGCGTTTTCATTCCTAGAAAATATAGACATCATTAATCCTTAAAAACTGCAGACTTCTTGACAAATATAAGAACTGCAAACTACTGACAAATATTCTACATTAAAGCGGACCTACCACCAGAAATCTATATTTTCATGAATGGCACTAAAGTGCCGATAATAGGGAGGAATGCAATAAAAAACAAAACAAATGTATCTGTAATGAGCAATTCAAGAAGATAATCCCACAGCTCTCCCCTCACTTCCAGGTTTTGGACTATAGGTAAGGCAAGACGTCACAAGAGCGCTTTGTTTTCTTGTGATTTACATAATTTTATTGAGGCAAATTCCCATAGAAGATCATTGAACCCACGATATTGCACCCCCATGATCTTCTATGGGAATTTGCCTCAATATAATTATGTAATTATGTAAATCACAAGATTACCCAGAAAACAAAGCACTCTCTTGACGCCTTGCCGAGACCAGAACCCGGAAGTGAGGGAGAGCTGCGGGATTTTCTTCTTGAATTGCTCATTACAGATACAGATTACAGATTACTCATTTGTTTTGTTTTTGTGAGTACTGTATTTTTCGGACTATAAGACGCACCTGACCATAAGAAGCCCCCAGTTTTTAGAGCAGGAAATCAGAAAAAACAATATTTAATTTGTTTACATGAGTGTGAAAAAATCTCATGCAGTACCCCTATTCAGCCACTAAAATGGTGTCACTAGAGAGCTGACTTCAGCGTCTGTTCTTCTTCACACAGAGCTCAGAGAGCACAGGGGAATCTGCACTCTGGTCTCCCTGTTCCTTCTCTGCTGCGTGTGTGAGGAAGCTGATTGCCAGTGCAGCTTGCTCCACACACTCTGCATGGCTATATCTGCGGGGCTCTGCAAACATAGCCAATACAGTTCAGCTCCCCACAGCTCTCCCGGCAGATGCAGATCACACAGCTGACATAGCCCATCAGCTGTGTGATCCTTCACACACGCCGATCGAGATCACAGAGCTGATCTCCTCTCCCTCTGCACACAGCTCATCTATCTGCCGGGAGAGCTGTCGGGGAGCCAAGTTGCGATCACCGGCAGTCAGATGGCCGCACATTCGGACCATAAGACGCAGGCACTTTTTCCCCCTAATTTTGGGGGTTAAAAAGTGCGTCTTATGGTCCGAAAAATATGGTAACTACTAAAAGCTGACGATGCACTGTACATTGTCTTTTAGGTTGAACATCAATTGATGAAGTGTAAGGGGCTTACTGATTTGATACCAATTAAAACTATTATTTAGGTTTGCCATCATTATTTTGGTACTGAGTACTGAAATTGTAGTCAGATTTTATAATGTATTGAGAGCTTAATATTATTAGATGCCTGTTTACATGAACATAATGCACTTGAACAGTACTTTTGAGGTACATACATACTGTCAAATGAGAAATCAAACAAGATGTTGACAGGTTGATTATCATCATATGTATTGATATATCTTCACTTAGGTGTGTGGGGGTAGGGTGGTCTATAAAGCGGATGTATACTGAAAATTAAAAAAAATATATATATGTAAAATTAAACTTTGACTTACCTCTGAGCTGGTATGATGGTGGCTTAGTCCTGAACAATCCTAAAAAAATATACTTACCTACCATTGAATGGAATCCTATGATTCCATCTTTAATTGCTAGGTTTCGGGGGTTAACTCAGGGTGCAATATGGCTGGTGGCCACTGGGGGAGTTTATAATGGTTTTCTATGGGAAAATGTGTCTGTGTACATCTCAATGCAGGCCTGAGATTATGGACTTTACTGGCTATTAGTGTGCTCAGAGATGTGGGGCTCTTCCCGGGACATCACAACGTGCGCCATTAAACCGAGGGAAAGAGGAGGGGCTGTGAGAGACTTTTTTAAATTACTCATTACAGGTAAGTTTCTTTTATGCCTGTCCTCCTTATTATCAGCACATCTAGTGCCATTCCTGCAAATACTGGTGGTAGGTCTGCTTTATATAATGCTAAGATGTATAATCATCTGCAAAGCATAGCAAACACTAGTTTACACTTTGTAGTCTAAAAATAAATAGATCAGTAAACAAAGAAAGTTAGACATACAGAATATAAAAATAAATATACAGCAGAAAGTTTAGAAATTTAAGGGGAAGGGCACATTCTTGCCATTGCATTTCTAGCATTCAACTCGTGGGTATTTTTACTGTTATATAAGACAGCTAAGTTTTCTCTCACAAATGCTGAAAAAAGTTACATGTTACACGTGCATACTTCAACAATATCTATACAAGAATGATACGTGTTACCATAAATAGATGTTCTACTTACTCAATGTATTTTAGGCGCAAAATCTTAAGCATCTCATTGAAAACATCTGGCTCCAATGCTTTTTGGAAGATTTTAGGGTACAGCGATGGTTCAATTTGCTAGAATTAAACAAAAAAAACAGACTATTACCTTTTTCATGTTGTGTATTCATGTATTGTCCATATTCTGAAAATAACTAACAAATAAAATAGAACTGCAAAAAAATTTGGATAAATCAACTTATTGAACCTCCTCTTCAGGGCCTAAAGCCTTTGGCGCCCCATCCCAGGTGCTCAACCTGCGGTCCTTTGGGTGTTTTTCATTGGCCCCCCTCAGTCCTCCACTTGCGGCCCCCAAAACCTGTTAATGCATAGGACATTACCGATTTCCCGCAATCTTCTTATAGTGGGAAGAGGAGGAGAGGAACAGAATAGGTGCACATAACCTTTGATGATGTATATGACACAAAATATGCATTACCACACTACAGTGTTACCTAATGCTTGAAGTATCATTTAAAACAAGTTTTGTTATTTAAAAATGAAAAATAATGTCTTCTAGCTATGCATGATGTCTTTTCATTATAAAATTCTTATAAAAGTCAGTATAGATTGAAAAAGTTATGTGCGGCCCTTTAGTGATGCTGAGGGCCAAACTTGTGGCCCTCCATGTCAACTCAGTTGCCCACCACTGGCCTATACCCTAACCATACTGGTGTTAAAATGGCAAGACATTTCTTTGCTGCATTAAAGCTTGAACACCCTCTTCGACCTCATACACATTTCGACTGGCTAGCAAAGCAGCCCATCATAGTGGTAAAATAGAAAAAAGGAGTAAGGCTATGTTTCCATTACGTCGGGACCCCTCTGCTAAGCATATACACTTAGCGGGGGTCCCGACGTAGCAGATAGACTAACCTGCTCAGCAGAGGACCTGTCTTCACAGCACCGAGCCGCTCCGCTGATGTAAGGCTGAATGTAGTCGAGTACGTTCAGCCTCTGCACCGGCGGATGTGTAAACAGATCATCCGCCAAGCAGGCAATGTTTGTGTGATACGTCAGGTCCCGACGTATAATAGAAACAACCCCTAAGATGTTAGAGTGTGAAGTAAATATTATATAAGAATAATTAAAACATTTAAATAATAATATTAAAATTGCAGACCAAAAAATATGAAAAAAAAAATATCGTAAATATAGTAGCAGAAATGCTAAAACATTTTATACTTGATTGTGTTGTGCATAAACACTTGCAACTTAACAGACTTCATCATGCAATACAGACAGATCATATGTATGTCTTGATGGCCAATGTGAAGCTAGGTAGGCCACACTTGCATGCAGTTCGCTTTAAGTAATGCCCACATGTGATGCTGAGCCTTTGTGAGTTGGTTAGGAAAGGATTGAGGCTATGGCTCAACATACGTTAAAAGCAGGGATTGTACTGCAGTGCATGAGCCACCCAATGACGGCAATGGGGCATTGGCAGGGCTGTCTCCACAGCACGTCTGAGCCTCCGACGCATCGATGTTGGCACAGCATTACGTGTCCACAGGAACGCAAGGGAGGCTGGCTTTGACATCAGCGGATCCAAGCGCATAATGGATCCCTAGCCTAAAGCTGAACTTATTGAAGTTTGGGCATTTGTTTTTGTTTTTTGGCATAGAAAATAACAGTTAAATAATTTCTTACCTTAATATACTTATATAACATTTCCTGGTTGCCCTTTAGTCTTCTGAAATCTGCCTCAAGCTGAAATGAATTTGTAGGGACATCTGGAATGTCAGAGATCAAGGGTGGCAATAATGGAGGCCCATCATTTTCTACTTTCCTTGGCAGTGTTTGAGGCATAACATGGTTATTATTATTACTCCTTAAGAAAGAAAGATAAAAATAATTATATTAACTTAAGTAATATAGTAACTCCTGCAATTGAAAACAGATCAGTTATGTAGCACATACACGTAAAATACACGCTGAGATGTGTGGAAATTAAAATAAAGAACAGTATTTAAACTCTTGAGAGTGGGACAGAGGAAGTGTGATGACGTGTGATGGACATACCAAAAGTCTGAAAATCAAGCAGGGATAATGTGGAGGATACGGAAGAGGTGAAACATGCTGGAGACAAGTGTGGAGGGTATGACAGGGATCAGTATGTGTAGGAGGAGTGTGTAGGGTATAACTCCAGGCTGCATGTTTAAGAGGAGTGTATAGGTTAGTGGTGACAAATCGATGGCATGTCCCACACAGTCAGAGAGAGAGGATAGCAGAGAACTGTAGCACGCAGCTGCGTATTGGCTCTCTAGAATGTCAGTTCTCTACCTCTCTCTGCCAAATGCACACCGTACCCCTCACCTTCCGCTAGTGCTTGTGCATATATACAGTGGTGTGCAAAACTATTTCTTTTGCATGTTTGTCACACTTAAATGTTTCAGCTCATCAAAAACCGTTAACTATTAGTCAAAGATAACATAATTGAACACAAAATGCAGTTTTAAATGAAGGTTTACATTATTAAGGGAGAAAAAAAACTCCAAATCTACATGGCCCTGTGTGAAAAAGTGATTGCCCCCTTGTGCAAAAATAACTTAACTGTGGTTTATTACACCTGAGTTCAGTTTCTGTAGTCACCCCCAGGCCTGATTACTGCCACACCTGTTTCAA
>CM070034.1:62210614-62237152 GCA_036250615.1 Ptychadena robeensis | reverse complement strand
ATGAGTGGGCCAAAATTCCTCCAGAGCGATGTAAAAGACTCGTTGCAAGTTATCGCAAACACTTGATTGCAGGTATTGCTGCTAAGGGTGGCCCAACCAGTTATTAGGTTAAGGGGGCAATTACTTTTTCACACAGGGCCATGTAGGTTTGGAGTTTTTTTTCTCCCTAAATAATAAAAACCATCATTTAAAAACTGCATTTTGTGTTTACTTGTGTTAACTTTGACTAATCGTTAAATGTGTGTTTGATGATCAGAAACATTTTGTGTGACAAACATGCAAAAGAATAAGAAATCGGGAAGGGGGCAAATAGTTTTGCACACCACTGTATATATAGTGGGTGTATGTGTGTATAAATGTAGTGTGTGCATGTATGATCTAGAAGTGAATTGCCACTTCATGATATTGTGATAAATAAGTGGGTTTCGCTTTCAGTTAGGAGAATTAGTCTCAATAAGGTTCGCCATCACTGGTCTTGGGTATACAAAGGGCACTATGTGCAGGTGGAGTGTGTAGGATTATGACGTTAGGCAGCAGGTGCCAGAGTGTTTAGGGTACAACATGAGGCAATATGAGGAAAGTGTATAGAATAACATCAGGCAGTATGTGTGGTGAAGAACAAATGTGACCCATCTGAAAAGGGGCCATTTTGCTGTAATTTCACCCTTCTTATGTATGATAGATTTCAAAACAGTATGTATTTATATTTGTTTTTTGTTTATAACATAAACAAATGGTAATGTATTTTTTTTACTTTGAATTGTGTTGGATACAATTATCACTGTATCCAGTAAAATTCCCTTTAAAATTTGGCTCCCCTCCTCGCCCCGGTGTCACAAACATGACACAGATGCATTCGGGTAAGTTTTGGGCATCAAACCGGGGGAGTGTTGGGAGGAGGGATCCACTTCCTGCGATCCGAGCTGCCACGTACGCTCAGGTAAGGGAGCGCTGCAGGGTACCTCTCAGTGTTGGACAAACCCAGATCATTTGGTGCACTTTTTGCCTGCCCAGAGCAAACGAACTGGGTTTGTCTCAGGCGCTAGGGAGGTTAAGATGCTAGGGAAAAACATCACAACACAATATTATGTTTGGTTGGAGTTGTTTTTTTTTTAAATGGACACATTTCTTACGTTGACGGATTCAGCCTATACAAAGCACAACTAAACAATGTTGCTATGGAGGACTGTAACACAAAAGTGGCATTGTTCATGTAAATAATATAGAATTATTAGACATCACATGTTTAAACAATAATGACAGCTGAAACCACTGTGAAAAGCAACATCTATACTGTCTGAATTGTGGTGATTCTTACACTAGCTCATACTTCTATGACACAAGTTCAGATCTGTAATGCATCAATGTCTTCTATACAATTCATATAAAGTAATGATTTTTTTTTGTGATGTTGCCTATGTAAAACAATATAAATCTCGGATGTAAACATGGCACTCGTCAGTCTCGGCAGGCAGTGATTTGTTTAGCTGTTGTATCTAATAAAAGCACACTCATTTTCATTAGAAAAGGGGCATTCCTGAACTTCAAAAGGAAAATCACAGACTGCACTGCAGCAGGAATGGATTTAATTAAATGGATGATCCATGTGAATGACTTTCAAGTTCTGTTACTGTGGCAATCACACAATGTACTACACATCCTCCACTCCAAAAATATCTATCTAAAACATTTATATTTAGCACAAAATATTGCACAAATCATAGTAGTATTCCATATGACCTCTGAGCAAAACAGAACTGTGATGATGTTTAATGGCATTTACCAAATGAGTAATACCGATTATCTGGAAGCATTAAAATAATGCAAAGTGCACTTAACGTATCTTTCGCAGCATAAGACACACCCCACCAGCCAAGCTCCAACTCCCTCCCTCCAGCCAAATCCAAAAGGCCAGTGCCAGAAGGAAGAGCTTAAAGTGGTTTAAAAAAAAATCACATACATGAAATCAGGGTGGATTTGATTTAAATCAAACCGATTTAAATCATGATTTAAATCACTAGTCAGTAAGGCTTGATTTAAATCAAACGGATTTAAATCAATCATTCTTGCTGTAGTAACTTTAAAATGCAAGTAGATGAAGATTTTTAGAATAACAACTTTTCATATTAGTTTTTTTTATCCCCAGTTTAGGTTAATCATTCATATTTGGACAACTTTTCTGTTGTACTTTTTGAGAACTGCAAAAGTAAACCAAGCATCTGTGATAATATCTCGTAGCAGAGAAACTGCCCAATAATCTTACAAAAACAGACAGAAGTTGATGATGGCATAAGCAGATCACCCAACATTTCCCCCGGAATAGACAAGGGTGAGGAGACACAAAAGCAATACATTTATTATACACAGTGCCAGAAATTAAGTAATGACCATCATATCAATCAAAAACAATGCACAATGCTGCGGATGTACACATCTCTACACGTGCTGTTAGACAATTAAAATAGTCCAAATGGCGCAAATTTCACCCCAACGCGCATTTCGTTGAAGACTTCTTCAGGGGGTACGATATGTAAGTTAATTGGCCAAATCTACATAAGACAAACAGCCGACACAAGGGTATCAGTCATATTGAAAAACCAAATCAACATAAAAGTGTAAACAGACCCTCAGGGGTTACTCACGTCCATAGATCAATGAGACATGATCTATGGACATGATTTCTAAAGATGGCCACTGGTGATCTGCATAACAAGACTGACCCAAACCATCAACTGATCATGTTTACCAAATAAAAATAGATCTTGTACGTTGATCACCACGGCAGTTATGCGGTTAAAATCTGTCTGTCTCTCCTCTCCGAGAAATCATGTCTTTCCATTCTATATTGATCTATGGACGTGAGTGACTCCTGAGGGTCTATGTCCACTTTTATGTGGATTTGGTTATTCAGTATGACTGATCCCCTTGTGTTGGCTGTTTGTGTTATGTAGATTTGGCCGATGAAATTACATATCGTACCCCTGAAGAAGTCTTCAACGAAACGCGCATTGGGGTGAAATTTGCGCCATTTGGACTATTTTAATTGTCTAAGCACCTGTACAGATGTGTACATCCGCAACATTGCGCATTGTTTTTGATTGATATGATGTCATTACTTCATTCTTTGCTCTGTGTATAATACATGTGTTGCTTTTACATATTGAGTGGCCCGTCCCCTCGCCCTTGTCTATTAAAGGGAAAATTCTGGGTGATGTGTTTATGCCATCATCAACTTCTGTCTGTTGTTTTGGGATGTTGGCCGCTATACATCGGAGAGTATAGTTTTATTGATTATAAAATCTTACAAACACCTCTGGAGGAGCGTGACATTGTGACTGGATTAATGGAATTTATTTACCAGAAAAATTAAACATATACAGCCTTATTCTACATAATTAAACAATCAATTGTTATTCCATCATTGAAAAACCTCTTGGTGGTAATCTGTTTTCCTCAAAAAGCATTTTATTTTTAAAAAATCCGATTAAAATAAAAAAAATCCGATTTTTTTAGATGTTTTTTAAAAAAATCATTGATTTTTATCCACCCTGCATGAAATAGATTCATTACTTACCCCAGTGAGTTCAGCAGTTCAGATCCTGGAAAACTGCTACACATCTTCATTCTTGGCGCCAGCATCTTAGCTATTGGTCAAAGCCACTTCCAGATACACAGCTCTCACGGCAGCTGACACCAACCCTGCCCCCCCCCCTCAAATCCTACAGGGGCGAGCCTCTCTCCTCTGCTGTAGAGCTCCGGTTTGGGGTCTGGGCTTTTGGCTACAGTGATGAAAGTGTGCATCCATGCAGCTGTCGACTGGGTGATGAGAGGTGAGGAGTGTCTTTCTCTCTCCTCATCACCAATCACAAAGTCGCAACTGCCTACAGCCACAAGGGCACTGGGGACAGATATCCAAAATGCCGTTGGGGCTGTATGACGTATCGCCAGGGTGTGACATCAGACAGTAGGAGGGGCAAGCTCTAAAAAAGCTTTTTATTTTTTTTCATTACGGATCTACGCAGTGTCAGCTGCAGCATGACCTACAAGGTGGTAGGTCCACATTAATTCAAGCAGAGTGTGCAGGGCTAAAACTTAAGCATGTGTCTGTACCAGACATGGGCAAGCCCTTGGTCACCGTGTTGAAAAGATGATCTGGCTCCCCTCATCTCATTCCTTGCAATGAGTGTACATAATGCCCAGAGGTGTCCAAATGTCACCACTGGGACAATGCAGTAGTGTGATCATGTGATGACACTGTGGGCGCATCCTCATGATGGCAGCAGACAGCCTCTAGAAATTATCTATGCTCATTGCAATGAATGACCATTGTTTTGTTTAAAGCAGTACAGGAAATATAAACAGATAACAATGTCCCTGTCACACATGCCTGCCATCCATCATCAATGATGCCAATGATCGGTGGAATTAACACACCTATCAAAAAGCGTATTTTTTCCCCCACAATTTCTCTATGAGACGCACTGACATTTTCCCAGAGATTTGGGGGGGGGGGGGAACTTGCATCTTATAGTGCAAAAAATATATGCTTACAAGTGTAACAAATTAACAACACACATGTTACTGTGATACCTAACAACAGGATGTACAGTGATTAGTTGTAAGGTCAGAACTGTGAGCATGCAGGTCTAGGGTCCCAGGTTCAAACCTCGGCCTGGGCGCTATCGTCTAAGAGTTGTGGCCACCCCCGGCTCTACGTGGCTTTCCACCAGGTACTCAGGTTTTCGCCCACATTCCGGTAGGGTAACTGGCTTCCCCCCTGAAAACCTGTCCTATGTTAGTATCACAAGCTTGCACTCATTTTGCGGAGATCCAGATATGTTATTTAACTAATTATTTACTCTCCGGTAATGGGAGAAACGTGTCAGTCTGTAACCGGACTCTAGGACACTATACTTGAGGGAATAGGTTTTATTCAATGTGGCATTGTAAATTAATGGCGATATTGTTTTGTAATGTGTATTTTTAAACCAATCACATACATGAGATGGTCTTGCATTCAATAAGGACTCTTTTATTTATTGTAAACATTTGTGGATAAATCTTGTGTTGTGTAAGACTCCTGGTGCCATTAGAGGCCCAATTTAGTTTAGTTTTTAAGCTCCTAAGAGGAGTCGACTAGTCATCTGTCATCTGTGAGCATGCCAGTCGGTGTGCACAGAGAGGGAGAAGCACGGACCAGCCTGCTGTTGTACAATACTGTTTGGTAACTGCATTGCTTTCTCTTCAAGTTCAAATACAATTGAGGTAAATGTAGGAGTTATAATTCTAACATGCACAAATATAAACGGCATGTAAACACTATAAAGGGCCTTCTCATTTTGGATCACTTTTGGTACATTAAAATACAGTTCTAAACATTTTAAAACATTAGATTAGTAAGGGGAAGTACTTATCCTGCCCTGCTAGTGAACTTACAACCTCCTGTGCAATCTGCCTGTGTTTCACTGGTATAAGCATTATTCTTCGTTCTCATAGTGGACTACACACTCTAGTGATGGCCAAACATCGGCCGTGTACACCTGTGAAAACGTCCGACATCTGCTTGTTCGCGTGGAAATTCGAATCAAAGCTTTACAGGAAGTAATGTCAGCGGCACCACTTCCGGTACATGGAACACACAGTTCCTTGTTCCTAAACCAGTGACGTCGGACTTCATTTCCTGCTTGTGCCCGATAAAGCACTAGAGATCGGGTGTCTCTACTCAGTCTCTAGTAAAAATAATTCTTCCTGCGGCCGGACCAGGCGCGGAAAGGTTTGGCCGGAGGAAGAATTATGGACTTCTTGTCGACGGCAAAGGGGGCGGGTCGAACACCGGTACTGTTCGCCCAGAACTGTCTGCATGGCGGACAGTTCGGCCATCACTACACACCTCTTTATGTTATGGAAAGGAAGAAAGGGAAAAATGCTGTTTACAATTCCTGTACAACAGTGACAGTCCTGCTCCTTTATAGTTATAGTACAGAAAGTGATACATAATTACCAAGCTAACCCAATGCACACACCTTATAAAGACTAGAAAGGTTCAATCATATTTTTGTCGACACACACACTGATATATTAATTAGAAGTCTATCTTTATTTTTACAACAACCTTCACACTAGCCTTTTTTTAGAAACCAAACATACAGTTAGGCTGATGTTTCCACTGTGTCAATTTCCCTGTGTGATGTTGACGCATACAATGTAAACCAATGGACTAGACACAGGTATGGGTGCATTAACGCACCCATAGAGATTGCATTGAATGCGTCAAAAACTTATGGGTATGTGTTTTTGACGCATTAGTCAAGAAAAAAACGCATGCTTGACTCATGTCCTAATGTAACCCCTGCATTAAGGCAGATTTCTTAGCGCAACGCATCCCTTAACTACATAAAAACATAGCCTTACACATTCAAGGTCCTTGTCCTAAGCAGGATATGAGGTACAACATCCATTTAGGAGAAAAAGGTTGAAAGGTTGTCAACTAAAGAGAAGTGTTTGGACACATTGGAAACTTACTTCAGGGTTGGTACATCACCAATTTCCTCTATCTTTATAATCTTAGCACTGGGAACATCAGGAGATGTGGAGATTTCTTCTTGGACCTTCAAATTTTGTTCACTGGAATCCTCAACTTGGCCGACAATATTCACACTCATACTAGGAGTATGCTGAGGCAACATATTTACTGGATTTAAGGATATAGCTCCAACCTCTTCAACCACCATCCTCCGCAAGGGTTTCTTAATGAAAGCAAATAAAAAAAGTATTTACACAGGGTCAGTGTCATATCCAAATCTCATACCTAGTTAGGATTCATCTTTAAAAATAGAATGCAATGGTATATATGTAATTCATTCAACTTCAGGCCGATATCAAATTACATTTTTGTAGTGGGGTCCTCTCCTCAAATGCTAATATAACTAGGGTAGAAATGATGACGTAGCGCAGAGCAGTGACAGCTGCCAAAGTGCATGATCTCCGCTCTGCATTGAATAACACATTGACGATTTTCTCTATTGAAAAACCATTATAAACGCCCCCAGTGGCCACATGATATTGCACGTCGGAGTTAACCAACTGCTCAATAAAGTTAAGAGAACACAGATTTATTGATATTACAGGATGGGTTTTCAAGGCACTTCTTATGATTCAATCATGAAAATAAGTTTCCATTAAAAAAGAATCCTAAGTAGTTTCAACTGAAAAGCCACCTTCTCCAGTAAAAATGAATTCTACTAGATGGCAGCGCGGTGCCGTTTGTTTACATTTCAATGAGCCAATCTTGTAAACACATGCAAAACACATCAGATTATTCACAGAGGCTGTTAGTGCTGTCAGTGCCCACAGGGAGATCAGCGAACACCTGGGACAGGTTAGTGGCACCCTGACTCGAGTATAAATCGAGGGGTGCTTTTTCTGGGCTGAAAAACTCAGCTTGTATTCGAGTATATACGGTATATATTTCTTTTAATATTGATACAATGCCATGTAGATGAACAGTTTACATAATATCACACAGAGGAAGATTCATCACAAATTCCTTTGTAGTTAACATCATATCGGTTGCTTGCATGAAGCAATGATTTTTAGTGAGTCCATATTGATTTTAGTCTTACACTTTATAAACCATTAATCAGTTGGCTTTTGACGTGAATCATACGCTAAAAGGCCACATACTGAGATATGACGCTTCTCTGTGGCATTTACTTTTTATAAAAATAAAAATAAGGATCAAACACATTAAAAAGATGTTATCAAATAATGTTTAATATTTTAAAATTGGTTCTATACTTTTACAAGTATTCTCAAGCATATCATGTAAGTTACCAGAAATCATAAAAAGGGAGATATGGCCTAATATAATGGCAATAAAAACATTCAAAATCTTAGAACCCTTGACTCCGGCTTCACTAGAGATGGTAATGGAGAAAAAGGGATTGTCCCCACTAGTGCATAGTCAATGCAGCTGCCCCCCAATTGCATCCACACGTGACTTTTGACCGCGTCCATTCATGTCTATGGGCACGATTCATGGAGATTGGCCGCAGCCACCCACGTTTTAGACCGCACCCGTCCGACATAACTAAAAATTAACTCCCCTGTCCGCCGAATTACCCCCGCGATTCTGTGCATCAGCTTTCCCAACGAAGCTTTTGTGTCTGCCCCAATGACGTCAAATATGATGCCCGGGGTTGACCTCCATGTTAATAGAGGGGCATCGCTTTATCCGACCACACCTCCATGTCCGAGACCTCCCGGAGGACAAAAAATCGCTGTGCTTTTAAAAAAGCGAGCCACATGCATTACGCCTAGGAGGTTGATACTTGTATGTACAGATTTTTCCAAAACTTCAAAAGAAACAAAAAAAAAATCTGTAGAGTTTGTCAAGTCATATTATAAATAATATTTATTTGTCAGCTGCAAGTAAAAGGATGAACACATTTTACCCTCTTCTATATGAGGGACACATGGTGTTGCCTAAGCAACTGCTTATATAATGTCTGAATGTGTGGGTGTTGACAGAGAAAATGACAGCATACTATTGGTATTGTAAAATAAAATAAACTAATTATCTCACCACCGAGTAACAACTTCACAAAAAAGGGTGGAGAAGGTGGAAGTAAGGCTGAGATGAACATACATCTTTGGTAATAGTCTAGTTGTATAGGTGTCCAACAGCATTAACTGGCCACCAATAAGTGTGCTCCTCCTGTGCACCCATCTTAAGGTGGCCATACACGGGTCGATTTCGCACACGATTCCTGGCCGATCGATCACCGGGCGCGTGCACGCAGATCGATCGGCTAAGAATTGAGTGCAGCCCACCTTGCCCGATCGACCCCGCCCGATCGACATGGCCCCCAAATCGGATCAGCCAGAGAACCAACCTGTTGGTCTTTTCTGATCGATTCAGCACACATCAAGGGGGGTTGCCATTTGTGAAGCGATCGATCGGGAAAAGAATCGTCCAGGAATCGGTGGCCTAAGGCGGTAGGCACAGACTTGATTGGGCGATCGATCGACGCCTGTGGCTTCACCGGAATCGATTGGATGGGCGATCGATCGCTCACAAGTCAACACATGTATGGCTAGCTTTACACAAACTAACCTACCCATAGGACCAAATAGGTTTCTAAGCAGTAACTTGTGTGATTATTGTAAAACTGTATCTATGAACACCTCTGTCTGAGCTTCTTCACTTGATTTCAGCCAAAAGGCAGAAGTTTTTTTTTGAGCTTCTCTATAGGACAGAATTCTTGTTTTAAACACATAAACCATCATTTGTAAAAAAACAAAAAAAAAAAACAAAAAGGCATATAAACGTTAAGCAGGGAACACACGTGTAGATATGGGGCAGATTGATGGACGATTCAAACTCCGTGTGCGCTCACGGCCATCTATTTGGCCCATAGCATATCTGGCCATCCCTGTTTTCGAGTGGGACCAATCAATCTCGCTCGAAAACAGGGATATCGGACATGACCGCAAACCACGATGTACATTGCTTTGCATTAATATTTTATTCAACATATATCACAACTAGATTTTTCCAAGCATGTGCCTAAAACAAGCAGGGTAGTACTTTTCCCCTGGACGGAACTGGAGGACTTCTTTGTCTGGTCTGTTCAGGGGTCTTTACTAACAGAACATCTACCAATGGCAGACAAGTTATAGCAGTAGGTGTTAGGTCTTTTTTTATTCACGTACCTTAGACCTCAGATGAGCAGGTTTTTGTATTGGTGTCACATACTTCTTTTGATCTTTTTCCTTTATTTGATCCTTCTGGCTGGTTATTACTACTTTCTCACCAAGTTCCTAGAGCAGTAAAATGAATGATAAAGATCCACATTTTGTTCAAAAAGATGACTTTACACAAGACTAAAAACTTTAAATCAGGGTGGTGAGCAAACTTTTTGTCTCATGGGTCACAATGGGCTTTTAAATTTGACAGAGAGGCTGGACAAAGAAGGGGCACCTGACCCCATGACCTTTGCAGCAGTCCGGGTGGAAAATTTAAACAGATTACAATTATAAATTTTCCAGATTTTTAACTATATTTAAAAAAGAGGCTTTGGATAATAAAGTTATATCACTTGAACTCCATATAATCATTGATGGCCAATATGGGACAAACCCTACTATTAATAATAACCTTAAATATTCTCTTGCAGACATGGACAAAATATTTCCTCTAGAAGGAGACCATAACAGTCATTCTCTAGCCATTATCTCCTCTTATTGCAGGGAATGGGCAAGGAGCAAGGGGAGGGAGCTAGTCTTAACATCAAGGTGACAAAGGGACGGATTAAAAGATTTAGGGGCCCATAAACAGGTCGATCTCTGCTCAATCGATAGTTAATTGATTGAGTGGGTATTAACCCGTGTATGCGCACCATAAGTCTTTTAATGTGCTCGAGCTTTTGTTGATAGAACGGTGACTCGCACCACTTTGCACAATCGATTGCCATTTATTACTTTGGACGGGGACCCTAGTCTCCATCCAAAGTAAAGGCAATCGAACAGGGATTTACCATGTTGGTTCTCTATTCAATCAAGCTTTCTTCAAGCGGAATCAATAAAGGGTGATCTCATTCCATTCAGGAACAATCACTGTGAATGTACATAGCCTTAAATGTTCCGGATATGGCCCAGGGGCTGTAATTTGCTTAAGTCTGCTTTGTGGATATCCACATTTTAGAAGGATTCACTGCAGAACCCCAGTAGTTTTTTCATATCTTTAGCAAGCAAGACACACCAATCAAAGATTGAAGATCGAAAAAAGAACAGGATATGCCTTTTTTAAAGCCCTTTATAAAAAAAAGGCAAGAGGAAAGAAAATTCAAACATCAGTACCTGTTACAATAGATGTTAAGTACTATGAAACTAACATAAACCAAAATAAAGAATATATTTTTATTAATTATTTTTCTAGGGCAGTATGGGACACTGTGAAGTAGTAACGCACATGGCAGATATCCATAGCTACATTTAGTCACCAAAGGAAATAAAAGAAAATCAATGGAACACACAACACTCATTTTCCAAAAGCATTCTTTATACCAAATCTTGAAATGGGGGAAATATACTTCATACTGTAGTTCCCAGTGTATCACCACTAGTGATGGCCGAACTTCGGCCGTGTCCGTTCGCGAACGGGCGGAGCGGACTTTTAAAAAAGTCCGCCGTCCGCGGACAGATTCAAATTCCCTGCCTCTGCGAGCCGTTTTTTTACTGAAAGACCGAGTTCTCTACCCGGCGTTCAGTAAAATATTCTTCCTGCGGCGGGATCTCGCTGCTACTAATCCCACCGGAGGAAGAATAGAGGGCTCTTTCTCGCCGGCGAACAGGGCGGGTCGAACACTTGTACTGTCCGCTGGCGAGAAGGAGGGCGAACATGTTTGCCTTGCGGGCAGTTCGGCCATCACTAATCACCACCAAAACACCCTGTTGCAAACTAGATTACTTTCATATAGATGACCAACCAACAGCACTCTTTTTCTCCACTATACTTCATCTAGCAGCCCCACATGATGTATAGAACGCTATTCTAGGACCACTCTAGTACAAGCATTACAATTCTTGTGCTTCTGAGATGTTTGAATTCAAATATCTTGCTATTTAAAAAAAATATCCATACATTTTTGTCCTGGGTTTTCTTTGAGATGTTATGGTAAAGGTGACCTAAACTTTTGTCTAAATGCCTCTAGGTGCTATACATTTCTATGATACTGAAATCAGACAAGACTGTGATGACCAGTCCTGTATCTATACGTTTTACTGCTTTAGCCACTTAAGGATCGGTGGCCAGGTGAGTTTTCACTCCCAGTTAACTCAGGCTAAACACCCAGGAGGTTAATTTGATACCTATGGGTTTATTATCGCCCTAAAGCTAAAGATTATGAAAACTTTTTATGAGGCCCATCATTTATGAGGATTTCAATTTATTTTAAATATGTCAAATGTAGGTATATATACACACAACTTCTGTACTTGATGGATACCTTTTATTGGGCAAGTAAAGTCATAAAAGATTCAGGATTCAGGATTTTTTTTGAATGTCTGACACCATTCAAGTTTATTTCAGTATGGGGATTCCATCCTAAAAAACTGTTCCATGCTGTCATTAAGATGTGTCACAACTATATATACTTGCCTGAGATATTTTTGCCAGTTCTGATATTGCTTGCTTGTTACCGGGCTCCAATTTCAAAACCATTTCAAAATCTACAACAATCAACATGTTATTGAAACATTTCCAAACTGATTTGACTAAATATCACATTGTTTGCTAGACAATTTTAACTTAAATGTATTTCTCGTGGTGTCTTGTACATTACTCCATCACATCAGTAATTATGCATTTTACATTCAATGGTTTATGTATTATACACCCATTGGGTTGTTTGGTGGGTATTTTTGTTATTTGTACTTACCGTATTTTTTCAGACTATAAGACTCATTTTTTCCCCAAGGAAACCAATGGGAAAAGGTCAGTGGTTCTTATGTTCTTATGCCTAAGTTCCAAACATCCTGGGAGCAATAGCTCTACACCCCAGGAGGCAGGAATTTCTTCCATTCCCACCAGCCAAAAGGCCACTGCCAAGAGGGAGGTCTCAGTTCCAGGTTAGGGTGTAGAGATGAAACTTTAATATGTATATATACACGCAGTACCCATTCTCTGAATCCACTGACCAACTTATGGAGAGACATATTTTACAGCCTGACATTTACAACTTACCCAAGAGCACCTAATTACATATGGGAGGAGAGATTAACCCAGGTCACATAATTTTATTACTGCAATGCAAAGTGTGAATGTAAATACACAACTCATGCTATCATATTAGCATCAACTCACTCAGCTATAACTGTTAAGAGTCCAGTCGGTTGTGAATATACTGTATTTTTTGGACCATAAGACGTACCTTTTAAAACCCAAAATTGGAGGGGGGGGGGAGTGTCTGCGTCTTATGGACCGAATGTGCGACCAACCACCAGGTGATCGCAATTTGGCTCCCTGACAGCTCTCCCGGCAGATAGGAGAGATCAGCTGTGTAATCTCCATCTGCCGGGAGAGCTGTGGGGAGCTGAACTGTATTGGTTATATTTGCAGAGCCCCGCAGATATAGCCAATGCAGAGTTTATGTGAGGAAAGCTGCCTGCACTGGCTGGCAGCTTCCTCACACAGCCGTAGCAGAGAAGGGACAGGGAGACCAGAGTGCCGATTCCTCCGTGGGGGGGCTCCCCCTCCCTTCCCTCAGTGTGCTCTGTGTGAGGAAGAAGAGACGCTGAAGTGTGCTCTCGAGTGACACAATTTTAGTGGCTGAATAGGGGTACTACATGAAATTTTTTCACATTCATTTAAACAAATGAAATATTTTTTTTCTGATTTCCTGCTCTAAAAACTGGGTGCATCTTATGGTCAGGTGTGTCTTATAGTCCGAAAAATATGGTATAATGTTGACTTAAATTGGCTGGGGGAATATAGAGTGAATACTGCATGGTCCAGTGCTGCCTAATATTCTTTAATGAAGACACTCTATATTCGCTTTATATGTGAATAGCTGTGTCTCTTTATTTTTTAGTGCGAAAAATACGGTATATAAAACATTTTAGCTAAAGACATTTAAAAAGTATCACACAGTATCATACCCAAGTGAAAAAAAACTACTGCCGGCTTTCACAAAGTATCAGCCTCATAGTTTAAAACAATACAGTCTCAAAAAAGGAAAAAAAGCAAAGTCGCCCTTTGTTGTGCTGTGGCTGCTTTTAACTGATTTTACAGCAGGTTGTTTTCATCTGTATAGCATATATACTTGTATTTGGCTATGTTGGGACAATATTTTCAGATATTTTTAGTCTACAAAGATAGATTTAAGAATTTATCTTAGTGATTCTGCTATACAATATATTGACAACAATTTCTTTCTTTCTATGGCTATTTGTCTGAAAAAGCTACCTAGCATGCAGTTTTTACATAAATTTAAAGTTCAAAGTTAAGTCTTCAAATGTTCCTACAACACTTCTCTACATCTCAAGCAATGATGGTGATGATTGCATGTTCATGTGCCTTGCAATTAACGTATGTTCAAAGTTCACCCACAAAATGCAGCGGTTTGTAAAAACATATATCAGCAGATTTTGGGTGCTGAAAAATATAGCTTATATTTCAAGTAACTTATAAGTAAATATTTGAAGCGTATCTGTGAATGTATCCAGTTAGACTTATACATGTTGTTTTAATACAACTCGCTCATATAATTCATTAAATGTCACTTGGCAGTTGTTAGTCACCTTCTTTTGCTTCTTTGTGTTTTCCCAGCATTGCCCTTGCAGTCCCTCTTCTTGCATACGCTTTTCCATATGTTGTATCTAAAGCTAAAGCTTGTGTACAATCCTCCTCAGCTTCTTGGTATCTGCAAATACACCCAAGAAACTGTTTTATTGCCATTCTTTTATTAAAAGAGTATTTCACAAAACCAAAAATGTTTGAAAAGCAGTAGCAACATCTCTTTCTACTAAAATTAATTGTCAGATAAGTTTATCTCTAAAGGTGCTGCAGACATTTTTAGCATGAATTTGAAACACATATTGATTCGCAGTCAACTTTGCAATGACCTTTGTTTGTATTAACAGATACTTAAATGTCACACCATTCACACAAAGACCTCCAAGGGGATTACTCAGAAATTCTTGGAAAAGCATAGTGATTTCTTACTGGAGTAAAATGACCTTGACCTTGGAAGATACTAATGAGATGGCAGCAGACATATACACACACACACACACGTATGCCTGGGCTTTCAAACATTTAATTATCTACTGTCAAATACACACAGGAAAAAAACAACCATGCTTTATTTTCAGACCTAGCTTTGTTTATATAATATGAGCACATTCTATATAGAAAGCTCTGTTTTCAGAAAGTATCTCTCACATTTTCTACAAGGATCAGGGAAGAAACCTTGGCTTCTCTTATATTTAGATGATGAGGGTTTAACATCTGGGGAGATGTAACTAACACTTATTATGTAATCGTTTGCTCCCTCTGAAGTACGGCATTAACGGAAAAGTCAACTATTCGATGACTCGACTTCCGAGGCACAAGTCGATGACTCCTGAGAGAAGTCAACAAGTGTTATATTTTCTCTCTGTATACACACTTGTATACACAATGCAATCTCTGCTTCACGCTGACACACGTTCCTTGACTTAATCAATTCTTATAGTCACTTCCTATAAAGGATGGGAATTTAAACAGAAGATGAGAGACATGGCAGTAGAGGCAGTAGGTGACACACATCACAGGTGTGAAAATACTTCACTCTAGATCACACAAACCGCACAGCTGCACAATCTGAAAGTCCATGGTGAAGTACAATAAATGTACTACTGCTATACAGGCCATCTGAAACGGAATCTGCGAGCTAACACAGGTGATGCAGCACTGCCGCGAGTTGTCACGCCCAGAGCACATTGAGCAGCTTTACAGTTATATTTATTTTTATAATGACAATGTGCTCTTTGTGAAGTGAAGTGTATGGCAGTGATGGCGAACCTATGACACGGGTGCCAGAGTTGGCAGTCAAAGCCCTCTCTGTGGGCACGCGAGCGGTCAGCCAGCACAGAGGAAAGAACTGCAGCCTATTGGTTCTCAATGCGGTCGGTACTTTTCCCCTCTCTTCTGATTGCACACAGCGCCCCATACCTTCTAAAGTAGAGTGTGTGTTTACATGTTTTGTTTGTGTATACAAGTTGTGTATTTTAATTCAGGTTAAATTGTTCAGTTTGGGCACTCGGCACAAGGTTTGGCATCACTGGTGTTGACTCATTCTCTGTGTGCTGTTGCAGTTTAAGCTGTTTCTACTTTGTCTTGCATTTTAATTTACCATAAAATTCAAGGTATTAGTCTATGTTTTGTTTTATTGTCATGTTGACTGTTAATGTTAAGACAAAACAAGTTGGAATGCAGTAATTATTACAGAATACTTACTTTTGAATTTTCAGATATGCCATGGCTCGATTTGCAGGTAGCAGTGCATTTGTACTGTCTGCTGCAATGCCTTGAGTATAGCACTGAATAGCAGCCTCATATTTACCTTCTTTAAAATAAGCGTTGCCCTGTAAGGTTTCAAAGAGATTTTTTAGCATGAATAGATCATATTCAAAGGGAAGAAAATTAGGTCAATGAAAGGAAACATGATTTAAAAATAAAGGAATTAGATCGGTATAGTTAAGGCTGGCCATGCACGCATTGAACGAACGATCGTTTGCACCACAGTGATGCAAAAATTGGCGAGCCATTGTTCGGCAAATTGATGGCCACCACTTTGGGTGCTTGAGCCCTGGCCGATACTTTAGATGGAGAGTAATGGCGATCAAACAGGGATTTACCAACATGTTGGTTCCTTGTTCAACCATCATTTTCTTGAAGCAGGATCGATTACTCCTGGTGGGCAGCACTTGATTCCCGAATGATTGCCGCAATAGTTTGTTCGTGAATAGAGCGAAAAATCAATACGTGTATGGCCAGCTTTTCTACAAAGTTTACAGAACTTAGTTCTTGTTATTAGACAAATTAGAGATGTTCTGCATTTAATATACAGCATCAGGTTTGGAAAAAATTTTATGCAGAATATTAGCATAAACAGCACACTCATTAACCTCCTGGGCTTTAAGGGCTTTTTGTGCCATTTTTCATGGTGCGAAAAGCCGCTGCCTGTGCTATCACAGCAGAGTACTCATCAACCGTGTCAATTAAACACCGGCGGTGTTTGCGGGGAGAAAGCGACGCCCCCTCTATTAACATAGAGGTCAATGGCGCCAACCCCTCCTCCCGCCCTTTCGGTGTCACCGATGCCAAAGGGGCGCAGTATGATCCAAGATCAAACTGCGCCCGTACTGGCTTCGGGCATAACGATCAGGAGGTTAAGCAAAGGGCTTGTTCTGCACCAACAGGACTTGGGCATCTTGCAGTCACAGAATAGACCATGAACTCCTATGTATACTAAAATGTGAGTCAAACATACTGCTATTTGTGTAACACATAAAGCTTGGCTAAAATCGGTCATTCAACAGGAAAATCATCCTAAGCATACCAGTAAATCTTCAACAGAATGACTAAAACAGGCAAAGTAAAGTGCAGTTAAAGTCCAGACCAATTGAAATTCAGAGCTGGCACCTTACCAGAGACATGCATAAGGAGATTCTCATAAACCTCCATCAACTAAAACAATACTGTAAACATTAAGGATCAACATTTACATAGATCGAACCTAAATTGTTTACTGCACACATAGTTCGAGACCATAGTTTGATGAAAATTGTTTGATAACAAACATAACATCAATCGAAAAGTGGTAGGACGTGTTGGAAGATTTTTTGGCGATTGTACAATGATCAAACTAAAATCGTAGCATTGTGTTTGTTAGTCGGGTTGATTGTATTCGATGAACACATTTATATAGGACTCTTTCCTGTGTTTAGTCGTATTCTGGTTGAACCTTCCATGTGGTACTACTTTGGATTCGATTGCAATCAATGTTTGATGAAAAGCTCAAGATCTAAAATGGAATCGAAGATTGATTGTGCTGAAATCAAACCGTGTATGCCTAGCTTATCTGTTTAACAAATGACTTTAGATATTTTATCCTAAGTTTTGATAAATAATGACACAGTATAATATGATGTGAAGTTAGAATTTTTAAATACATTAGATCCTACTAAAGCAAGATTTATTTTTTTACATATTATATACTGATACATGAAACACTAAAATTAAAAGACGGTGCACTTTCTTTTTCCCATTACTGTACTTTAGTGGTTTTGTGTAAACTCCAAACTCTGCAACAATAGCAAGCACAATATTCATCTTTACTACCATTTACACTTGAGCAAAAAGGGATTTGGTCTGGCCATGGTAGCTAGTCCTGTGGACTGTGGAGAGGTTGCTCCTAATTGCAGCATACATTACCAGCATATAGTAAAGATATAGGGGATTAAATACTTATATAATATATATTTATCTCATTGCAATGCACATCTGACTTTCATGTACTGAAGTTGTGAGTTTTTGTTGTTGTTAATCTGTCTCATAAATGAGCTACAATAAAACTCCCATAACATTTATAGATTGCAATTTCTTTATCAGTAGAAACACTAATCAGGAGATCAAATACTATTTCCTTCTGTAGTAACCTGTAGGCAACACAAAATTTTACAGTCATGTTATAAGGCGTTTGGTGACTTTAAATATATATACAAACCTTTATATATTTAGATATGTTAGATATGTTTCAATGATTTGATTCTTCTATTTTTGATTACTATATATACTTGAGTACAAGCCAAGCTGGATAAAGGGGAAGGAATCTAATTTTATCTACGAAAACCTATTGACTCAAGTATAAGCCTAGGTGGAAAATACAGCAGCTACTTAAGTCAGATATTGGAGTTTTTTAAATGAAATTCCACCATCTCCAGTAAGAAATTAATATAATGTACACAAGATGGCGCTGTTTCACCAGCCGGGTCAGATCGGAAAAGCAGCATATAGAATAGAGAAGTCAGATAAAAGATCAGACCATAGAGGGGCACTGGCACCCATAGAGGGTGCCAGTGCCCACAGGGAGACCAGCATACGCCCTGACAGGAAAGTAGGACCCTGACTTGAGTAAAAGCTGAGGGGGGCTTTTTCAGAACATTTTTTTGTGCTGAGAAACTTGGCTTATGCTCGAACATATACAGTACTTATCATTGCTGGATTTAACACAGTTTCTCTTTGTATATTTGCAACAATTGGGGTAAACACATTAAATATAGCTCACAATTTGTTACTGTATACAAGGTGTTCAGATCTCCTACAATCACATAACAGATTGCCTTGCAATATGAAAGAAGAGATATACCAAATCTTTCTGCACGATTGCTTGCTGCTTCAGTTTTTGGAGCTCTATGGCTTTTTGATCTTCTTCAGATAAAACGATTTCCTTTTCTTTCACTTCTACATTTTGCTGGGGAACGATACCAGATGCTTGTAATTCCTGAAAAATAAATTCACTTTAACTCGTGTTCAGTACAACACATTTGCTTACCCACTTACATAATAGAGACTGTTCAAGTGAATTCATCAGTAACACCCCCCTTGTCATTCTGTGCAGTTTGGTTTGAATCCATAGCTTGGGATAACTGCACCCAAAATTGCAAATGACAATGGAAGTCTTAAGCTTGCCATACACGGGTAAATTCCCGTGCAATCGACCCCCATCAATCACAGCGTTGGGACGTCACCACGCTGTGATTGCTCCGGGATTGATTGAACGGAAATCAATGTGCACCACATGGGCACATGGATTCCCATTCAATGGGGACCTCCTGGTAGCAGAGTTCTCCCCAGCTTCCAGCGTGTGAATCCGAACATGCTAGAAGCTGGGCAGAAATCCATCCAGCCCGCTTCTCCCCGTACAAGTCAAGAGTGCTGACTTCGCCCCCTTCACTGACAGCCGAGGGCTGTGTGAAGAAAGCATAGCCGGTCTCGACGGGACACAGGCTGTTCCTATACTCTACATGAAGATTCTTCTTCATGCAAAGTATTGAAGATTGAACAGGGTTTTCCAGCATGGTGAAACCCCGTTCAGCAGATTAAGAGTACAATCAATCACCGTGACCGCACACGTTGATGGATTGTACTCAAATCTTTTTACAAATCTACCCGTGTGCGCCTAGCTTTAGGTTCACTTATCCAGCAGGATAAGTTGCACAGCATGTTGACTGTCGATATAAACGGTTTGTTGCTTCCATGACAAACCTTTATGACTAACCTAAGTGCAGTTAAAATACTTTCCAAACAAATTAATGAATTACTGCATTATTAGAGAATTTACCCTTACATGGTTTACATTATATTACAACTATATTTTAATTGGCTGCACACATTCATTAAAACATTCAACAATAGCAACAATTTAGACTTACACTATTAATTTTTTTAAGTTCATTGGAAGCCTCAAAGTTGTTGGGATCAAGCTCCAGGACTTTTTCATAATCTAGGAAGAGAATAAAATTGTTTATTAAATTATTAAAATTGCTCATATAAAGAGTTACAGCTATACATACTAATAAACCTTTAAATTGAATATTACGAAAAAAAGAATTATAACTAAAAGGATATTGATCATTTCAAAATACAATATTTTATGGTTCATAAGATGCTCCGCTATAGAGAATGCACCCTATACAGCGGAGTGTCTCATCCTGGTAAAAATACAGGGAACAACTACTCTGCCAACTTTTTGCTCCAACTGGCAGAGCGGGAGTAAAAGGAGGTGGAGAAGCTGTCAGAGGCTTCCCCACCTCCTGGTCCTGCAGATCTTTTTATGTGAGCCGGCAGCCTCTGCACATCATCCCTTTTTCTGTATGTGAGCTGCCGCTCAAATACAGAGGATTGAAGCTGGATAAGCTGGATGATCCGTCCATGGACAAATTGTTCTCCTGCAGAGTGTGTATTCAGAGTGTGCTTCGGCCAGCTCATATACAGTCTCTGCAGAGGGAAACATCTCCCCACTGGAGGATCATCCCTGCTTCTATATGTAAGCTGGCAGAGTGTATGTGAGTGGCTGCTTAAGGCTAGGGGGCGGAATGTGAAGGCGTCCCACTGATCCTGCTGAGGCCTCCAGCATCTGCAACAAGGAAGTGATCTCATCTGTAATCAGGAAGTGACGCCATCCTGGTAAACACACAGCCCTGAGATATCAATCCTTGTTAACCTTGTTGGTGCTGACTGTAAGAGGCGGGTGTGTGAGACTAATTCTGAATAACTCAAAGAAGTGATTATGAAAGAATGGGTTGCTATCAGTCAGGATTTGGCCCAAAAGTTGATTGAGAGCATGCCCAGTGGAATTGCAAAGGTCCTGAAAAAGAAGGGCCAACACTGCAAAGACTGACTCTTTGCCCAAATCTCATGTAATTGTCAATGAAAGCCTTTGAAATGTATGAAGTGCTTATAATTATATTTCAGTACATCACAGAAACAACTGCAACAAAGATCTAAAAGCAGTTTAGCAGCAAACTTTGTGAAAACTAATATTTGTGTCATTCTCAAAACTTTTGGTCAGGACTGTATATGTTAAAAATGCATTATGTTAAACGAATACAATCAGTGTATAGAATATAAGACAACCTTCTTTTGCTCCTTGGAAATTCTTCAAAGCAAAACGAGCAGCCCCTCTTCGGGCATAGGCTTTGGAATAGCTCCGGTCTAGTGCAATAGCCAGATTGCAGTCTGATTCAGCAACAGCATATCTTCAGGACAAAAATGAATGTGTAAACATTAGGTGACGTTGAGTAAAACAACCATATCCCGAATTACTGTACATAATGACTTACTTCTTCAACCTAAAGAAAGCAGATGCTCGATTGGTTGGTAATACTGCATTATATGGATCGGCATTCATGCCTCTTGTATAGCAGTCCACAGCTTCATAATACTTTCCTGCTCTAAAAAAATCATTTCCCTAAAACAAAAAATGTTAGTTAAGCATTTAAAATGTATTTTCTACTAATCATTTGATGTTTCGTAAAAGTCTTAATGCCTTGGCTAATAATAAAGGCAGATAAAAAAAAAATAACAAAAAATATTGCTCCAAGTGCTAGTACAGAAAAATAAAAATTTGAGTTTTATACGTATATGATTCTCGAACTTCCTCATTTGCCATAACAACACATGTCCTAATATCTTACTTTACTTTTAATATTTATTTAACATTAAAAATAACGCACTTGAAGTGTATTCTTATCCCTAGATAGGTGTTGTCCCACTTTACCAATTAAATGATCACATATGTAAAGGCCCCAATGCACGTATAGATTGTGACCCGATGTTTTGGCCGGTCGGCCGTGCGTGAGGACGTCATCACGCGCAGTCAATCGGCCGAATACAACCGGTCTGGGCACCCTTTGTGTGCCAGCGCTGTCTGGCAGGTCTCTCTAGCTGCTCGTGCTGTTAGCTAGGGTGACCCGGCAGACAGCATGCAGGCTGTTTTGTGTGTCAGCTTAGAGGGAAGGTAGCTGCTCCCCCCCCCCCCCCCCCCCCCCCCCCCCCCCCCCTTCACCCCTCAGAAGCAGGCAGCTGATTCCTCAGCACGGAGCTGAGGAGAAGACATACTTTAAACGGTGACACTGTGATCCCGTCTAAAGTATCAGAATGATCCAAGAATTACGGACATGTCCGTTATGGCTTAGATCGATTTGGCTGCCAATGTAAGCTCTTTAAGCTTAAGATCGGCACCCAATTTTTTGGGCCGACCGATCGCTGACCAATCAGCGAGAGCACGCTTGTATCTAAGCGTGTATGGGGGGCTTAACTTATGTTAATAGTAATTACTGTTAAAATAATGAAATCCTGAAAGCTCTGTGCAACTGAGACAATATTAGACCACTCACCTTTTTAGTATTTACAATTCCAGCTTTAGGTTAATATAACCAAACTGTTTTGATGAGGGTGCTCAACTAAAAAAATCTTTCTTAAAACAGATGGTATGCACATGTCTCTAATCCCAACTCACATTGTTATTATTATTATATAATACAGGATTATACAAACATCTTCTGCATGAGGTCAGTGGGGGAAATCAGGTCAATATGTAGATGAGCTCTACCTTTTCTTTCTCTGAAAGAGATTTTTCTTTGTCTATAACTATTCCATCCTCATCTCCAGTATCGGACTCTGTGGACGCAGATTCATTTGTGATTTCTTCTTTGTCAATCTCCTGTAGCACTTTGTCCTGAACCAGATGACACAAATATTTATTCAACTTGATGCAAGGAAAAACACTTGTTTGAGATGCATCAAATAGCAATGACATGGAAATAGTTTTTTTATAGATAATATTCTTTCCAGAGCAACGGTGTCCCTCAAAATAAAGTAAAATGTGCTTTGCTGTTGCAGGACTAGCTTTCATCTGTTGTATCTCATATTGCTTCTTTAATGTGGAGCAGAATCATTATTAGACTGAATATTTTATAGCATCTCGTAAAAGTAGTTTTTTCACATATTAACATGTCCCATTCTTAAATACTATAAATACTTGAGGATTAACTGGTTAAAACTTTTCTCTATAAATACATGTTACCATGCCATACAAGTAGAATCTAATCTTACACGGGGTGATCATGATTCAAAGATCTAAGATAAAGAACTGCAGTTTTTGCTTTATAAGACGCACCTTTACCTAAAATCAGGAGGGGAATGTGTGTGCGTCTTATAGAGCGAATATACCAGTATGCAGCATGTTCGTTATAAGGGTTTTTACTCAGGAGTGCCTGTTCTTTGTTGGAACATACTGTATACTGGTATTCATACAGGAATAGAGACAACACTGGAGCTGGAGACTTACAAAGAGTCACATTGACACTCGGTCTGGCTCTCAGCACTGCCCTTTCTCCTAAGTGAAATACCAGTATACAGCATGTGCCAGCAGAGACCCGTGCAATCTCTCTGTTGCAACATACTGTATAGCAGTATTTACTTGGGAGAAGGGGCAGAGTTTATAGCAGATATCGGCAAACTAAGGCAGGGGGGACAAACCTGGCCCTTTAGTCTTTAAATTCGGCCCTTTGTCACCTTGGTGTCAAGACGCTCTGGCTACCCTCATTCCCTGCTATAAGTGAAGAACACCATAGTTTGCATGCAATAGAATGTTTAAAGCTTTTCCATCAAAAGCTTCTATTCAACATATATTTTTTAAAATATTCTGTCCTATCTATGAGGACTTAGGACCCCTATGCCGGGTGGCCCTTGTGGGTTCTTGGTCTGGCCCCTATGTCACATTTAAAAACCATTGTGGCCAACAAGTAAGTCAAAAAGTTTGCCCACCCCTGGTTGAGAGCCAAAGATTTGAAATCAACATAGCTTCTAGATTTACGTGGAAGGAGTGGCAGCACTTAGAAGTGGAGATATACAAATAGCAATAAGACTTGCTCTGGTTCTTAGCGCTGCCCCTCCTCCCAAGTAAATGCAGGAGCATGTTTCCAGCAGACAGCTTAGAGACCCACCATGGTTTTTGGGAGAGAAATGTAAGAAACTAAAATGACTCCAAGCAAAGGGGAGGCACTGCTGAGAGCCCAGAATGAGTTTTTCTGTGAGTAATCCCTTCTCCAAAAAAAAGGCACATGTATGGTCCCATGCACAAAAAAACAGTATATTAACTGGTAGTCTATAGAGGATTAAAAGAAAGCACAATAATAATGCATCACGGATACTGCATGTGTGCACAAGCCGTTACTACAGCTTACACTTACCACATCTATCTTGTCCCAGTACTCATAGTCAAGTAATTTCCGTTTCGGTTTCTGTTCTTGTATCTTTTCAGTTGAATGCTTGCTTTTACTCTTTTTCTTTTTTCTGTAATCTTTGTTTCTGATAGGTGGTAAGGTCTGCAAAAATCCCCCCAAAAAACAACATAGTACTGTGTACACTATAAAATATACATCATATAATTTCACTGCCAAAAAATTACTTGTGAACGAATATTCACAGAGTATCTTACTTTAGTTACTCATATAATGCATTGGGCAGTTGGAAGCTGATCAGTCACCACTTCCAAACACCAATAAACCGAAGTCATTGAGAAATGCAGCACCAACCCATCTCATCCACGGCTATAAGGTGGCTTGCTATCAGAAAAGTATGTGGGTGGCAGGGGATGGTTGATGACCATCCGCAGAAAAGTTACAAGCTCCCTCGTTAGTAAGGGTGGAAGCTGCTGCCCTGTAGTGATCAGTGTGAACTATTATTCTTTATATTAAACATACATACAACTATAACTATCCGACAAGTAAAAAGTAAGGGGAAACGTCATAAGCAGGCACTACACAAAAGACAGCTGGTCATTCATTTCAGCACTTTATTAGCATATATTTCAATCTTCAGAAACAATTTTTTCAGCGGTCATATATGTATATGAAATATACATACATATATAGTAGGGCAAAAAAGTATTTAGTCAGTATTTAGTGCAAGTTCTCCCACTTAAGATAAGAGAGGTGTGTAATTTTCATCATAGGTATACCTTAACTATAAGAGACAGAATGGGGGGGAGAATTCAGGAAATCACATTGTAGGATTTCTAATGAATTAATTGGTAAATAAATATTTTGTAACCTACAAACAAGATTTTTGACTCTCACAGACCTGTAACTTCTTCTTTAGGTGGCCCCTCAACTTGTTATCAGTATAAAAGACACCTCAAACTGTTACACGCCAAACTGCACTATGGTCAAGACCAAAGAGCTGTTGAAGGACACCAGAAACAAAATTATAGACCTGCACCAGTCTGGGAAGACTGAATCTGCAATAGGCAAGCAGCATGATGTGAAGAAATCATTCGAAAATGGAAGACATACAAGACCACTGATAATTTCCCTTGATCTGGGGCTCCATGCAAGATCTCACCCTGTGGGGTCAAAATGATCACAAGTACGATGAGCAAAAATCTCAGAACCATACGGGGGACCTAGTGAATGACCTGCAGAGAACTGGGACCAAAGTAACACACTATGCGGTCAGGGACTCAAATCCTGTAGTGCCAGACATGTCCCTCTGCTTAAGACAGTAAATGCCCGGACCCATCTGAAGTTGCTAGAGAGCATTTGGATCCAGAAGAGGATTAGGAGAATGTCATAAGGTCAGATGAAACCAAAGTAGAACTTTTAGTAAAAACGTAACCCGTTGTGTTTTGAGGAGAAAGAATGCAGAGTTGCATCCAAAGAACACCATACCTACTGTGAAGCATAATGATTGAAACATCATGCTTTGGGGCAAAGAATGAATGGGGTCATGTATCATTACATTTTGAGTGAAAACCTCTTTACATCAACAAGGTCATTGAAGATGAAATGTGACTGGGTCTTCCAGCATGACAATGATCCCAAACACACGGCGTGGGCAAGGAAGGAGTAGCTTTGTAAGAAGCATTTCATGGCCCTGGTGTGGCCTAGCTAATATCTAGATCTCAACCCCATGGAAAAAATTTGGAGGGAGTTGAAAGTCTGTGTTGCCCAGCGACAGCCCCAAAACATCACTGCTCTAGAGGAGATCTGCATGGGGGAATGAGCCAAAATACCAGCAACAGTGTGTGAAAACCTTGTGAAGACTTACAGAAAACGTTTTAACTGTCATTGCCAACAAAGGGGATATAACAAAGTATTGAGATGAACTTTTGATACTGGCCAAATACTTATTTTCCACCATAATCTGCAAATACATTCTTTACAAATCAGACAATGTGATTTCCGGTATTCTTTCCCCCCGTCCTGTCTCTCATAGTTGAGGTGTACCTATGATGAACATAACACACCTCTCTCATCTTTTTAAGTGGGTGAACTTGCACAATTGGTAGCTGACTAAATACTTTTTTGCCCCACTAATACACATTATACACATAATACACACCACATATTATACACATTATACACACCACATCATCCTCTTCATGCATGTTGTCTTACTCCAAGCTGTATAGGCTCGAAAGCCTA
>CM070034.1:62178782-62194718 GCA_036250615.1 Ptychadena robeensis | reverse complement strand
AAAAAAAAAAGCAGAACGCAGTTTTTCTTTTAAATAAACCTTATTTGTAAATATTTACAAATTTATACAAACGGACAAAATAACAAAAAAAAAACATGAAAATAACTGTCAAAAAATACAGCCGTAACATACTATATAAACAATTTAGGCAAATACCACACCACCTGACGGCAGTTTTAACCTTCACCCACTCTATCAAAAAAAAATTACAATTACAATTAGAAAAATATTGAAGATTCTCGTTCACTGTCTTGTAAACATATAGCACACACGGTATAATAGGGTATCGCCTTACACACTGGAGATATTGGAATACTTCTGATCCCACAATTTATAGTATTTTTAAACTGATTAGCTGTACATTTTTATGTTCTAGGCTTTGTTTCCATGGCGCTTTTGGATGTGTTGCGCCAATTCATCCATACTTATGCCGGGTAGCGTTAGGCTATGTTTATATGGCATTTAGGGATGCGTAGATACCCCTGTTATTGGCGCATCCCATACATATGCATGACTTGCCTCCCCACCTTTTCACACAGCTTTCAGCGGGTCCACCAGGAGAGAGCTTAAAGCAGGGCAGTACATCAACCTCCGCTTTCCGCTCGGCCGGCAGACTTACTGAAAGCTGAGTGAACAGGCAGGGTGGGAAGTCATGCACATGCAACATTTCCGCGGACAGCCGCTTCCATTCATTTTCATGACACGACCGTTTGTGATCTTCGTCAGGCGCGAGCAGCTGGAGGCTTTGCCTGTTGGGACAAGCCCTTAGGTTGCACTGCTTTAATGTCAACAGGATGCATTAATGCAACCAAACTCATCCCTGCGGCAAATGTGGGAACACATCCATTTAAAGTCGAACACAGGGATTTTAATACTGTGGAAACATAGCCTTAAATATTTCTGCCCTTTCACGGATACAAGCAGTTTTATAGCTTAATGTGTTTGGTATCTGCCGGTACTTAAAACAGTCTGCTGTAATATTTTAGGAAAAGAAGAATCTACAGGCAAAACTCAAATTTGTGTGCAAATCCTTACCCCATGTCTGTATACTCCTACTGATTTTGCTTTTTATATTAGATCCACAGGTCAAAATACTTTTGGGTGCCATGGCACATGCTGGCTGGTAAGTTTTTTTTTTTTAAATAAATCAACTTTAATTTAACTATTCGAAGAAGCAATAACTTACGGACATACCTTTGATTTGATAAGAAATAGACTGATGTGAAGGGCACCTACTGCTTATTGGTAATGTCCAGTAAGGTCCAATAAAAGAATAGTTTAGGCAGGTATGAGTTTTGTTTCTCCACAATATGCATATTACCGTATATACTCAATTATAAGCAAAATGTGCTGAAAAAAACCCCTTATACTGGAGCCAGGGTCCTTCCAGCATAGCCCTCCCCCTCAAACCTGTGTGAGCGGCGATCACCCACACAGAGACCTGTGTGTGTGTGTTCTCTGGTCTCTTTGCTATGTCTGTTCACTGTGCTGGACATGGCTCTTCTACAATATGCAGCATCTCTATGGTCAAACCTCAGTGACATGATGGAGTGACACCTACAAGTACCAGTGGTAATTACTGTGACTATACAAGGAGCTTCTTATTTAAAAAAATGGTACACATCAGTGGTATGCTATTTACTCGTACCTGTATGTGTCACTTTGTAATGCCTGAGGAAGCCGGCATGATGATGGAGCTGCTGTATTTCCCACACTAAATTTATACCCACATCAGTAAGCCTTCCCATTTGGTAAAATTAGATAACTTGGTTTATATTAAGGTCGACTTATACTCGAGTATATACGGTATTTGTGTAATAATTGTTATTAAAAATTTTGCATATACAACAATAACAAATAAAGTCAAGTGAAGACTTTCAGTGTGGATGAGTCAATGTCCAATGGCGTTTAGGGTTTGTCAGAGTTCGTGAGTATCAAGTCGATATCCATGCCACTGTGGGAGTCTCATCCAGAGAAGTCCAGAACATAGTAACATTGCAATAACAAATATCAACAGTATTATGAGCCATAACAGAACTGAGGCTAACTGTCAACTTAAAAAACTATAAATCGTCACTAGGTACAGCAGTAAATAAGAAAAGTATGCATGTATGATGTAGTGTCAAGATCATAACCAGAGTTCCGTATTTTGGTTTATTTATCAGGGTCACCTAGCTCCCTTTCCACTCTCGATGAGAGGAAGGGGTGCCATTTTTTAAGAGACTTGAGGTGCGTCTATGGGGAGTGGGAATGTGTGTCTAGCTGTTCCCTATACATTGCCTCCCGTAGTTGTGCCCGAACTTGTGCTACCGACAGGGCATCCGCTGAAAGCCACGAGTCATTATGGTCCTTCTAGCAAAGAGGAGGCATGTGTGTAGCCAGACGGAGTGCGTCAAGAGGGGGCGCTGGGACCGTGACCAGACATAGCTGAACAGTAAAAGTAGCGGATCCTTGGGCAGGTTGAAGCGTAGTATGACATCAATATATTGAATTACTTTATCCCAAAAATCATTGACATAGGGGCAGGCCCATAAGCGGTGTAACAGTGTCGGATTATGTAGCTTACATTTAGGGCATTCCCATTCCCAGCCTTTAGTTTCACTGCAGATGAAGTGACCGTTGTACCAGGGGGTTTATATGCTTTATGCATAATATGATACTGGGTTTCTCTCCAGTTTTCAGACACAACACATTTACAGATAGTATGGTACCCCCTTAGGAGCTTAGTGGACAGATCGTCCTGTGGGAAATCCTTAGACCAAGTTGTCTTATGTCGGCCCTGTATCACGTTATCTGATAGGGAGTGTCTTGTCGAACTAGTCATCACATCAAAATTGGAGGGGTTTTGTATGATTGACAGATTATTAGAAACAGACTTACAAAAGGTGGTTGTTTGAAGATAGTGTAGTGGATGTATTTCTGAGTCAGTCAACTGGAATTTCGCCTTTAACACTGGCAGTGGTATAATTTTACCCTTGTCGGGATCCACCAGATCCTTGAAGTAAACAATATTTTTAGCTTTCCACGCAAGGAATGTTTGGGAGGGTGTACCCACTTCAAAAAGAGCGTGACGGTATTTGAAAATTATATGCCCTAGTGATTTGTGAGAAGTATGAATGTTAGCCCAGAGTAAGTTCCCTAGTCTCATTGCAGGAATATAAACAGCCCATACACCGTACAATTCTGTCCGTTTTTGCTGACATTAGTTCCCTTTCATATATATGCACCATAATCAGTGTTCAAATATCATTTAACACAAGCAGAGGACGTTTTCCTAATAATAGAAACAATCTTTCTGCCTTCCCTCAGCTAATGTGTGTTCTCTTCAGTTCACATCCCAAATAGAGTGCAACACCCTTATAAATGAAGGCTCCACCACATTAGGCTGTTTGTTGAGTTTGACATTTATAATGAACTTTATGTACTTCTCAGTGCAGCCTCCAAAGATAGACACTTTTCCTGTGAAGAATGTGATGAAAAAGTAGGAGGAGGTTTTGATGCAGCTACAAATGAGGTAATTCATATCATCAATACATATGAGAACATTGTTGTAATTCATCCAACTGTTCCATTCCTAAAACTCCATATCGTAAACAGCATTCTGGGCACTCTGCAGTAGCAATGTTTTCAATAAAGTTCATATTTTTAAGAATAAGTCGCAGAGTCACATAGAAAATACTGCAAACCTTCAAAATAATACATTCTTACATTGTGTTGTTGATTCATACTTTTCTGGGTCTATTCTGTGTCTATATATACATTTTTGGCATAGACGTTTCGTTTTGCTGCCGATTTCTTGGCAAATCGACCACGCGTGTTGACGTCATCATGTGTGACTGGTCGTTCCAAGAATCGGCTTTGCACCCTTTGTGTGCCGGCATTTACTTTGGATCTAAAGTAATGAGATCGGCCCATGTCCGTTCTTTGGCGATCTATCTCTGGCCAGATTTATGGCCTGATTTAAAGTGGGCATGTTAGATTTGCTGCCAATTTCACGGCAGATCTATCATCTCCGAAATTGGCCAAATATCTTTTCCAAAATCGGCCACATGTCTTACAGTCTATGCCCAGCTTTAGACTTAACATTTTGTTTTTCTAACATCTTTCTTATCCTTCTCACAGATTGTGTTGTGTCAAAATACCATTGCTGATCAGCGGAGTATGAATAACATGCTTACACATGAGTTGGTCCATGCTTTTGATCACTGTCGAGCAAATGCAAATTTTTTTACAAATATTCGACACCTAGCTTGTACTGAGGTGGGTAAATTTTATTGAAGCAATTCCTTTGTAGTGAAATGGATTTAAACCACATTTGTGGTTAGGGAAGTATATATAGGGAAGGGAAGTATATATTAGGGAAGTATATATATAGGGAAGTTAGGGAAGTATGTATTGATCAAGTTATTGGTAGACATATACCGCAAGCAAACAGTACACTGATAATAGTTTGCACACCAACTTAAAAAGGAACCGGAAACAGGTTAATTTTAACCTCCCTGGCGTAACAGGCCTGTGATTCCCTGCTCTCTCCCTGGCTCGCTACACACCGTCGCCAACTAATTGACACGGCATGTGTGGGGAAAAGCAACGCCCCCTTCATTAACATGGAGGTCTATGGGGCCGCCCCCTCCCCTTCAGAATCACCGATGACGACGAAGACTCTGGCGGGAAGAACTCTTCGAGCCTGCAGTGAAGCAGAAATGCTAATGAAGAATCGGCTATTGTGTGCGGAAGTGGCGCAGTTCTATCCAAGATCAAACTGCGCCTGTACTGTCTTCGGTCGTAATGCCCAGGTGGTTAAAGAAAACTGAACTTTTTTATTTAAAATTACAACAGAAGTAATTTTGTCTAAAGCTGTCCATATATTAAATGCAAGCATCACACAGTTGGTGTATGGAATGCCCTAGTCAATAGTCTTCTCTAATGTCTCCAGTAAGATGATAGTAACGTTTTAGGTATCTCCTAAGGCTTGTCTACCAAATAGATGCAAATACTGTAGATTTCCTGAGCAAGACATTCTTATTTGAAATGAGTGTGAAAAAGTAAAACAAAGCTTGTTTAGATCCTTGAAAAACTGAAAAGTCACCTGGGAACAAATTATATACAGACTTGCTCTTGCCCCCTCCACTTCACTTCTTGTCAGGAGTGAGAAGAAACAACTCTGTAATCGCTGAGGTCTGAGCATACAGTGGACCTAGGACATCATCATGTGGTGCTGGTATCTAACTATTGGCTTATGAGGCACCAAGGTTGCACTGTGAGGGACAAAGTCACGGGTATGGGGTGGTGGTTCAAATTCTTCTAAGCAAAAGTAGCATTGTCAGAATAGACCTCATCTGTTCTATTTCATCCTCTTTCTTAGCTGAATGACATTCAGTTTACAAATCATATTCCTTGTGCAACTGCAATTCTTCGAGCTAAAGACTAGAATTACTGTAATTTGATTGGTCGGTTTTAAGACATGTTTGTGGGACACTTTTTGTTCTTTGCAGATTCGAGCTGCCAGCCTTAGTGGAGACTGTTCCCTTTCTAATGAAATGTCAAGGTTACGTTTCGGGCTGAAGCAGCATCACCAGGTAAGGATATTTTTTACTTTGACGTTGATAACTAAAAGTTAAAGAATATGAGTGTCCAGTAGTGATGCACCGATTGAGCGTCCAGAGACCGGAATAGGCCGATATTTGTTATGATCATCCCAGATCGGTGACCGGCCAATCATGGGTGCTTCTGCCAGCTGGTCAGGCTGACCGCTGTTAAGTGTCACTCACAGTTTTAGCACGCAGCGGGGAAGCTACTACTGGACTCTGCACATTCCTGGCAGCCAGCCAGGGGCAGTTCTAGGGAGGCACTCCCTCTGCTACCTCTCCAACCAATAACTCCAGGGGGAAGGACTGTGAAGGAGAGCCCTGGCATCCCCTTCCCCAAGAGAGATTGGGGGGTGAGGTGCTGTGTGTGTGTTAAGTTGTAGTGATGGGAACTCCGACTCTTTTCAAAGCTCCAGCTCTTTTGGATCATAAGATCCTGAATGGCTCTTCAAGTATCTCTACACAGCTCTTATCACATGTGCCATCTGAGTTCTATATCCTTGGTGTATGTGCCAGTATGTACTTTATACACTCCATGTATACACCACTTTGTCAGGAGCCTTTGGGGTGTGAAGAAGGAAGGAGAAGCTCCAGCTCATTTCTTCTAAGGAGCGGCTTTGCACAGTACATAATGGAGGAGCAGATTGCTTTCCTTTTACTATCTGACTATCAGAAACTTTGTTTAAAACTTAAATACAAGTCTCCCTGCAATGGATATCTGTGACTCCTGCTTGGAAGTTCCCCATCAGGTCCGCAGGCTCTGTGTTGTAAGTTTTGAGGCAATAAAGATGATTTTTGCCCTGTAATTCCTATAAATCACAGGAATATAAAGACATTGTATAACATTCAGTGATTTATGTGATATGTAGTCACGGAAGGGTCTCTAAACCTCCAAGACAGAAATGGATCTTCTTGGAAGGTAAAGCTTAAGCTGGGCATAGACGTCTCGATTTTCCTGCATTCGATTTTTAAACCGATTGACCATCCGATTCCGCAATCAATTTAATTTGCAAAATCGATCACAGACTTCAATATATGATTTCCTCAATTCCTGAACGATTCTATCCTGAAAGTCTCAATATGTCTTTCACGCACACATTTATGGGTTTGAAGTGGTGTTAGCTGAAGAACTGGCCAGTGACCAACAGCACACAAACAAAGGTAATTTCCACAAGATTCATAGATGGATCGCTTAAAGCGATCGCATGAGACAACTAACAGCACTCGATTCCTTTGCTTTTGACTAAATTTTTCAAACAGAACGGATCCGTGAACAATCAATTTTCTATCCGATTTTTTTGCACTTTTGGCATGCATCAATTTGTATCCGATCGATCGCGCGATCAATTTTGTCAAATGATCGCACTAAAATTGAACAAAAAATTGAGACGTCTATGTCCAGCTTTAGATTTCTCTTCTACAGATCCATTTGTATCATAACGTGTAAATGTGTCTGATTCTCAGCAAAGCTGAGTAGAAGCCATGGCTCTCCTCCACATGCATCGTCGGTCGCTTTAAAACATCGGCTCTTGGAGCCAACTTGTTCGCCAACGGCATATCACTATTAAATTGGTTTTAAGTCAAGCTGGTTGCAACTCCTTGCATAGAGCAGTGGATTTAAGCTGGCCATACAAGGGTTGATTCCCATGCAATCAACGAACGTTGGATCGCAACATGGTAATGCAACTAAATGCCAAAAGATCGAAGAATGATCATTTGATGATTAGTTTCCAGATTCCTCTGCAATCGACCCGCGATCAATCACAACATGGTGGCATCACCACGCTGTGATTAATCGCGGGTCAGTCGAACGGTAATCAATGTGCACCAAAGTGCACATCAATTGCTGTTCGATGGGGACCCAGGACACATGCATAACATACAGTTCTCAGCCTGTGTTGTGAGAGATTTTCCCACAGCACGGGCTGAGAACTGCATGAGGAGAGAAGGCAGCCCAGCCATCATGGCCCCCCATCTCCTGGTACACAGAGCCGTGATAGGCCCTGCCCCCTTACCACAGCCAGGAGCTGAGCTAATCACAGTCTGTAGGCTTTGTGGCCACTCTCTGCTTTTGTTACGTTACCCAATGTAGCACATAGACATTGCCTGCTCGGCAGATGCTCTGTTTACACATCCGCCGAGCAGGCAATGTCTATGTGCTACGTTGGGATGCTGATGTATGTGGAAACTAACCCTTACTGTAAAATCGGAAATCTGAATCGGCAAAGAAATTTGCAATCGGTGCACCTCTTAGTGAACAGCAGTTCAATTAAAAGTTATTTTGTCAGACTTAGGGCTTGTACGCCCTATCACAAAGCGGCAAACGAGGGAGATCGCTGCCATGTATTGAATGGGCTTATCCCCACATCCGCGATAGGATGTGGTTTGGCCCGCGATCTGAAATGTGACTCATCACGTTTTTGATCTCAGGCCACGGCCGATCGTCCCTGATTGTGTCCATAGACATGAATGGGTGCTTTTAAAGATTCTCTATGACTGCCTGTCTGCTCCAATCACCTCCAGAAAAGCACACCCAAAAGTGCCCAACTGTTAGCAAGAAAAATCACTAGCGATCACCACTCAAGTGGGGACAAGCCCTTACTGAATCACTCCTATTTTACCACCAAGCTAAATTTTTTTGACAGAAAATTCACCAAAATATACTAAGACTGAAAGTTGTTCTAATATATAATAAAAGCAATCTCAACCAATATAAGTCCCCCAACTAAAAATCTAATAATAAGGAAACCATTAGGTGTTTCAAGGTAATACACCTTATCACATCGCAATTAACTGAAGTATCTGAGGAATCACCGTTTACTAAAATATTCACCTCATAAAAAATAAAGTATATAAGAGAAATCAAAGCTGTGCTAGGTAGTTCAGAACAGCTAACAATCTACTTTAGAGGATCAGTGCCAGGCAATGCCTGTGTCACCACCCAATTGTTATACAACAGTGATGCTTTTCATCTGGATGGCTTCCTCAAGTTAAAAATAAGTGGAAAAATATAAAGATCATTAATATCTCATTGTGTGGCTTAAAATGTAGCTATATTTCTTATGGAAACAAGATATAGACACTAACATGAATACTTACAAAACTGGATAAACCCCACCTTTTTATACCAGGTAAAATGTTAGTAATGATGATAATTCCTACCTTACCCACATGGGTAGGGGAGGCAAGACAGTGGTCAGGTTGTGTTCAATCAGAATAAGAGAGGTATAGAAAATATTCAACTGCCATATTCAATTAGACAGTATAAATTATCCCCAATGCTCACAGGTTAATACATGCTCACAACCCAATCTCCATTCTGTTTTAATATTACCCACAGACTTACCAATGATAAAATATAGCATTTAAATCTTACCAATATTTCCAATTTGATTCACAAAGGGGATCCAAGTAGCCATTATACAGCCAAATCCTAATTTATTTGCAATATTAGCCAATACCTGCCATACAAATGCAAAGTGCACATAAGTGGTAGTATGGTACGCCAAAAAGGGCCAAAAACTAGCTATGTGTACCTGCATTATTGTTACAAAACTCATATGCAACATGGATGCACTCTAGAAATATTGGGAGTCTCTATCTCACATTAGGGGTGGCCAACATCCCAAAATAAATTATACACAGGATAAACTATGGGTGGGATACCAATATCACCATCCACAGTTTGGAATTTCCTCTGGGAACCCAGAGGCTAGGGGACTTTTAAGGCCACAAATGTATGGGGTAAAAAGATTTCACGTACAAAATATGGTTTAAATAAGATGACATTTTTATAGTCCATATAAAACAGTAACAAAAACAACGTAAAAGGAGCCTTTACAAATTTACAAATTATGCATCCATTTGTTGTATATAATACAGCGCTGTGATTTCAACTCATCCATGAGATGTCTTCATTAATTTCCCGGACAATTCAAAAGACCGGGCAGCCTGAGATCCACAGAATTACCCCATGGATGCACTCTGTTTCTGGGCGGCCGTAGCTATCAGGTGCACCCAAGGTACTGTGAGAGTTACATTTGACCCAAAGCTAGCTGGTGACCTGTGGATGGAGACAGCTAAACTGAAAATCAATTAGGAACAGGAAGGTCCATCTGCAGCAGAATCTACCATGTAGGAAGCAGAGGACAGTGAGGAAGACGGCACTACATATGGGGTGAGTACCAAATACCATCTCCTGGTACTCATGTTAGGAGCGCAGTAAAAAAGTTATGTTCACCCCTGCAAATGCATATTCATTATCCATATGAGCCCAGTGAATCCACTGAACACTCAAGCATACAAGGGAACTGAAAACAGTTCAAAGTTCGAATTCAAAACTTTAAAAGTAAATAATGTATACTAAGAGAATTAAACAAAAAGGTAATCTGTTTTTTTTTTGTTGTGTTTTGACTTGAAGTTTCTTTTATAAAATCCAATTTAAAATTTGTTTTCAAATCTAGACATGTGTTCGAGAGAGAGCTGTAAAATCCATTCTAGCTGGGAGAAAAGTTAGTCAAGAGGCAGCAGAAAAGGCTGTGGACGATGTGTTTGATGCCTGTTTTAATGATCGGGAACCATTTGGTCGAATCCCTTACAATGAAGCTTCTGCAAACATGTCATACAGAGAGTATATGAGTCGATCGAGGTATTATGCCAATATCTGACCAAATACAAAAATTATTATTATGTATTAGGTGAATAAGTGTTTTTTTCCATATCATGTATGTTAACAGTGTAAAAAATGTAATACATTTTTGTTACAAAAACGTATGTATAGCATTTTTTTTTCGCATTGACGATTTGCAGCAAAAACATTATTGTTGCTCTTGTGTGCGGTGTCTTAAAATTCACTGAATGCTAAATGCTTCTGTCTGAAGTGCTCAAATGTTTGTGCACACATTGGAAACATCTTGACTACTGCAACATCTTCCTTGGTGGCCTACCAACCAACAAACTGGCATATGTCTAAAGCTCACCACACACCTTTCAATCTGTACATTTTACATTAAACCCACCAACAACTACATACACGGCCTCCTTCATTGGACAAAAGTGGATTAGATAGTTAAGACAGGTCATTTAGTAAAACTGAGGTGTGTTGTTATGTATGGTGACCTTAAGCCCTAGGCTCCACTATCCGTTAAAACCCCTTCATTGAACACAGGAATTTTAACAGAGTGCACGAGCCGCCCATTGACAACAATGGGGCTATGGCAGGGCTGTCTCCACCGGATCTGTTGGTACAAGCCTCCGTCATGTTGATGCAGCCATCGCATCTGTAGGTTTGACAGAACCCAGCGGATCCAATAGCGGGAGCCTAAGACTAATTCCTTCAGAATTCTTTTGCTTACCTCATTGACCTACTCCTCTTTTGTTGCCTCTTTCTGCCAGTATCAGGTAAGTAGACTTCTTACAGTTTATTCTATGGACAGGGGACATGTCGAGATCAGCCTTCCGCCTCTATGCCCTCTGTCCATAGCAGAATGAACTGTCAGTGACACAGGGAGGCTGATCTTGGACTCTCACTCACCGCACCACCCCATGGGAGTGATCTTTCTCGTGGTGCCAGAGCTGGAGTCGGACATCCACCCCCCTGATCTCTCTCGGCATAAGGCGGCAGATGGAGAAGAGGGCATTGTTACACATGGGCAGTATGGCAGATGCCGCCCCCCCCCAACTTGACACCCTGGTCAACCGCCCATACTGCCCATATGTAAAACCGCCACTGGCCCCCACCCTACACTATCTGTCCAAGAGTCTAAAGCTGGCCATACACCTTCAGATTTCTCTGTCAGATTTCCTTCAGATCAGATTTTGTTTTACCAAAACCATGTAATATGAGGACCTTTCTACACCTTCCAATCACTATGTATTCTATCAGGGAGGACACTATACTACATGGTTGTTGGTAGATCTGATCTGATCTGAAGGAAATCTGACAGAGAAATCTGAAGGTGTATGGCCAGCTTAAGAAATGTTCTGTTCCAACCTCCGCTTACCTTATCTGAATGTCTTGTGGCAGATTTCGAGGCTTGGTAAGGGTGTCCATAATGTACAAGGTCATTTTTATTGGATAATATATATATATTAAAATATAAAGGAATACATCAATGCAAAAAGATGTCACTCAGGATGGTATGTGTGGTTTTTGGTCTGTAGGAGTCAAAATGTATAATAATATGACGAAGGTTTACAGGCATACATATGATAAGAGTGCAATTAGCAGTGCAAAAGGAATACTGTGAAGGGATACTTTAGTTCTCAATAAGGGCAGTTATAATAAAACACTCCATTATCTGACACATTACTGTTTTTGAGTATAACTCTTTATCTATGCATTTACATTTATTGCTGTATATACCCACTACTGTTTTATTATACTTCGTAAAGCCCTATGAAAGTCCTGCCTAAAGCCCCCCATACACCTTAAGATCGATCCATACAATTTCCATTAGATCTACCAACACCTGTGTAGTATAGTGGCCTCCCTGATAGAATACATAGTGATTAGAAACGTCCTCATATTACATGGTTTTGATAGAAGAAAAGTTGATTGTAAAGAAATTGTATGGAAAGATTGTAAGGTGTATGGGGGCCTTAAAGGAGTCACCTTGCTGTGGTTAGGCTTGTACTTATTTGGCAAGGTAAGGTATCGAAGAAAGATTTTTTTAAAAAATGTGCTTCACCTTTTGAAGGATTAAAACGGAGGAAAGCTGGGAAAAAATATACAATACCAATAGACAATTCTTCTCATACAACAGGTTTTCTTCACTTTTATTATCTCATACAAGGTAGAATAAAATTGAAAACTATGAGGAGACACAGATGCAAAAGTAAACAACTGGTGTTCCATTGTTCTCATGCCTTCAACATTATTTACAATGTAAAAAAAAGTTGAAGGTTTATTCCATTTTGTTTTATTTCTTTTATCAATGAATAAACATTGTTAAATGTAATGTGTTGAAGTGGAACTACTAGTTTACATAATTACATTCTTGACAAGTCACAATACATCAGTTCTGACATTCTGTGAACTCTTTGTTTCTGCTTGTCCTTGATCACAGCCTCCGAACATATTCAGCCAGAGACTGGCAGATGCCTAGTATTACAACAATTCGACAATATCAATCTTCTCTTGTGTTAAAGCACCACAAAAGGAAACATTGTATTCTGGTAATCTTATGTAAATGCATTGAATGTTCAGTATACGAATTTTTGTTTCTCACGTGTTTGTTCTAATGCTAATCAGGCAAAACATTAAAGCGACTGACCAATTTATCCACTGGAAGGGTCCATTAAAAAGTGACATCTAAAGGATTGGGAATAACCTAGCAATTCTGCCAGACATTGTTCCAAAGAATGATTTTTATTCATATTGTTGCTCTAACTTGAAAAGTGTTAGCTGGATTTGACATAAACCATACCATAGAAAACCTGCTTAAAAAACATAATACAAAATATTTCATGACCATATTCCTTATAAAATATAATAATTCTAAAATCGATATAAAATATCAGTCATGGGAAATGTAAGGGTATGTTCCCACTTTGTGAATCTCAATCGCCTGCAGAATCGCCTTCCAATCGCCTAAAATTCTTTCAATGGGCTTGTCTTATAGCACCCATAGACATGAATGGAGGCGATTTGGGTTCATGCGTGTAGGCGTAGGGAACATAGCCTAAGGGTCTCAGGGGATCACCAGTTTCAGTTCAGGTATGATACCCCAATTTCCACTGCAATCTTCACCTTCAGCCAAGCCTCTGCTTGAACAAGAGACACGATACTTCTACTCGCCTTCAGTTGCCCCCAGGAGAAATGATGCTATCCGAGGGCATAGACTGATGAACGCACCAAGGACCAAAACTAAAAAGCAAAATAGAAGAGTGGTCCAAAAACGCAGACAACGGTCATGCACAAGCGATCAGTCTATTTAAATTGTAGCTTAAGGTTCAATTAAATACACAGATACACAGCAAATGTCATATACAGGAAACTGGTTTAATAAACAAAGTAAAACACAAAGTAAGCCACCTAGCAGTACAGATGAACTTACGACACAGATCCACACCAGGTGGAGACTAATATCTGGATATCTGGCTAATCCTTTGACACTGCTAACTCCAAACAGATCCTGATTGGGTATTTCAAATGAATCTACAGATCACACAGCAGAGCTAGGTATTGCATCCAAAATCCACAAAATGGGAGGCAGCAAAATGCCCCTAACCTCCACTGGTCAGGGTAGTGGTGTCTCAGAGTGCAACTGGAACTGCAGGCATGCACAACCCATGGGGGTGATGCCTGGCAGCCATCACTGTTCTAAATTTATTTAATCCAAGATCACCTCACCTGTAATTTATATTTATTACACAACATTATGGCCAAAATAAAAGTGAAGAGTGAAAAACTCATTACACTCAATAGCCTGTTAACAACATTTTGCACAAATAACATTTGCAGGTTTGGATCTCACTGATTTGCGCAGGAATGTTGCACCGCATCATTTCAGTTGGCCATGTTTTTGTCAAGTGTGTTGAAGCGCATAACATCTAGCTTGTGTGCCATACTTTGTCCAGTTATCACCAGTAATACCTGCCCTCTGAAAACTTTGAACTTCGTTGATTATAGCGTCCTCAGTCTCAGTGAATCTTTAATGCATGGGAGTTGTTTTAGTAGTAACTTCAACCTTCAGATAAGTATACTCATAAGTATAACATGAAGACCTGTTATATACAGAAACTTGTTCAGTGTCAGCTGCAACATGCATGTGTCCCACTTTCAACATATGTAATTTTAAGTATTTAAGTGCAACACATGTTACCCAATGGAAATGTATGAATATCAGCTCTAAACCATGTTCACCTTTTGGTGGACATGAACCTAACCTGGTCGACCTAAACAAAACAGGTCCGATCACTTACAGAATTATAGTTAAAGTTCTATATAGGATCTAACATAAGATGCTATGCACCGCTGGACCCCTGCTTACCATTGCCGTGTTCAGCGATGATTTACTATTCTGCTGAGATCAGTTTTCGCTCAGCCATGGCCCCAGCAGCACTTGAAGGACCAGTGCATGGCACTTCCTGGGATTTAGGATACTGATCGTGTGACCTGGCTGACCAATGGTGGTCCTCCTGCATATATATCAGCTGAGGCTCAGGCTTTTTCCTAGATGCCTCAGTGTCAAGGTCCCTGTGTCTTGCTTAGGCTCCTGATTTCCATCGGTGATCCTTTGTTACTGATTTGTACCTGTGTTCTAAAACTCTGCAACCTGGTTAACCATTGTCTGCCTGCCTTGACTCACCTGTTGCCAACCCGGACTGCCTGACCTGTATCTGTGCTGCCTTCCCCAATCCATTGCCTGTCTGACTGCGCATCTGCCTTGGCCCTGCACTTTTGCATGTGCCTTTGGCTCCTTTCTCAGGTGTCCCCTGGACCAGCTGCTTCGTGCAACTATCCTCCCTCAAAAAGGGTTCACTAAGACAACGCCCTTAGAGGAGGTAGAACTCATAGCACATTGGGTTCACAAACGCTGGTTTGTGAGATAGGACATCACTGTTACTTAGAGCAAGAGATTGTATTTAATACAATCAATTATACAATGTTAAAATTGTCCACATTGTCCAGACCAGGGTTAAAAAAAAATGTTGCCAAGCTTGCGAAGCAGAATTATCAATCCCTTTGCTCAGGACTTCGATGCGTTTTGGGGCTCCCTCAGAAACCATTGAGCAGACAATAGCTGGTCATCACGAAAGCAAACATGTGAAAGTCTATATTTTAAAGGCAGTGGTCAATATTGCACATTGTCACAGTCTTAGCAGCATTTATTGTCAGCCGTTGGGGAGAGTGTCCCCATCAACTCCCTGCAGTTGTCAAGAGACATTTTTAAGCGTATTACAGCTCAAATTATTGGATCTCCCAGACAAAGTACTGTTCTAAGGTGCTGAACCAGCGTCCGCGTCTAAAGATGCAACATAATGCAACCAATTTCCCATCCAAATTAAATCCCTGGTGGCTGGCCACCCTTACTTCAGCTGTTGAGTAAGACTCAAGGTTACTTTCCCCACTTCCAGAATTGCTCCCCTCTCCTCCATACTAAACAATAAAAACTAAAGTGAACTTTAGTAACCATGACAGATATGCAAAATAGACAGACTTTTTACACTGTATTATTTAGTAATATTCTAAGTTGAAAAATATAGCAAAATGCATGTATTCTACAAATTGTATTTGTTTCTGCCATAGCTGCAAGCCATGTTCTCTTTGCGTTTTCATAAAATGCCCTATGTACAGGGAGTGCAGAATTATTAGGCAAATGAGTATTTTGACCACATCATCCTC
>CM070034.1:62163913-62178682 GCA_036250615.1 Ptychadena robeensis | reverse complement strand
AATAAAATTATTCCTCAAAAATACCACTTGCCTAATAATTCTGCACTCCCTGTAGAATCCTGCTGTGTCCTGTATTACAATTGCACGCAGCATGTGTGTATATACAATTGTCATTATATCTTGTGGTTAGAATTTGCGTCATTGGTTATAGAAATCCGCACCAGCAGAGGGGGCCATAAGACTAAATATGTAGTGAACACAATTGGTGCTGCAACACTTCAAAGGAATGCATTTGCAGAAGCTATGAACTACTGTACAATTCCCAAAAAATTGAATACATACCGTTTAATTATGTACTGTACTTGTGCACGCAGCAATCATTACTCTGTGTCCTTGAACAATTCATAAGTATTCTTACATCAATACAAAGAATCCAAACAAATAGCAATCAAACTGGAAACATGAAAGTATTGTATCAACGATTCATTGTTGTCTTTAAGTCATGAATGAGAAAGTTCACTAATTGCTACTTTTGATAAAGCTCTTCAAAGATGACAAAATTCCCAGCTAAAGCATTTATCAATGTTCTGCCTCTGGTTCCCATGTGCTAGTTATCCTTTGTCTTTTTTTGCTATTTGTTCAGAAAATAAAAGACCATCTTTTACTTTCTAGTCCTTTCTTTGTTTTGAAAATACAAAGATGAAATGATATATAATTTCATAGCTGTTCTTACAGCAGTTGAATATAATCAAGTACAGGGGTGGTCCTAGCTTATTTGGTACTCTGGGCAAGCACCCCCTCTGCCCCTATAAGCACCCGCTCCTCTTTTCACTGCTGGAGCGGCTCGTTGGGGGGGGGGGGGGTAGTTTAGCTTGTCGGGGTGGGTGCTGGTGAGTCACTGTCCCAGAAGATGTTGAGAGGATGACAGTTATGACAGTTCTTTTTTTCACAATGCCACCCTTGGCAATCGCCCATATTGCCCATATCAAATACCACTTTTACACTGATTAAAGAATAAGAAAAGCTACTGTCAAACTGTAGTGTCAAACACAAATCACACATACTTTATGGACAGAGGTCATGCTAAGAAGTAGGTACGAAGGCTCCCCTCAATCATCTCCAGAATCACAGTAACAATGGGTCCTAGCAAGCCGTCTTATCCATCTGCACAGGGATAGCATTTTTTCTGAGCAAACTCTAAGGCTATGTTTCCATTACGTCAGAATCCCTCCGCTAAGCGTATACGCTAAGTCGGGGTCCCTGATAGAGATGGTCGAATTTTTCGACTTCCTAACTTTGTGAGCTTATTGCAAAGCCCCTGAAAATGGTTTATCACCAAAATTGCTGGAGATGTAGAGAAGGGTTAGAGGAACATTTGGAAAAAAAAGTTTTGCTCTATCACATGTAATTTTTGCAAAAATTAAGTTCAAAGTTAAAGTCGAAATTCAGATTTTCGAAATTTTGACTTGACTTTGAACTTCTTGACTTTGACTTCTCAACATCTCCAGCAAGTTTGGTGATGGTACCATGCTCAGGGGCTTTGCAATTTTGAAAAAAAATTCGACCATCTCTAGTCCCTGACGTAGCAGATAGACTTACCTGCTCGGCAGAGACTCTGTCTTCACTGCGCCGAGCCGCTCCACCGATGTAAGGCTGAACGTAGTCGAGTACGTTCAGCCTCTGCACCGGCGGATGTGTAAACAGACCATCCGCCGGCAGGCATTGTCTGTGGGATACGTCGGGACCCCTGCTAAGCGTATACGCTTAGCGGAGGGGTCCCGCTTTAAAATGGAAACAAGCCCTAGCACAACCGCCAACTTGTTTTTTAAGTATGCATTAAAGTTCTACATGTATATTTTGTATTGGAATTAAAAGGAGAGAACTGGTATGGCATTAACCTCCCTAGCGGTTGAGACAAGCCTAGCTCGTCCGAGCTTCAGGCTCGCCTCAACCGCCGGAAAAGCAGGCAGCGGGGAGACCCTATGCCTCCCCGGAAAGCTGCAGCGATTGTCTTCATTGCTGCAGCATTTCCGGGTTGGCGGCACCTCCCCGATCGCCATAGACCTCCATGGAGCGCCGGCTTCCCCTCTCACGCAGCTGTTGTCAGTAATGACAACAGCTGCGTGAAGAGCTCCGGCGAGATGCCGGAAACGGCAGGCAGTGTACTCTGTACACTGCCTTGATCGCCCGTATCGTGCCGTTGTAAACGGCGCGATACGGGCGGTGCGCTAGGGAGGTTAATACACCATGATACTGAGTTGAAATAAAATTTCAGTGGACACGGAAAGTATTCAAATTCCCTTAAATTTTGAACTCTTTGTTATATTGCAGCCAGTTGCTAAAAGTTATTTTCGTGATAAATATACACAAAGCACCCCATATTGACTAAAACCTTCTCCAGAGTGTTCAGGGCCTCAGACTGGGCTGAAGGTGTACCTTCCAACAAGACAATGACCCTAAGCACACAGCTATAATAACGAAGGAGTGGCTTCACAACAACTCTGTGTTCTTGAATGGCCCAGCCAGAGCCCTGACTTAACCCCAAATGAGCATCTCTGGAGAGACCTAAAAATGGCTGTCCACCAATGTTTACCATCCAACCTGACAGAACTGGAGAGGATCTGCAAGGAGGAATGACCGAGGATCCCCAAATCCAGGGGTGACAAACTTGTTGCTTCTTTCCCAAAAAGACTCATGGCTGTATTAGATCAAAAGGGTGCTTCTACTAAATACTGAGGAAAGGGTCTGAAAACTTAGGGCCATGTGATATTTCAGTTTTTCTTTTTTAATAAATCTGCAAAAATATTCTGTAATTCTGTGTTTTTCTGTCAATATGGGGTGCTGTGTGTAAAGAACTTTAAACATTTTAGCAAATGGCTGCAATACAACAAAGAGTGAAACATTTAAGGGGGTCTGAATACTTTCCGTACCCACTGTACATACTTGACGCATAAATAATTTGTTTAGAAATAGATTTGGTAGAAACATGGTTAAGAGAAAGCAGAGTCTGCTATCAACAGGGGCCTGAGCACCCAAGTGGCACACTTCATTCTGGTTGGAATATGAAGGAGAACCCTACATTATCTTTCTAACATAAATGAAAACACATTTTATTCCAACATTTTTAATTCCATTTTCGTAAAATATAAATAAATATGTATATTCAAATATAAGCAAAATTTCCAGCACCCATAATGCTTATACTCAAGTCAAGAGATATAAATTTAATGGGCAAACTTTGTGAGTTCATTTGCAGAGCCCCTAAACAAGGTATCATCACATTTGCTGGACATGTAGGGGAGGGATGTGGTAATTTTTGAAAAATATTGCTCTAGCACATGTAGTTTTTGCATTAAAGTACATTTTTTTTTAATTAACTTAACTTAAAGCAGACCTACCAGCAGAAGTATATATTTAAATGAATGGCACTAGTAGTGCTGATAATAGGGAGGAATGTAAAAAGACTTAATGAGTAATGACTGTAATGAGTAATTTAAGACGATCCCTTCCTCTCTTCCTGCCCCTGATGACATCCAGCCACGACCACACGTCATAAGTGCGATGTGAAAGCCGTGTAATTCTGTGATCTCAGCTCTCCATTGCAATGTACACAGATGAAAATTCTCATAGAAAACCATTATAAGGCCAGTGGCTACTTGTGATAGTTAACCCTTGGAAGATTGGCGAATAAAGATGGAATCTCTCATACAATTCCACAGAACAACAGGTAAGTATATTATTTTAGGAGCATACCAGCTCCGAGGTAAGTCAAACTTACATTTCACATATGAATTTTTATGCAAATATTCATGCAACTTTTTGCCACATCTCCAGCAATTTTTAAAATGAAGTACCTTGGCTTATATTTGGGTCAGCTTATACTCGAGTATATACAGTAAGTATTAAGATTTTACTTAAGTCATGTTCTTTCGCACATCTATACCTCCCCTGCAATTTTGTTGAGAATTCTATGTTCAGGGGCTTTGTGATTACCTAGAACAGTGATGGCACCCCTATGGCATGCGTTCCAGAGGTGGCACTTGGAGCCCTTTCTGTGGGCACGCTTGCCAGCACAGAGGAAAGAACTGCAGCTTATTGGCACTTAATGCTGTCAGTTCTCTTCCCCTCTCTTCTGATTGCACACAGCGCCCTATACCCTCTCCTATCTTATAAGAAAGTAGAGTGTGTGTTTACATGTTTCATTTGTGTATATGAGTTGTGCATGTGTAGTTCAGGTTAAATTGCCTTGCTGGCGCTTTGAGATAAATATGTAGGGTTTGGGTTTCAGTTTGGGCACTCGGTCTCAAAACGGTTTTCCATCACTGACCTAGGATAATGAGTGCCTGTGGACGTCAATGCAAATTCCTTCAAACATCAGTATCCCTTGTGTTTGTTAGTTAAGCTCAGGTTAAATCTAATCAGAACAGGCTTTCCTATCTTTACACTTCTTCAAATTTCTCTGCAAAGAGTAAATAAAATGTCTGTGTTAAATAATGATTTCTAATTTTTCTACGAAGAGCTATAGTGTATCTATAGTCAAAACATTTGTGGACTGACTAGGGTAGGATTAGAACTCCTGTCAAGGCTGCAACCGGAGCATCCACTAGAGCTATTCCATTACTTCCTTTCTGATATAAAGTTTGCCCTCAGGGCAGGAGGTGAGGCAAAATATAAAAACACCTATCCGTGATATATCCGCCCTATACATTGTTACAACCGGTTACATAGACACAAACTTGTAGCCAACAGAAGCTGGAAACCATACATACATAAATATGTATACTTCTCATAGAATATGTCTGTAAAGGTGCTCACTCATCCAGGTTATGGTATATCTGTAGTGTTTAATTCAAATCAACTGGACTTGCTGTGTTTTTTTCTTGAAGACGTTTTGCTAGTCATCTGAACCGGCCGGCGGAACAGCAGAACGGCATGGGAACATCCAGTGCTGTAGGCAGGTATGTGAATCGGGTCTGTCGGCATCCGCCGTGTGGTTTGAATGAAAAAATCCCACCGCCTCCCGGTGTGACATCATTAGGTACATCCCACTGGGGGTGGAGGGATCCACTTCCTTACCCAGGAGCATTTGGGTAAGTTTTAGAAATCAGTTTTCTATGCATTGTGGTTTGAATTTAAAAGCACAGCTAGGGGCTAGGGGCCCCATCCAAAGGAATGACATTTGTTCAGGATTTACGGACATGTCCGTTACCTGTTCGACAGACCTGTCTTCAAGCGAGACAAGGATGGCTGCATTAGATGGATGCTAGATAGATGGGCGTAAACGTGCTCGAATCGCCGATCGATCTAGTGCATATCTATGCGTATATGGGAACCTTAAAGCTAGCCATACATTGCTCGATGCAGAAACAGATTGGAACAACATCGGGGGCCATGCGCGCTCACAGCTTCCGATGTTCCTCTATGTTTCTTCATTTGAGCCATCCACGGTTCCTTCGAACCACGGCATCCGGGGTTCCTTCAAAAGAACTCGACCAAACAGGTTTCCAAGATGTTGGAAAACCTTGGTCGAAACCCATTATTTTGAATGGGGACAGCGGATCTCCATCCAATGTAATGGATTGGCTGCAGCTGCACAGCTGTGAAGGGGGCGTGGCCAGCACATCTCTGTGCCAGGAGAGGGGTGGCCAGCAGGCCAGCAGGAAACCGGGTCCCCATCGAACGGGAACTGATGTGCCCATGTGGTGCAGATTGATTACTGTTCGATTGACCGCGGATCAATCACAGCGTGGTGACATCACCACGCTGTGATTGATCGGTGGTCGATTGCACAGGAATCTACCCATGTATGCCCAGCTTTACAGTCTGGGCAGAGAGAAGACTGAGCAAACACTTCTTTCTTCCTGCAGCAGACTGATGATATGATCTCAAACAATACACAATGGAGGTCTGCTTTAACTGTCAGTGCTGCATTGTTATCTATGTGCACGCATTAACTTGCTTAAAAAAAAACATTGAACTTTGCTTAGTTTCAGTTTATGATTCTGTGCAGCTTGCAATTTAACAGAACTCATATTTCCATTAGCATCGCTATTCACCTGGACTCCCATGATCATTACTTTCCAGAGTTTTTAGAATGTAGAGGATGCATCAGTTTCACTGGCGGTTATTTCACCAATTGCTTTCATGCTACATTTTCCCCCATCATTTCTTCAGACTGTGATTATAACTATTCAACTTTCTGCGCCAGTAAATAAAGCCATTCTCATAAGAACAGTGTAGAATTGTATTTTTATTCATTTCATTTAACTGCTTATGTTTCAGATGAAAGTTTTTAATAGTGTACTTTAACTGTACTAAAACCTTATCAGTTGTTATTGTATTACAACTGATTTGGTGTCCTTTGTACATTTGATTGTCTTAACCTTCTGAGCGTTCTCCCCGAATTAACTCGGGCTGAGTTTCATGCATCATGAAACTCAACCCCAGTTAGCCGGAGGAACGCCCGAGGTCTCGCCGTCTTCTGACGGCGGTCGGGAGCATCGGCATGTATGCCGATGCTTCCGGGTCCGCCCCGATCGCGTCACCGGTGACGCGAAGGGGGCGGGGGTAGGCGGCGCCATAGACCTCCATGTAAATGGAGGGGCGTCGCCTTTCTCCAGCATAAGTCTTATGGGCTTATGTAAACAACCTTCAGCTGAGCAGGCAATCGCGGCGGAGCACACTGTGCTCCGCCGCGATTGCCCGTGGCATGGTTTTGAAAAAACCCTCAAAACCATGAAACGCTCAGAGGGTTAAGCTGTCTGATGGTCCCCACACATGTAACGAGCGGCGGCCGATTTTGCCATCGGACAGCGCAAAAATCTGCCGCGGATCTCAGGTGTCCCTGTCCAAACTAACGTCCGGCACACAAAGGGTGCCCACCGAAACTCTGAGTGATGGAGAGTAGCATGATGATGTCATCACTTTGCTCTCCACAGCTCATCTGTTGGTCCCCACTCGATACGTGTGTGGGGACCTTAAGGGAACATTGTTAAAGCAGACCTACGACCTCAGATTCTGCTTTCTATAATATGGCAGATTGGAGGTTAAATGTAAAAAAAAAAGAAATTCCTCCTTTGTAAATGAAAAAAAATCCACCTCCCCTATGACAGAGCGCTGCAGTGGCCCCAAGGGAATATGGTAAATAAGACATCACTTCTGACGTCTACTTCCCCAAATGCCCATGTGCCCGTAGCCAGCAGTAGTGTTGAGCGAGAATATTCGAAATTCGAATATATTCGACGAATATCCGTAATTTGAGAATTCGCAATATTTCGCGAATGTGCGTGCAGATATTCGCAATGGCGGATATTCATCATATTATGCTTCAACATTGTTTACCGGCATACATCGCGCATATGTGTTCGCATTGCGAATGGATATGCGCAATACGCACTTCGCTCGTCCTGGCTGAGATTGCAGAAAGAGAAGCTGTTTGTCTTGCAGAAAGATGAACCATGTCCCCAGTCTGAGTTCAAGAGCGCTCTGGAGGAGGTTTTCATCCAGAATGTCTCTTTACATTGCCGCAGTCATCTTTCCCTTTATCATGACTGGTCTCCCTCTGCCTGCCGCTGAAAAAACTTCCCCACAAATGGTTTTGGCCTGGTTTCCTCCCGAACTTGACGCCTAATATTCACACCAAAGAGTTCAATCTTTGTGTTATTAGACCAGAGAATTTTGTTTCTCATGGTCTGAGAGTCCTTCAGGTGCCTTTTGACAAACACTACATGGGCTGCTATGTGCATTTTAGTACGAGGTGGCTTCTGTCTGGCCACTCAAACATACAGGCCTGATTGATGGATTGCTGCAGAGATGGTTGTCCTTCAGGAAGGTTCTCCTCTGGAGCTCTGGCGGAAGGACCATAAGGATCTTGGTCACATCCTTGACTAAAGCCCCCCATACACCTTAAGATCGATCCATACAATCTCCATTAGATCTACCATCAACTATGTAGTATAGTGTCCTCCCTGATAGAATATATAGTGATTGGAAGGATTAGAAAGCTCCTCATATTACATGGTTTTGGTAGAACAAAATTTAATTGTACAGAAATTGTATGAAAAGATTGTAAGGTGTATGGGGGGCTTAAGGCCCTTCTCCCCCGAGCACTCAGCTCTAGGAAGAGTCCTGGTGGTTTTCAACGTCTTCCACTTACAGATGATCAAGGCCTCTGTGCTTTTTTAAGACCTTCAGAGCAGTAGAAAGTTTTCTGTAACCTTCTCCAGATTTGTAACTTGAGACAAACCTGTCTCGGAAGTCTACAGATATTTGCTTTGACTCCATGCTTGGTTTTTGACTTGAACTGTCAACTTGAGAAACAGGATGCACCTGAGCTCCATTACATGTAATCTTTCTCAATTTTTTTTTTTTAACATTTGACAAATTCTCCAGTAAACGTTTGTCACACTGTCATTATGGGGTGTTTAGTGTTTACTTTCCGAATGTGCTGTATACCCGATGTGTGCCTTACATATTTACATTCTGAATCATGCAGTTGAGGTTATAGGAACTGCTACAACAGACATTGCTTTAGAATTAAGGTGATTCAGAACAAAGCAAACAGCTAAGGCAAAGAAGTATTGAAATTCTGAAAAGAAATAGGGAGAGTCTACGGGCCTTATACATGGATCGCTTTTTCGTTCAGGAACGATCACAATGAAACACAGCCCACCTGGAGTGATCAATCCTGCTCCATAGAAAAGTTATCGAACAGAGATCCAGCATGTTGGTAAATCCCTGTTTGATCGCCTTTACTTTGGATGGGGACTGAGTGTGGGTGCACATTTGCATATCACCTATTGACGCTCTATGGAAGCCCATGTGCTCATTTTGTAGTGCTTTAACACAGTGCTCAATTAAGATAAACACAATTTCTGCATGTAATTGCTCTTTAACCCCCCTTACCATTACTGACGGCTCCATCTCATTCAGCACTGACTTGTCAGTATAGCAATGGATGAGATGGAGCTGTCAGGTCAGAACATCAGAGCCCCAGCAGTGCACATTTACTATTCTGGGCTGCTACGGGATCTGAAGAAGAAGGTGGAGGAGGAGAACGGACCCCTCACCCCCCGCCCCGAGTGACGTGATGATGTCATATGGGGGGAGGGCGGAGTGAGATTCGAATGGAAATCACACCAGAACAGTCTTCTATGCAGATTACTGTTCCCAGTGTGATTTTAACTGTTAACCCTTTCTCCCCTGGTGTGTTCATCAGGGCATTGTATTGGATTCAGTGATCCAGTGATAACTGTATCCAATACAATTCAAAGTAAAAAAAACATATTTCCAATTGAATAAAAATTTTATTATGAATATAAAAAACAAAACATGAATATGAATATACACGGTTTTGAAATCTATCATACAAAATAAGCAGTGCGCTAGGGAGATTAACCTCCTATGCATTGCAATTTTTTTTTTAAAAAGCCAAGGCACCATGGCAATCACGGCGGATCACAATAAAATCTCCTGCCCTCTGTGTGACCCTGAACCCATCCCCGGCATCACCGATGACGCTATAAAAAAAGCAACATATCTGACGCCATTGGAAGCATCAACGGGTACGCCTATATGCAGATTCTCTGGGGGATTCCAGCAGAATATTGAGTTCCCCTAGTTAACTTAGGGTGAGTTTTTAGCTGAGAAACTTATCCCGAGTTAACTTGGGCAGAACACCCATGAGGTTAATATTCATTGCTCCCCATCACTTTATGAACCACCCAACAAAATTTTCTGGAAGAAATTATTGCAAATTGCTGATCATGAATCTTAAAACACAAATAGTGTAAAAAAATTTTATGAAACATGAAGCTGAAAAGCCTATTCTAATCTAAAAGGACATAATGTATTTGGGCTGCATGACTTCACCTGAAAAGTAAATTCTTGTTATAGCCTGAAATTGGGAAGACTTAGGCAATTAGGCAATTCCATTTTGGGTCAAATAGATCAAGTTGTACAAAGGCTTAAGGTCCCCCCCATACACGGGTCGATTTCTCATTCGATTCTTGCTTGATAGATCGTCGTGCGCGCGCACATAGAACGATCGATAAAAAATCGTTCACTGTCCACCTTAAACAATCGATCTAAATGTTGTCTAAATTGATGGGAGAGTTGATCGTACAGGAATCCGATGTCTGTTTTTTGGATCAATTGTTCACCTTCAAAGTACGTTGGTGGTGCTCATTAATCATGCCATTTTTAGTATGAAAATTACATCATTTTCGATCCAAAACATTCTAAATCGATCTCGGAAAGTTGGATCATCCAAAAATCGATTGTTCAAGGTGGGGTGTTAATCGATTGCTCACCAATTGTCTATTTTTCACTCACTGAGTGAAATCGACCCGTGTATGGGGACCTTTAGGTCAGCTGTTTTAAGGATATTACTGCCAGGTAGAGATGGTCAAATTTTTTTTCAAAATTTCGACCATTTCGACAATTTCGAGTTAATTGCAAAGCCCCTGAACATGGTATCATCACCAAAGAGACATACTTTTTCTTTTGTAGTATACCACAACCCTTCTCTACATCTCCAGCAATTTTGGTGATGATACCATTTTTTAGAGGCTTTGCAATCAGCTCACAAAGTTAGCAATTCGAAAAATTCGACCATCTCTACTGCTAGATGCTTGACAATCACCACCAGAAAGTGTTCAATTGTGGTTTGACTGGGCACTAGAGTTGGCACCAGTTCTTCCTAAGGATACTGGTCTTAAAGTGCACCTAAACCCACCAGATAAACTTTTCCCCCTAGCTAGCCAACCCTCAACTATTGGGGCACTATTTAAATAAAAAATCATTACCTGTGGAGATATCTGTATAGTTGTCCCCTCACCGCTCCTCCTCTGTGTGAGCATCTCCTCATCGCCGCGGCGGGCTGCCGACATCTCCAGCAGCAGTTCACGTTGATTTATTTATTTACCGTATTTTTCGGACCATAAGACGCACTTTTTCCCCCCCAAAATTGGGGGCAAAAAGTGCCAAAATTGGGGGCAAAAATGGCGGCTTATGGTCCGAATGTGCGACCCCCGCGGCCACTCGGCCGCTGGTGGTTGCATCTTGGCTGCCCGCCAACTCCCCCGGCACGGAGATTAGCCGGGGGAGCAGGAGGAACTGTCAGCTGAGAGATGCCGGCTGGTGTCGGCTCTCCCAGCTGTACTGTAAAATTGCCTGTCAGCAAAGCTTTGATAAGCAATGGAGAGAGAGGGAGGGATAGACTGCTATCTTTCCCTCTCTCAGTGTCAGTGGGAACCGCAATAACTCTGCAGTTCCCACAGACACAATCACAGCTGATCTTTCCAGCTGTTTAGAGCAGAGGGAGAAGGCTGCAGATTTCTGCCCCCTCCCTCCTCCTTCTCCTCCGTGTGAAGTGTGATCAGTGTGAAGACGCTTGAGAGTGTACTGCTGCTAGTGACCCCTGCTGGCTGAATTGAATATTGCCTTAATTGAAGTCATTGCATTTACCCAATTGATGTGAAAACTTAATAAATCTTTTTTTTCTGGATTTCCTGCCCTAAAAACTGTGTGCGTCTTATGGTCCGGTGCATCTTATAGTCCGAAAAATACGGTATTTTTCCTGGTTTCACTTTGTTTTCATTGACACACATTGTATCTGGGGGGCCCCCGGTGGCCGCCGGTGTTATTGCAGCCTCAACTCATGCAAGCCTGGAAGATAACACTGAATGTAAAATGGCGGCTCCCACAGGTATCAGCATAATAGCTAAATACATTTTTTTGGTTTTTGAGCAACTTTGAGCTATTGGGACACTTAAAACATAAGTAAAAATGTAATAAAATTTTGGGTTGATTTATTATTTTTGAGTTAAGGTGCGCTTTAAGGTCATTTTCCTAAAACATAAGAAAAAAGTTAATTTTTTTTACCAGCCAGACTTGTGAAATATCGGCCTGGTTGAAACTTAGGTCCAGTGTTGATGAACTGCCAGGGACTGAACTTAGTGGTGTTTAGAAGTCAACCCACAGTTGTGTGTGGTGTATATTAACTACTTTCCCTTTTTAACCACCAAAGCCTAAAAATGAACTCTCCAACGTTTAGGCCTTCCAGTAAAATATATCGTATTGGATTAACTGCCCAGTATATTCTGATTTTCAGCTATAACAATACCTAAGGTCCATGTTACAAATCACTTTACATCAACTGAGAGCCGCTGCAAAAGAAAAAATTGGAGCATGAGTCATTATTGAATTTACCTGCACTGTGATAACTTGTCTTTAGAAATAATTCAACAAAACAGCATTTCATATTTATTTATTTGGGCTATTATTTACCGTATGTAGTTATGTAGTTTTGAGAAAATCAGAGGAGGTAGATTTCATGATTTTCTTCTTAATTAAAATCTGTTAAATAAAACATACAATCTGCTTCCAAATGAAAGCCCTATCCGTCCCAGCAGTAAAGCTGCATTCATTTATTACGGGAGAGATTATGAAAGCAAAAAATTACTACCATTTTATAACAAAAAAACAAATATTTTGCTAGTAAGGAGTGAAGTGGTTAAACCTTGTTCCCTTCCCTGGTGAATTTAACAACAACCTTCATTATGAAAGTGATTTTTAATTCTTTAAATTATTCAGTGCCAGCAGAGAACCTTAGGAGAACATTTCAGTGATTAATCAAGTGTATATGTTTATGTTTTAATAGAGCAAATAATTAAACCAGCTCCCTAGTAAATAATAATGGAAACAATATATAGATGTATATCTTCGAAATCGAACTATATGCAATTACCATTATAGAACTATAAGTCAGCTGCCCATGTTTCCGAGGACTTCAAGAGGAAATTATTACAAAAACCTAGATATGCAGACTACAAACATAGTTGAAGCAATGGCTCATTCTAAGCAGTTCAGTAAATTGTGATAGAATGCCACCTATACAAAAAATATATTTTTGGAAATGTACTTACTTCTTAATATTCCGGGATCAACTGATATTTTAAGTGGAAGCCATTGGGAACAATAACAAATGCTTAAAATGACAGAACTAGGTCAGCACAAACAGAGGCGCACATTGCCCATAAGTCACACAGTCTAATAGGCCAGAGCTACAGGCCTCCAAACTTCATGTGGACTTCATGTGTTCTTGTCTTAAGCCGGCCATAGACACAGCAATTCCAAACTGTAGTTGCGGGAGATCGACCACCATGTGTTTGGCGTGAGCATCCAAAGTATCTGCCTAGAATCTGACAGGAATCCCTGTGTGTGCCACTAACACAGGGATTCCTGTGTCCCGTCAGTTCTCTAGACGACTCATCACAGCGTGTTCAATTTATAAACAGCACAGTTTTAGAATGGCTCGTCTGAAGAAACTACGCATAACAAATGGTAGATAACAATCTAGACAGGAGCATATGTTTTAGAACATTTCTACAATAACACAACACAATAAGACACCCCCTTTTTTGCTCACCCAATTTTGTCCTTTGTCTTTTTTGCTATTTTGTTCCAATTGCACCCTATTTTATTTACCCCTTTATTATTATTATTATTATTATTATTAGTATGTGATATATTTTGTTACCATTTTCGTGTTCTGTTATGAAAAGCTGTAAAACTCAATAAACCATAATTGGAAAAAAAAGTCACCCCCTCCAAAAAAAAAGAATACGGCCACGGGGAAGCTGTCAGAGCTCTGCAGATGGACATGGACATGGATTGATTGCCCACCAGCACAGCTAGTGTAAATGAACAGACAGCCTTAGTCCACTCACAAGTCATAAATTCTCTGCACAGGGAAAAATCCCCACCGCTGGCAGATCCTTCCTGCATCTGTGAGCATACAGACCTCTGCATAGTGGGATCAGAGTGGGAGTTAAAGGAGGCAAGGAAGTTATCAGAGGCTGCCCTTCCTCCTTTAACTTCCACTCAGGCAGGGCAGTAGTTTGCGGTATTTTAACTGGAATGAGAAGCTTTGCTGTATAGTGTCCTATGCAGTGGAGTGTCTTATGGGCTGCAAAATGTGGTAATTTATAAAGTAGTAGTAAGCCTGCTATATAAGAAAAAGCAGCAGTAGAAATACACATCACATTTTAAATAAATTTCCCAGTAGCCCCTGGCTACTGTGTTTCCATCAGATTTCCCAAAAGCATGTGGGAAAAGTTAAACTTTATGGCTACAATTTTAAAAGGAAATTGGATGGCACAACCATCTTTACATAACCAAGAGACACCATTACACACTATACACTATCACAAAAAGAACCAGCAGGACGATCTGACGTGAAACCTCAAGGTGGGCACCCCCGTAGTTGCAGGTGACTGACCACTATGCGTTCAGTGGGAGCGCGCACGTCGTTCGATCACCAACGTCTATGGCTGGCTTTACCCTGTTATTTGTAATTTCACTGCTTTAAAAGGAAGAATAACAATAAATACGTTTATTCTTATGTTGTTAATTTCTCACAACAAGTATATCTGTGTATTTTTCCCATTGCTGACAAACAATAACAATTGTTTTTTTACTGTGTTTTATTTGTACAGAAAAATGTTAATAAATGAAAAATTAAAAAAATAAATCCATTTTATCATGTGTCTACAACAGTGGTGGCCAACTGAGTAGATATGGAGGGCCATAAGTGCGGCCTTTGGCATCACTAAAGGGCCGCACATAACATTTTCAATCTATACAGACTTGTATTAGCATTTTTTAAGGAAAAAAATATAGCAGGCATAGCTAAAAGACATTTTATTATTTTAAATAACAAAATTTGTTTAATATTATACGTTATATACAAGCATTTGGTGAACACTGTACAGGGAGTGCAGAATTATTAGGCAAGTGGTATTTTTGAGGAATAATTATATTATTGAA
>CM070034.1:62142897-62163813 GCA_036250615.1 Ptychadena robeensis | reverse complement strand
GAGGATGATGTGGTCAAAATACTCATTTGCCTAATAATTCTGCACTCCCTGTAGTGTGGTACTGGACATTTGGTGTCATATATATCATCATATATATCAAAGGTTATGTAACTCATAGATATCATCAAAGCCATTGATAATATTGATGGGGCACATAAACTTTGATTCGGCAGACAGGTGAGTTCCTATGCCCTATGCATTAACAATTAGGTTTTAGGGTCCAGAAGTGGAGGACTGAGGGGGCCGCCAAAAAACATCAAAAGGGCCGCATATGGCCCCCAGGCCTCAGGTTGGGCACCTGGGGTCTACAAGGTGGATTTCTGGGTCACAATAAGTAAAAAAAAAAAAAATTTGGATTTATTGAGACATACCCTGGGGTACGCAATTAAATTAGCATTTTTAAAGATCTTTCATATTAACTCTCATATTAAAACATTTATTTTGTCTTTGTCAGCCACATGCCATACAGGTCAGTAATACAGCTGGTACTATCAGCAACACTTAGGAATTCCAAGCTAATGCCAAACATGATCTCCCATCTGTTTCCATTTCTATCTGGCCCACTGAGACAAACGTTAAAACTACAAGTCTCTTTCCCAACAATAAAACCGGACTATTACTTATTAATATATCACATATGTTATCACAAAGTCTATGGACAGCAAGCAACTTCATTGGAACGTGCTTATCATATTAACAGAATAAATGTACGGGATGATAAACCCTACAAATTAAAGTGAGGATTTTTGTCTTTGGGCTTATTTCATTGCTTTTCTTCAAGAAGTCTAATGTATTCATAACGTTAAATGTTACATGTTAACAGTGAATGCAGTCACTACTGTGTGATGTGTATTGATAATTTAAGTATAGTAGTTATTTATGACTAGAATAAAAGTTTTAGAAAATGTATTGCCAGCTGGCACTGGCATTGAGGTAATCCTCAAAACGTGCTGCGGAAAATTAATTCTGAATTTAAATCCTGTGTACAAGAGTTGTTAATACAATTATGTACGTGGAATTTATATGTATGTAGAGTTTGTGATTTGTTATTTAAAAATGAAAATAATGGTTTAAAAAAAGGCATAACAGTAGGAGTAGTAAGCATTGCTTCTCTATGGAAACCTATTTATCATAAACTCCAAAACACTATGATTGGTTGGTCAGGCAAACCTAACCAACCCATGGGGTGGCTAGCCCCTGAGACTTTTAAGGTAAAATGGACTAGAAAATGTGTTTCAATAAAAATACATACTTTTATAGCTTAAGTTTATATCTCTATACCACAGCAGCCATTGCGGCCACTATGTGGTCTGTAGCTACAAGGGGACCCACCGCCATTCCTGGCCGACTGTTCTTTCTTCTATATTCAGTATTCAATCTGCCGTATTCCTGGGCTTGACATCCCTAGTAAATTGTGAGCTTGCTTGGCAGCGCCGTCTAGTAGACAAGTTGTTCATTTTTACTGGAGATGGTGGAATTTAATTTTGAAAACTCCACTATCTGACTTTGCAAGTATCTGCTGAATTGCCCCCCTCCACCTCTACGGTAAGTTTTCACAGTTTTTGTAGATAAAATTAGGTACCTCAGCTTATATTTTCACAAATGAGAAAGAAAGGTAAGTCTGGAGCGGGCAAAACTCATAGGGAGTAGATGCAAAAAGGTGTCACAGTCCTCAAATAAATTATACAGAAAAACACAAACCACACCCATACAGGTTTTTTTTTGGATGAGGTGGCTAGCCTCCAAAGAATTTAGTGACAATAAAGAGCGGGAAACTATATTCATACATCAAGATAGAAAATACATATTTTATTAATCAGCAAAAAATCAGGGCACTTTAAAGGGCCCCCAATATCTCAAAAACCAGGGTGTTAAGGACAATCAACAACACCCTACAAGTGCAGGTAACAGTTAAAAACCACAAAGTTCACAGTGTTATGTGTGGATAGGTTCTCCCAATGCGTTTCGGCCTTGTGAACAGGCGGCCTCATTATTAGGGTTCTTTTCTTTCACACTGTGGTACAAATCACATGACATAGAGGGATCTGTACATCATAAAAGGTATTGTGAGACATAGTGATTAATAAACATGACATTAATGACAAGGTATCTTAAACAATCCTTAAACCCACAACCATATTTTACCTAATGGACAAGCCTGTGGCCGGAGAGGGGGCAGAGAGGGAAGGGGGAAACAATCACCGTCCCTCCCCACTGGCCTCCAACCGCCACTCAAAATCCTAATCAATACATCGCTAATGTTTACAAAGGTACTCATCTACCCCTAAAGAAAATAAGTGTCAAAACTGAAACATCATGCATATATATATTAATAATATGTGCAATGCACTCTCCCAAAGGGTCCAAGGACATGTTAGTGCATGCTGGCCCGTGCCCGCTACCTCCAGTCCCTACACACGGGTCTGATATATAGTAAGTTAGCCCGCTTGGCAGGTCCAGTTTGCAGGTCAAATGTCCCTGCGTGTTAGAGCTAAAGAATAAATGATAAAGGTAAATCAGCAAATTGTCAGACCAAACAGTACCCAAACACACCGGGGGGACATTGGTCACAACGCCAGGCCACTCACTTGTACCTTTGATGTGGATATATAACCCTCAGATTTAAGTGCCCGCAACACGCACTACAGCCGATAGTAGTAACTATAAGTAGATAGGTAGATTGATGTACGATCCGTCCCAATATCTGAAACAGATATATAAGGCTGTCACCCAGATTGTTCCTATCTGTTACCTGCACCTATAGGGTGTTGTTGCTTGTCCTTAACACCCAGGTTTTTGAGATGTTGGGGCCCTTTCAAGTGCCCTGCTTTTATGCTGATTAATAAAATATGTATTTTTTATCTTGACGTATAAACATAGTTTCCCGCTCTTTCTTGTCACTTAATTCCTCGGAGGCTAGCCACCTCATCCACCCCCCCCCCATGTATGGGTGGGGTTTGTGTTTTTCTACCTCAGCTTATACTTGGGTCGCAGCCTCTACTAGAGTATATACGGTAAGTCTTCTAAGGAGGGAGTGTCAACTCTTCTCCAATATATGGCTACTAAACAGCAAGTTGAAGATGTGAAGATCTCCCATTACAGGTAGCGTTCCCATCACATCATATATGTGTGCTTTGGACATGGTATAGTTGGTAATGCACTTATATATAATGTATATTAGATGTTTGCTAGCTGGTCCTGCTAAACATAAATTTTCAAAAGTTGTAGCTTTCTCTAATTGAGTAGGATTCCCGAAAGTAGATATAAAAAGATCAACTTGCCAATATGAAAACAAAGTATGGCATCATGGTAAACTATACTTCTTTATTATATGAAATTGGAGAAGGAATTGATCTGTCCAACAATGTCTACTAAATAAACAGCCCAAGAATGCAATCTAGTATCCATAAAACGAGGTAGGAAGGAGGAGATGCCAATATAAGTTAAGAGTGTTGACTCAGAGGTCAATGAATAACATTTACAGCTACAGTGGCTTGCAAAAGTATTCAAACTTTTCCACATTTTGTCACATTACAGCCACAAACATGAATCAATGTTATTGGAATTCCACATGAAAGACCAATACAAAGTGGTGTACACATGAGAAGTGGAACCACAAAAGATTCCAAACATTTTTTACAAATAAATAACTGTAAAGTGGGGTGTGCGTAATTATTCAGCCCCCTTTATACTTTGTAGAAGCACATTTTGCTGCAATTACAGCTGCCAGACTTTTAGGGTATGTCTCTACCAGCTTTGCACATCTAGAGACTGAAATCCTTGCCCATTCATCTTTGCAAAGCAGCTCCAGCTCAGTCAGATTAGATGAACAGCGTTTGTGAACAGCAGTTTCAGATCTTGCCACAGATTCTCAATTGGATTTAGATCTGGACTTTGACTGGGCCATTCTAACACATGGATATGTTTTGTTTTAAACCATTCCATTGTTGCCCTGGCTTTATGTTTAGGGTCGTTGTTCTGCTGGAAGCTGAACCTCCGCCCCAGTCTCAAGTCTTTTGCAGACTCCAAGATGTTTTCTTCCAAGATTGCCCTGTATTTGGCTCCATCCATCTTCTCATCAATTCTTCCCTGCTTCCCTGTTCCTGCTGAAGAGGAGCACCCCCAGAGCATGATGCTGCCACCACCATATTTCACAGTGGGGATGGTGTGTTCAGACTGATGTGCAGTGTTAGTTTTCCACCACACATAGCATTTCGCATTTTGGCCAAAAAGTTCCATTTTGGTCTCATCTGACCAGAGCACCTTCTTCCACATGTTTGCTGTCTCCCCCACATGGCTTGTGGCAAACTGCAAATGGGACTTCCTATGCTTTTCTGTTAACAATGGCTTCCTTCTTGCCACTCTTCCATAAAGGCCAACTTTGTGCAGTGCACGATTAATAGTTGTCCCATGGACAGATTCCCCCACCTGAGCTGTAGATCTCTGCAGCTCGCCCAGAGTCACCATGGGCCTCTTGACTGCATTTCTGATCAGCGCTCTCCTTGTTCGGCCTGTGAGTTTAGGTGGACGGCCTTGTCTTGGTAGGTTTACAGTTGTGCCATACTCCTTCCATTTCTGAATGATCGCTTGAATAGTGCTCCGTGGGATGTTCAAGGCTTTGGAAATCTTTTTGTAGCCAAGCCTGCTTTACATTTCTCAATAACTTTATCCCTGACCTGTCTGGTGTGTTCTTTGGACTTCATGGTGTTGTTGCTCCCAATATTCTCTTAGACAACCTCTGAGGCCGTCACAGAGCAGCTGTAGTTGTACTGACATTAGATTACACACAGGTGCACTCTATTCAGTCGTTAACACTCATCAGGCAATGTCTATGGGCAACTGACTGCACCCAGACGAAAGGGGGCTGAATGATTTTGCACACCCCACTTTGCAGTTGTTTATTTTTTTTTAAATGTTTGAAATCATTTATTATTTTTGTTCCACTTCTGACGTGTACACCATATTGTATTGGTCTCTTACGTGAAATTCCATTTAAATTTATTCATGTTTGTGGCTGTAATGTGACAAAATGTGGAAAAGTACTTTTGCAAGCCACTGTATATTGCCATATATCCCAGGTATGTACCGTTGGAGTTTAATAGTAGCTTTTCTTTCTAGCCAAATTCTTAGCTCCTCCGTGCCTTAACACTGAATGCAGGGGGTATACCAACTCTGCTTCAAGTTCTATCCATCTACTCTCAGGATTCCAGACTGACCATGCTGGAATATATCTCAATTTTCCTAATAGGTAGCTTAAGCCCTCTCTGAGCTTTGGCGACCAGAAGCACTAATCTTGCGACCCAATTGCATTTATAATTCCAAACAAAATGTATAATTTCCATCTGAAGTGTCTTCAATCTTGTTGGTAATTTTATTAGAAGCATCATTTTAATAGATCCTATACTTTCTAACCATGAAAGGTTATACTTCCTCCATTTCTGAAGGATGATTTGCAACTCTCTAATCAGAGGATCATAATTGGCTTTATAAGGGCTTTGATGTGTAAGGGTCAAATTAATTCCCAAATATTTTAGTGCATTTGTTTGCCATTTATAGTGGTAATGAGCTTAAAGTCCTGATAGTGTAGAAAATTTTAACTAATAGGGAGGGATTCTGACTTTGTGACATTTACTTTGTAACCTGAAAGGTAGGTATATTTTGCCAATTCAAAGTGCAAATTGGGTAGGAAAATAAGTTTGTTTGTGTGGGTCAAAAGAATATTGTCTGCAAAAAGGGATAACTTATACTGGTGCTGACCAATATTAACACCTTTTATATCTAAAGAGTTATGTATTCGGAGTTTGGGTCCTCTGCCAATATCCTGGTCCTTAGTCCCAGGTTCTCAAAGTGAGCAATAATGGAGAGAGGGTGACAAAAAAGAGGGGGGTTAAATCCCCAATGTACAAGCTAGTGGGAGCCAACAGCTATTTTCTTTGTACTTACTCTTTTGGCTGTTGGGGCATGGACAGTGTGTTCATAAACCATCAACCGGGAGGAAGTGTAGAGGTTCTAGTCATCAGTGGTCGCTTTCTGTGGCCTCTGGGAACACAGGCTGAATCAGATCACCTCTCTGTTTCAGCCTCGGTATAGGTAGTGGTATAGAAAAAGAAAAGTCCCCAGTGGAAAATAAGGAATAGGAGAGGTGACCGTTGTTTAAAAAATCTTCTGAACTTTTATTGGTATGTAGTGTGACAGACTGGTCATCTGTCACTGTGTAAATGGACCATCAGGTGGTGTATCCTGGAAGGAATCCAGGATAGTGTTGGACCACAAAAATAGGTTTTTGTGCTGTTTTGTTTAGTTTTGTTTTGGGATCCTGGATTCTGGGAGGAAAGGAACTGATTGGGCCTTCCCATTCCATCCAGGAATTTACACTGCTGGACATCAGGGAGGTAGCTGGGTGTGTCTCCACAAAAGGAGCTCAGGTCATTGTGTTAGGGCTCCCAAAAAGGTTTGAGACAGTGCTGCTGGGTGCAGAAAATACAGGGCACACAGGGAATGTGTGGCCCCATGCTGGTGGCTGCTAGGAGGCAGGCCATTAAGGTTTCCTATAGGAAATATAATCCTATAGGTGCAAAGCCAGAAGGCTTGGCATTTTCAATGACTTTTTGTTTGGCTGATATTAACCCCTGTGAGGGTGACTTTCTGTTTGGACTGGTGCTGCTAATAAAGATGGTCAGGAAGCCCTAAAAAATCCTGTTCTTGTGGATATACCTTATTTACAGACACCGTTTGAGCTGAACCCCCACAATTGTTGGAGAATGCGGGCATGAACCCCTAAATGTGGACATTGAACCCCTAAATGTGGACATTGAACCCCAAATTTAAATGTGCCCTTTTTGTTGTTTTGGGAGTTTATTTGCAAAGGTAAAAACTGACATTTAAATGGCCAGCCCACCGTTTAGGATGGAGGAGATTGTGCAGCAAATGGCTGTGACCGCAGCTCAATGGAATTTTGTGCTGGAGGTCACTGCTTTCCAGCAACATGCACACAAGCAGATGATGGCACAACACCAGGACTTTAATAGGCTGTTGGCTGCCCAGATTGCTAGCCAGAGAGAGTCTGCAAAGGCCAGAGTGGATGCAATAACTCAGAACGCTGAGAAAGCACAAGAAGCCATGGCAGAATTCATTCAGCTGCTGTCACATGGAGGTGAACAGGCGGTAGTTGCCCCCAGGCAACCATGAGAGCAAGCCAAGTTCTGCAAAAGCCATCTCTTACAAATAATGAGCAAGTCATGGACAAGAAAAGTCCATCTCCTATGTCAACTGGCCACTGTGTTTCACCAGGAGAGTGGAGATTTCCAGGATCGGTGTATCAGCATTCTCAATTCAAGGAACTGAGGTCTACCATGAAGACTGGTGAGACTTTGTTTCAAGAGACTTATTATATGTTGAATGTTCACCATGATGAGAGACTGACCCCAGAAAAGGGGGCTGCTGTGTGTGAAATAGGCTCTGATCTGAGAAAGATGTGTTTGGTTTTGTTAAGGAGGGTAATTTTCAGTTGTCAAATAAACAGGGGTAGGAGCCCTAAAGAAAGTCCTGATGTGTGGATCACCTCATCATTGGGAGCACCATTTGCAGCTCAACCCCCACAATAAGAAGATCCAGTAAGATTGGTGGCTTATAAAGGCCACTTCATTAGGGTAAAAGAATTGGTATGCAATCTTCTCGTGCTTAGAGCTGTCAGGAACACTGAAGCTTCCTTATCTTTTCTAGCCAGTAGTGTGTGTGAAAAGGGCGTGTATAGGTGGCACACTTGTACTTTCAATTTTAACAGTCTTCCTTCAGTTTATTTACTTTACCTTTTTTATCGTATCGGTAAGCAAGGGTCACATTCAGCAAACCCAAAACATTTCTGACAGACACAATTCTAGAAGGGGAGCATGGACCACGTCAAGTAATACTAATAGGTTTACAAAAAGGAATTCCTCAGAAAACTGTGAGTACAGAAAAAAGATTAATTTTACAGTCCAGACGGACACAACAAAGTTGCTTATCAGCTTTTTAAGATATGTCTCCTCTACTGAGAATTGAATGTATTCACACTTCTGTTTTAAGTAAGCGTAGCATATATTTGTATGTCATTTGTATGTTCTAAGTAAACATAGCATATATTTGTATTAAATCCCAAATTAACCCTTGTTCAGTAATGCAAATAATGTGTTACTGTCATGAAGTCTGGTTTCATATATGATAATAAGTACATCCTTTTTTATCTTCTGCGTGCTACAATGTTAAAAGTGTTAAAAAGCCCAAAATGCTGGTAAAACCAAGAGTGTTGGACTTTTGGTGCAACACATAAACAACAGCCCAGCTCTTTGGCACATAACTACTCTGGGGTGTCTAGGGACATGCTGATTACAGCAGTATGAAACTCTTATACAAAAATACCTATTCCAATCTGTGAGCCATCCATAATAAATAAAAGGAGCAGAAAACAGGTACCCCTTGATTACATTATTCTATGTTACTTTATCTGTCTTCCTGTGCCATTTCTGCCACTTACTTCAGGTATGGGGAGAACACCCTCCTGTCTATGGGAGTGCTGCTTCTCTGGACTACATGTCCCAAAAGCAGTTGTATAATTACTAAATTACTTAATATAAAAGGTGCTGAATACAGTGGAGCTGCCTCTCTGTACTAAACTTGTTTCCCCCCTGTAATCTGCCAAAAGGAGCAATAAATCATAATTATCGATTGTTTAGAGCACAATAATGCAGGGTCTGCATAAAGCTTTAAAGTGGATGTATACTGAAAATAAAATTATATATATATATATATATATATATATATATATATATATATATATATACCAGTCTACATGAGTTAGTATATGTTAAGCAATGGAAGAAACATATCTCCATAGGATTGTATATAGAATGTGTACAGGGCGCTAGGGATGGGTTCTGAACCGCTTGTATGTGTGAGCCATTTTTGGGTTGTGTGCCCTTTTAGGTAACCCCTGGGATGCTGGATGGACACAGTCCAGGATTTTATTTGCAACATCGTTATGCTGCTAAAGGGCCTTGACTGTGGAATAGGTAGGAAGGTTGGGTGGGCATCCTATTCACCCCACCCAATACCTGTGGAGTGGGATTGGCTGGATATAAGGAGGTCAGGTGACCTAATCAGGGGGACAACTCATGGTCTTGCTGAAAGACATTTGTGTGGAAAACAAAACTGGGTTGCTTACCCCTGTTGAATAAACAAACTGTTGTTTAGGTCTTCAAAAGAAACTGTAAGACACCTCTTTGTTTTTAAAGGTATACCCAAAAGACAGTTGTTTTCAATAGCTGCAGCTTTATTGTAAATTTTTGTCTGCAAAGTCAGGTCTGACTGACAAAGTCAGGTGCAGGTCTAGTTTTAGTTTATTACTTTTGTAAGAATATTTACTGCCTATGGCTAATATATGCTTGGCAAGATAAACATTGTAACTGCTTTTTAGACGTGAATTGAAATAAATATATAAATAAACTGAAAGGAAGCCTACATGACAGCTATCCCTTTAAATCCTCAGCAAAGCACAAGAATAACTATTCACGTTTACATTTGTGTGTACCTAGAGTACTCAATGTAACAAGCAGAAAAAAGCCTTCCAATTTATACCAAAATATTTTTTGTAACATTATAGTTAGCAAAATTTGCTTAAAAATCATCTATATTCAGCACAATTGCTTGTGCCAGATGTTCCTTTAGTTTTCCCCAATGTCACTACCATGGTACTAGGGAGACTAGAGAAAATACAGCCCAACAAGTGAGTTCCCCCATGTTTTCTTTCCATTTTTACTTTTAATCTTTTTTTTAGAAATTAAGGTCACCTCAGAGAAGATATACAGTCACCTTGATGTATCTTCTATCAAGTTTATTTATTTTAACATCCTGCTATGTTGTCATATCGCACTCAGGTAAAAACAAAAATATGTAGAATCTAACAATACCTGATATCGAACCCCTTGATTCCACTTTCCGTCCACCACATCCCCCTCTTCTGTCATTTTTTCTTTTCTCTCAACCATTCTTAACTTTTAAATGAATATTTGCAACAACCTTATACTTCCTTTTGTATTTTTTTTTCTTGTCAGTTAAGCTTTAAACATTCTTTCAACCTTTGGCATCTTGTGCCTTAGTAAAATTCCATTCATTGTTGAAGAATGATGTTGATCTATGTGATATTTCATGTGTACTCTGGTGTCCTTTTTATGTGATTAGTTAAAAAAAGTTTGCTGCTCATCACATTACAAAAATAGACATAACTATCTAATCATATACATGATTAAAACAAGGTACCCAATTATGTTCCTTATTTTTCAATATTTAAATATGTCACTTGCCCATTTTAATTATTGCCAATGGTCATTTGTTATTTTTTTTTTTTACCTAATTCGCTAAGTGAAACTCCTTTTTATTGGGTGTACATGCATGTAAACAAGTACCATAACAACACCTTCCGATTCCTCCATACAACTTTCATGAGACCTACCAACAACTATGTAGTATAGTGACCTCCTTGATAGAATACATAGTGTTTGGAAGGTCCTCCTATTACATGGTTTTGGTAGAAGAAAAGTTGGTTGTACAGAAGTTGCATGGTAATTGTATGTGGTGTATGGGGGGCTTAAGATGCATCACTCAAGTAAATGGGACAGTGTCAACAAAGCAAATTTAATTTAATTGATTATTAATGAATGTATTAGTGGGGCACGTCTATCATATTCAAAGCAAATCAGGCAATCAGCTGTTTGGGTGGTCATGCCGATGCACCTATAGCACCCACTGAAAAAAAAAGCCCTCAATGTGACCAGGCACGGCAGCCGCTTGGTTTGATTGAGTCTGCATCTCCAAGAAAGACCAGTGAATAAATCATACTAGCCAATTAGATTTTATCTCAATTAAAAGCAGTCAAACTAGGCCAAAATTATTGAGCTAATCACCACTTGTCATTAAGTATAATTTGCCCCAATAAATGATAGAATATAAAATTTGCTAAATATGTTGTAATATATGTATTATGTAGCACATTCAAAAATATAGTAGTACTTACTTTCAATAAACCTTGTCCTGATGAATTTTTGAAAATGACTTTCTTTCAGCTATTGTCAGCATGATAATCTTTGCATTTGTGGGTGAAGATGTGATCCTCCCTTGCTCAGCAACTCCAAAGAAGATATTTTCGATCTCAAAAATTCATGTTACCTGGAGATTTGAAACTGAAAACATGCGTCTTTATTCTTTCTATGAGGGGAAATCTCAAAAACAATATCAACATGAAAAATATAGTGAACGCACAATGCTTTTTCCTGAAGAGTTTCCTAAAGGAAATGTGTCCCTGTTGCTAAAAAATATACAAGTTTCAGATTCTGGAATATATGAATGTCTTGTGAATTGTAATATATTTTCGGGACCTAAGTATGAATCTATAAAAGTGGAGCTTATTGTCAAAGGTACGATATATAGTTAAGTAATGGCATAATTGTTTAACCTCCTAAGCTGTTCCCCCGACTTAGCTTGGGGTAAGTTTGCCTACTCCGCAAACTTACCTATTGCAAGCGAGCCTGTGGCGATGAAGAATATCGTCAGACCTCCCGATCTGTACCGGGAATGCCTCTCCAGTAGGGAAGGGGGCAGCACCATTGACCTCCATAGTATGGAGGCGACACTGGTCTTTCAATGACATTTCCGGCCTCATTGATGACGCTGGGGATGTGAAAGGGGAATAAGGGAGAGCAGAAAATCACAACAAATTACATGAATGTCCAGAAGGTAATCACAGATGTGTCTTCCATGTAAATCTGTCAGAACAGAGCACCATTGCAAGCTAAACTCTGAAAATCCTAGTTTCCTAGCTTCAATATGGGAGACCTGGAAACAACATCCTGAAACAGGAATGGGACAATTCTGTAAGCATATATTGTATATGGTGGTAACATTTCTATACCCATTTGTTAAACATTCAGATTTTTTTCTTGTGAGATTTCTGGTGATAGAGTGATCATAAGTTAAAAGTAAATGTGGGGCTTTTTGAGGTTGATGTCTAAAGATAGTGCCCAGTGACATGATTGCTGGTAAACAGTTGTTGACATTCTAATCTATCCTACTGCTATTCTATCATGACTACTAGATAATCATCTACAGATAATTCTGCAGATACAATCTAGCCTAACCCATTTTACTACCTTTGCACTAGTGAATTGGTCTATGTACCTGTTGGATAATAATAAACTAACCTCCACACATCACATAATTGCAAATTTTTACATAGGTAGCCCAAACTTGACACCAGTTTGCCTGCTTTGCTATTTTGTGTTTAAGAATGGAACAAAAGAGCTGAAAAGCCTTGGTACCTGTTCTGGAGTAAAGGAAATATACCTTGTATTTTGACTAAACAATACTGGGATTGTTTTGTACAAATGCCATTTCTGTACTTTGCCTATACCAGTGATGGCGAACGTTTTAGAGACCGAGTGCCCAAACTGAAAGTCATACCCACTTTTCTCTCCTCTGTGCTGGCTGACACCTTGCGTGCCCACGTAGAGGGCTCCGAGTGCCACCTTTGACATGCATGCCATAGGTTCGCCATCACTGGCCTTTACCATAGAAATTGATTGCTTTTTGAGTTATGGTTTACTTAAATCCCATTTGAGATGGCCAGCAGTAATGGTGAGCCTGATCATAGGGAACAAATAAAAGGCAGAACTGTCGGGAATCCTGTGTGCGCCACTAACACAGGGATTCCTGTCAGATTGTAGCCAATTAACTCAGAGGAGGAGGAGACTCCCCATCCACAGTAACTGACTACTAGTGATGGCCGAACATTGAACATTCGTCTCACCGATGAACAGTACAGGTGTTCTACCTGCCCCAATTCTTCCTCTGGCCAGACCGGAGGAAGAATTATTTTCACTACAGACCGGGTAGAGACACCGGATCTCTAGTGCTATATCAACCGACGTCACTTCCGGTTTAGAAACAAGGAACTGTGCGTTCCATATACCGTAAGTGACGGTTGCAGCGTCATTTCCTGTATTGTTCCGACCTACAGGTGGGGAATTTGAAGTTCGCCACGAACAGCCGACCATCTGACTTTTTTAAAAGACTACAACAGGATCGGCCACAAAAAATACCGGCATGTTACTAGAAACAAAATAGGATATTTTAGGAAAGTTGCGGGAGATTGACTGGCATGCGCACGGAGGTGCCCACCTTGACAGATTGACATGAAAAACCCAGCCAGGTAATCACTGTCTATGGGGGGCTTAAGAATGTTGACCTACTACGTTCCTAATAGCCATTATTTCTATAAGGATTCTGTATTTTTCTGGCCCAATCCATTCCCCACCAAAAGTATCTGCCTGCAATCTGATGGAAATCCCTGTGTTAAGGTGCACATACACAGTTCAATTTGCAACAAATCGATCACCAATTCGATCAAAGTATTCGACCATTCAATCGTATATCGATTGAAGTTGAATTAAATGACACACCACATTGAGTGTTCGACCTTAAACATTTCCATTACTGCAACAGCAGCCTCAAGATAACCTAACCTATGCATAGTAATCATAGTGGTCTGACTACAGTCAAAGTGGCGACTGAACAGATCTGGGGTTATTACTTGGGCGGGAGTATGTAGTCTCTCTATGCAGTCTCCGTTGCATCATACTTTCACTACCATCACATTTCAGCACACTACCTATTATAACAACTTTTTTTTTCATGGGTAAACATTTCCATTACTGCAACAGCAGCCTCAAGATCACCTGACTTATGCATAGTAATCATAGTGGTCTGACTACAGTCAAAATGGCAACTGAATGGAGCGGGGCATTCGATTTTTGGCAGGCTTGTATATTATCTCGCACCTTCACTTCATTTAGTACATTTAGTACAATCACATTAAAACAAAATTCCACTTATGTCCAGATGGGTTTTTCCTGCAGAAAACAATTTACATTACATTGCAAATTGGTTTATATAACCTATAGCTTATATCCTATCCTGTTACAAACAAAACAATTCTATATACATAGCATACATACAAACATCCTATTCTGCCTACCAGTAGATAAAAGGCCCTCCAGTATATTAATGATTGAGAATTGAAAATTGAAATCGAATTGAAACTATCGTTCAATGTGGACATGATTAAATTTTCAATCGACTGACTAAAATAATCGGTCAAATTAAATCGATTGAACAGTCAATTGGATCGCGTATGGCTAGCTTTAGTGGCACACAAAGGATTCCCGTCAGTTCTGCAGACGGTGACGTGTTGTCACCACCCTGTAATGAGTCTCCTGCAAGGCGGCCGGGAATCAAAGTGTCTATGGCTGGCTTTACTGACTTTCTAGCTATGGAGATGCAAGAGCATGTGATATTTTTTATGTCGTCAGAATTCAGTTCTTACAATCAGAGAAGTGAAACACCGCAGATGTTTGTTCATTTCTATTTACAGTGAAACGAGATTTGATATAGTGCTTTTTATTGCAGTACAGTAAGATGACTAGAAATGTTATGTGTTCGCAAGCAACTTTTCATTATGCGTTCTCACCCATTCTGTCTTTCAGAAAAGCCATATGGATATGCAAGTGAAGGTTTAATAGCCACCACTTCACTATCTGTAGTAATTTTCTGCTTCTTTGTGGTATTATACAATTTTCTAAGAAGAAGGAAAAGAAGCAGAGGAAGAACAGGTAAAACAAAATAGTATATCGCTAAATATTCGTTTTATTTTTGTTTGCGTAGTATGGTAAATAGTTAAGCTGGCCATAGACTTAGCGATTTCTGGACGTAGTTGTGGTAGATTGACCAGTGTGTGCAGAACGCATGGTGGCCGATCTCCTGCAACTACAGAGGTATCTACCAGAGTCCCCATCCAAAGTATCTGCCTACAATCTGACAAGAATCCATGTGTTAGTGGCACACACAGGATTCCCGTCAGATCTCCAGATGACTGATCACAGCGTAGTGGCGTCACCAGGCTGTAATGAGTTGCCTACAAAACGGCCTGGAATCCAGGTGGCTATGGCTGGCTTTAAGCCAACCAAAGACGTGCTGTTTCCTGGCCATAGTTGCGGGAGGTTGACCGGCGTGGGCGCTCACGCTGAATGCACCCACAATTACAGGGGTGCCCACCTTGAGGTTTCGACCCAAAAAGCCAGACGGCTAGAGAACGGACATGTCCGTAAATCTGTGGCCGATGCCATTCGTTTTTAATGATGTCAGCACGGAGTGCAGCGTGCTGACATCATCACGATGCACTCCATCGCTCATCTGTTGTCCCATACTCGATATGTGTGGGGGCCTTTAGTGGAGCACACAGGATTCCCATCAGTTCTGTAGCAACTTTTTTTCTGTTTTTTCTTTTTGTTGGTCCATATTTTTGCAGCAAATACCTCACTGAGTATTTGCTGATAGGCTTCTCTTCTTGTGATATTTATTTCATTACCTAAAATCATCTTAATGATCCTTGTCAGTCATCTGTGTTGCCCCTTTGCTTGCTTCAACATTATCTTGCTATATCAATGAAAATAGCAAAGACATAAATACTATAGACCAGTTAGTTGATATGAAGTGCCACAAGTGCAGCCCTCTGCATTACTAAAGGGCCGCACATAACATTTTCAACCTATACTGACTTGTATAAACATTTTATAATGGAAAATGACAGCAGGCATAGCTAGAAGACATTATATTAAAATTGTAAATAACAAAACCTATTTTAACCTCCCTAGCGATATGCTCGAACCCATTTTGGGCAAAGGGACGCAGCAACAATCGATACGCCCGAACTGGGTTCGGGCACAGCATGGGAGCTCATCTGGTCCGGCTGCTGCGGTCATCTTCTTCGTCGCCGGCTTCTTCTGGGTCCCCGAGTGACGTGTGACGTCACGGAGGCGGGACCCGGTCTTAAAGAAATTTTTTTTTTTTTCGTTTTTTTAAATCTTTTTTTTTAAACTTTTGGATGAGATTTGGATGAGATAAATGTCTTTCTATAATCCAGTTCAAAAGTAGATCCAACTAGCAGAAAAGCTCCCGCTGAGCGTTTCTGCTAGTTGGATCTACCTCCGGCTGCACCCGAGTGCCTCTGGAAATAGCCGATGTCTCCGGCTATTTCTGTGATCTGCACTCGTAGGCGTAGGCGACCTTTTATACTGGGAAATCTGCAGTAAGGTGCTTAAAGTTGTGCAATACTTAACATATTTATATTTGGTGCAGGTGTGCCGAGTTCCCCATCATCAGAATCCAAAAAGTCCAAGTGAAACAGGTCAGCGTGCAACGGCGTGAAAAAAAAACATGTACAATCTTGCAACTTGGCCAATTGTTTGTGGATGGAGTATTTGTATATTATATACAACTATTGTCATTTAAGTTCCATAATTTGTTATAAAAATATTTGATTCAACAATGAAGAGAATTGCAGTAACCGATATCAGTCAGTTAGAATAGCTACCTAATTAATGACTTTGCTTGTATATTAATTAACAACCAAAATGTTACTGTGAAATGTTGCTGGTTTCATTCAGATGAATCAATACTGTAGATTAACACCAATGAAGACTGCCTTACACAAAGGACAGTATAATGTAACTAAAAGAGAGTGCTTGCACACTTACCGCTTCCCTTCTTGGACAATCGATATCTTTCTCATATCCCCCAATTTCTCCAATCATTTCAAAGTGTATGTTTATCCTTTGTGGTTGGAAATACTTATTCTTCCCAATACTTTTCGGAAATTAAAAAGTAGCCTTACGCTCAAGTAGTGACCTGCTAGGAAAAATTTTCAACACTACTAAACAACTCACTACACACACTACATTGCAGTTACTGATTATTCTACTGGTTTATTTGCTTTTGCTAAATGGACCAATATAAAGAGTTATTAAACCGAAACAAAAATAACCTTTATCTATATAGTTAATATTTTAATCCAAAATACCCCCAAAATAAGGATTACCTATCTCTGTGGTTTCCCCTGTAGAGACCTACGATTTCATTAGGAGCCCCCCATGTACTCACTACAGCATTCATGCTTCCTTGCCCATCGTCTCTGCATTGCACAGAGAATCACAAAAATGACAAACAAAATTACAGCAAGTACTCATGGGATATGTAGTCCCAGGAATGGAGTACAATTGTCATTCACCTAGACCAGGGCTCCATGGCCCAAAGCAGAACCCGACTTGCCAGATAGTTTTCTACGTAGACTCCTTGCTTTTGCCCAACTGAAGAAGTGCTTCTCCTCTCTTCCAGAAAAGCAGGTATAACCTAACTCTTAGCAACAACTGGCCTTGACACACACTCTCATCCACAGCCTCTCATACTGCCCCAACTGTCTCTTCTTACCTCCGTGCATCCAAACCAGCTACCTCAAATAATCACTGTATCTTCAAATGTACTTTTTTTTTAATCAAGGCCAGAACTCCTTTCCAGCACATAAAACAAAACCCTGGTGCATTCCTTGGAGGAATCTGAGCCCCACTCAGTTCCTTCCTTCCTATTTCAGTGTCTGGAAACCTGTAAATAAAACTATAAAACTAAAAATCACAAGTTACTGTCAGGTATACCAGACTTCTTACCAGGGCACACCACTTAATAGAGCCATAAGCAGAATATGGGGGAATCTATCTTCTCCAAAAATATGTTACCTGAGTCATTGAGGAGCATAATATTTTCAACGATTGTTAGCCCATAGTATTCCTAAACACCCAACAACAGGTTCAATGGAAGGTTGACTTGGCATATGGCATTGCAAATGTAAATTGGTCATGGACAGGCATAGAAAAAATAATTAGCCAGAGTTTGTTGTTCTCCTCTGCTTAACAGCATTTTTCTCTCCCATACCATGACTGTATTTGCTTCACCTATGTAAAGATTAATGGTCAGCATAGGTCCACGGAAAAGAGAAGGTCATGTTTACTCAGGACCATTGTGAAGATCAATTAGATTTTTTGATGATTTTTAACTGTGATGGAATTTAGTAAACTAGATTAGAATGTAATGAAAAATTACACTGGGCAGCAGCTTGACAAGTTCCAATTTCCATCAGTTTGGTTTATGATCATTGTAATACCAGCATACCTTTACTCATGTACAATAAGCCTGACCGGTCAGGGTCCTCCATTCCTCCTGTGTCATTACCTGTACCTGTGCGTTATATTGTGTTGCATCTCAACTCTAATGTATTGTACAGCGCTGCGTAATATGCTGGCGCTATATAAATAAATGATAATAATAATATATTAGTACTAAGTGCAGCATTTTTGCTTTGTGCCGGGAAATACATGCTCTCGAGTATATAGACACTTGTAGAGGTGATTCTGTCATTTAGGTTTGATTCTTTTGTACAGTGAATCATGAAAAAGCACAAAAAATTCATAATTAGCATATTTAATAAAGGCGCAATGGGGCTTTTTATTTTATTTCAAAATTATTAAGTGACACAGTGCTGATGCTGTGCAATTTGCAAGTCATTAAGACATAAACTGAACTAGTTGTAAGAAAATAATTACTAAAATCATTTACATCCTGCAGGAGAGTGCTTGATATGCAACATTTATCGTGTTTAAAAACCATTGTCATTGTATTGCTGAAGTCTGGTGGAATTTATACAGAAAATAATCCTGTTTAAAGTAAAGGGAAACACTAGCTGCTATGACAGACCTACTGGAAAAACATGTAGACTTACTTTTCAGTGGAACATGCTAATATCAGTTCCACGTCTCAATAGTACCAGGGCCAGGAGATGTTATACAAATATCAAAATGCCTTCATGGATAGGTAACATGCTAAAGAAGTGCAGAAATACTGCTTTGGAGTGCAAACAACCCTAAAGGGAAAAGCCCTCATGAGAAAAAAACATATTCTAACCTACAAGCAATAGTTAATAGATTAAGGGCATTTCTTATTACAAAAAACAGCTACTTTATTACTTTTATTATATAGACAGGAGAATCCCCTCCTTTCTATACAAGTGCACATTCACACTCAAAACAGTTATGCAGGTATGTGCATCCAGTGGTGGCTAGTTACATACGAGACCCCATAGAGTGCCAATAATTTAGGTAGCCAAACAAAAATTAATGCTGTATGTTCAAAGAAACATATGAAAACATCACAAGTGTACGCTTTAAGCATCTGATGCAGAGCCACCATGAGTTAAATAACATATAGACAGTTAATGAAATGGACTGGCCAGGCACGGTTAAAAGAATGGAGCAAATGATGCTGAACCTCCTCCAAGCAATGGGAATGTGGTATAACCTGTTTCCTATTCAAACAGTACGCCCAGATTGAATGGTTGGACCAGGCTTGGTGTTTTAAGTGTAGGAGGGAGTGTGCAACAGTGTAAAACTGCAAGTAAGACTGAAACTTTTTATTACAATGTTTCAAGCTGACTGCTATTGCTGGCCTTACCTTTGTAACATATAGTTAGACATACTCCTGGGAGACGCCTTGGACGTACACAGATTGAAACTTAACAGCAAGGCAGCACCTGCAGTAGCTTTAATGCTTCAGTTGAGATCACCGCTCTAAATTAGATCCTTGGTGCCAAACTCACAATAGTGTGACTCATGTGGTGTTGAGGAGGACAGGATCCCCCGGCCGAGACGCCTCATTCACCACTATAATCTTTTAAGCCTTTGGAGCTGCCGCCTTTAAGGCTGAGTTTGCCACAATTTGTGGCCTAGCAAACCTAGGAGTGGGTACCTGAATATCAACCATAGAGGGCCCCCAAAGTACCGAGAAAATACTTTCCCATGTGAATAGGATATCAACTAGAGTACCCAACGGGACCCAGCTGACTCTCCCTATGGCTGGCTGACTTGGTATCCTTACTCCCTTTGATCCCCTTTGGAACCATTGAGGAAGCAAGGGGTCAGTGAGTTATGTACCTGTTATAGATGTGGTATATGCACTGGGTTAATTTACCAGTGTATTTGATGTATAGGGATGATTAATCATGTTTTAATCTTTGTATTTTATGTATGAGTGGTCAGCATATATAAAGACAATTTTTAGCTAAAATTATGTTTTGGTAATTCGTATTGTGCCTTAAAACCACCATTCTGGCACTGCAAATGGTTCTCTGTTTTTTTCTGTAGAATATAGTTACCTAAAATGTTCAATTCTAGTGATGCTCACATTGCACCTCTTGGAACTTCTAGGCGGGGAATTTGAATCGGAAAAACTGGATGTGACGTCAGTGACGTCACATCCGGTCCCTGGAACGCATACTGGAACGCATAGTTCCTTGTTCCGGGAGCCGGATGTGACGTCAATGACGTCACTTCCTGTTCCGACCCGGTTTTTTCACTAGGAGACCGGCTTTATGCCCGGTCTTCTAGTGAAAAGATTCTTCCTCCGGCACGATCACACAGGTTGTGATCCTGCCGGAGGAAGAATAGAGATCATCTTCTCGCTTGCGAACGGAGCGGGTCGAACACCCGCACTGCTCGCCGGCGAGAAGATGGGCGAACATCCATGTTCGCCGCCGAACTGTCCGCCTTGCGGACAGTTCGGCCATCACTATTACACACTTACAGTGATATAAGTGGCCAGAAAGGCCCTCAGTTGGTGTATGGGGCCTGAGCAAGGATCACAGAGTAAAAGGGAGTCAGTATGAGGGGTGTGTGTTTAAGTTGCGTGTAGGTGTTTAGCTCTCAAAATGGTGGAGTGTGGCCCCCTGTAACAGACAAATAAGAACAAGGACAGAGGCACACAACCTAGTACAACAATGTAAGCTACTGTAAATGGTTAAACTGGAATTGAACAAAATAAAACAAAAAACAGACAAGATACTTAAGATACTCATGATGATGGCCCTGAGAGATCAATCCTTGTAAACCTCCTTTAACCTCCCTAGCGATATGCCTGAACCCAGTTCGGGCACAGGCACACTGCAATAATCGA
>CM070034.1:62129438-62142797 GCA_036250615.1 Ptychadena robeensis | reverse complement strand
GTATCACTTTTGGTACAGAAATCTGCACCTCAGTGAACCGCCAGGGAGGTTAATGTGTGTATCTTGTCTGTTTTTTTGTTGTGTGTCTCTGTCCTTGTTCTTTTTTGGCAGGATAAAGAGTAACAAACAAACCTATGGTGTAGGTAAGTACTTCCTATTAGGGAAATAAACATAACGAACAGATGCTCAAAGTACAGAAAACAGTGTGTACAGTGTGCATTGCAGACGTTCGATCAGGTTCAAGGGAATGTTTTTTTCTCAGCATTATTTCAACACTGGGTTTAAACTGTTAGTAGATAACCTTCATAATGTGTTTGTTTTAGTGTTATGATTGTTTGTATTCTAAGCTGACATTTCTAATTTGCAAGATATTGGTTGCTTTAGGATCAAGATTATGGTACCCTTCAGGCTGAAAAATAAATGTTGCACTTTTTATAAAGACAACATCACTGGTCCCCTCTTACTTCAAATTTGCTTTTTAAATATTCATGACATTCCTACAATTTGAATTTACACAGAATTAATCTATCTGTACACATTCATTATACAAGAGGTGCCTTATAGATCATTTTTAATTTGAGCATATTTCAGATTACCTTCTCTTAACCTTACCAAAATATATTGAGGACTGACCTTAGCCAACTTGTCTTCTGTCACTTTGAAGATTACATTTCATGGTTTGCGTAGTACGGTATTGCATATTTCATAGGTACTTAAGTTATGCATAAAATATCTAAACAGATTTCAAATGAATGTTCAAGACTAATTCCTTGTCCTTGTATATTAAGAAATGACAATTTACCAAAAATATCCAATAAAATTATAGCTTATCTTAAGTTTTCAGAGAAAATTAAATTACAAATGAATTATCTTTAAAGGGTCTTAAATGTAAATTAGCACCATTGCTCCATGTTCACATATTAGGAGACCTCGTTGCATTGAAATTTCAGTTCTTCATATGCTTTAAATGCTTCTGATGAGGATTATCCTCCAAATCCTAAAATAAAAAGGAAATGTGACATAGTTTGTGATATAGTGGGCACTAGAAAAAGTGAATATATGCCTGTAATTGTACACAATTGTAAATGGTTAAACACGTGGTCTTCATAAAAAAGTGGGAGCCAGAGTTCTGTCAGGGTTATTGGTTTGTATATGCATAAGCCTACTTAATTTATGCTATTACAGAGAAAATTTTTTTTTGGGAGAGATATGGTTTTAAAGTGTACCTGTATGTTGTAAATAAAAGGTATATTAGCAATTCTAGTGTTTCTGCTTGTTGACTTAAAGCGGTTCTATACTAAAAAAAAACCACTTATATTAAATTGACATAATACTCACCTGTGAGCAGTATACATCTGTGAAAATTGCTACAGAATACAAAAAACAATGTACTCACCTTCCTCACTTCCTCATTCCTGGGAAAATCATATTTATTAAGGGCAGACAGAAGCAATTCCGCCCACACTTCAGGGATACTTCATTCTGACTATGGGGCTGTAATTCTATAAAATGGCCACTAGATGGAGCTTCGATTGCATCATGTTAGATTCTGCAGATGTGAAGCTGTATTCCAATTCACATGCGACTACGGACTTCCTCCCAGCTCTCCCTGTTCCCTTGTTTTAGAAGCTTCTGCGGCGGGTACGTCACACAATGGGAGGGAAGAGCCAGAGAATCACCTCACCTGCTGTAAGGAAAGTTTTTCTTTACATTTTGAGCAGTGATTGTCTAATTATCAGCAGTGCTGCTGCTGATAGTGTAAAATGTCCAGTAGGTCCGCTTTAAGCTATGCACTTATATAGAGCACCCCACTGAGGAGAATGTAAGTACAGAGTGCAGGGGTCAGGCATATGTATATGTACAAAAGCCAGTGAAAATTGTCAACAATAGTGTTGAGTGCGAATATATTTCGCTCATTTTTATTGGGAATATCGGCACTTCGAGGTCTCAAATATAGTGCTATATTTTCATAATCTTGAATATTCGAGATTCTGGGGAAGTTCCATACATTGTGCATGCAATATCCCCATGTACAAATGCCGACTTTCACAAAGAATTCCCAACAATTACTAAAGTGTTGTTTAAGACAATTAAAGCTGCAATTTCACATTCTGCCACTAGATGTGACCATGACAACACACATTGTTTTTGCAATAAATCATATTACAAATGCCGATATAATGGACAGGAGATTTCGAATTTGGGAATTTACTTCAAATATTTGGAGAATAATTTGAGAACTGTCGCATATTCGAATATTGCCTATGCTGCTCCTCACTATGCAATAACACAAGGAACTGGGTTGTGCTCATTTTGGCCCTCTGAGTGTTGTAAATACGCACAAAGTAAAGAATATTATGGATTTCAAAACTAGCTGATGGTTTTCTATGAAAGTTTTATACATAATACTTTGAACAAAGATTTTATTTCCTCCTTCTTGTTCACATGTTTAAGGTGCCAATTATTTTTATGCAACAAATAATTATATGAATATATTACTTTTTAAATATATGCAATAATAATAATGAACTACAGTGCACTATAAGGGGTGCATGTACAAAATCTGTCAGCGGTTTTGGCTTACAGATTTCAGAGATGGGCAATGGCATAGGTAAGGAATAAGTAAAGCTGGGCATAGACGTTATGAAATACTGCCAATCTTCCGGATGATCGACCCCACATGATGACGTCATCACGCGCAGTCGGTCGTGCCGAGAATCGGCCACCACCCTATGTGTGCTGGCAGTTACTTTGAATGGGGACCATTAAAAGTTATGGGATCGATCTAAGAAATTACTGACATGTAATCTTCAGCAAAATCACCAGCAAATCTAAACGGCTATGCCCAGCTTAAGTACTGTCATGGAAGCTACATTTCAGAAAAGGATGGATGGTAGATGGTACATTGAGGAGTTCTCTGGACAGTATCTAACCCTCTTGAATTTTACAACCCTCTTGTAAAATAAAGGCACCCCTAGGAAAATTATTTTTGTTCATATGTTGTCGATTTCTGTTTTATTTGGATTTAACCTGCAGTTTAAAACTGCATTTTTGTTTTCAGAAACAAGAGCCTTTATAATTTATGTAGAATAGTGCAGCATGTTGGACCTCCCTATGCTGCTGTGTATGTATCTTAGTAATCATTAGTATAGTGTATCAGTAGTTTGTGTCATATGTGTAATAACATGAATACAGCATCATTGCATCATTCCCTTCTTGGCATGTTGATGGTGCACATGTGGATGAGGAGGGCTGTAAGCAGATATCAAAAGCTTTAACCCCCCTGGCGTTCCTGCCGAACCCAGCTTGTCCCGGTGCAATTCAAACAGGCTTTTGATATCTGCTCACAGCCCTTCGGCCGAGATCGGATCCCCGACACCGCAAACTCACTGATCCGCACTTGCTGGAGATGTAGTGAAGGGTTGGGGGTATACTACAAACAAAGTATTGCTCTAACACAAACAGTTTTTGCACAAATTAAGTTAAAAATGTCAAATATCGCAATTTCAACTGTTTTTCTATAAATGTTGCCTCAACCCTTCTCTACATCTCCAGCAATTCTGGTGATGATACCATTTTAGAGGCTTTTCAATCAGCTCACAAAGTCAGCTAGTCAAAAAATTCGATCATCTCTAGCTCCGATCTACTGAAGAGGCTGCGGCGATGCCCTGACGTCACATTGGGGCAGTGGCGGGAGATTTAAAAGTACATTGCATGAAAACAGTTGTCTATGGAGAAAACTTTTTTCAGTGTGATTCCCCAGATGTGCCCCTTTGAAGTTAACCCTTTCTCCCCTGGTGTGATGTCACCAGGTCCATCACACCAGGGGAGAAAGGGTGCCAAAGGGAATTGTACTGGATACAGTAATGAAAAAACATAAAACACATTTCCAATTGAATTTTTTTTTATTATAAACAAAATACAAATATAAATACATAGTGTTTTGAAAAGAAGTATTTAACAGTTTTTATCATTAAAATGATACCTATTTATTAATTTTTTTTAAACTTAATTCTTTTTGCATAATTGTTTGTTTCAAACATTATTATATTCAGGATGTCTATTAGACCCTTGTATGGACATATTTTGGGAATTACAGGCCTACACATAAAAAAATTCCATTAAAGTCTATGGTGCGCTTTTGGAACAGAAATCTGCGCCTCAGCAGTGCGCTAGGGAGGCTAGTATATCACTCTACATACCACTTTTTACACTCTTTACAATCTAGCATTTCATCACAATCTCTATTTATTTCTTTATTTACAACGCTCTGCTCTGTAACATTTGGCTACAAACTGCCTGAGGAAATATTATTTCCATCATCTGTGATATGTGATTGGCCCTGTAACATAATGACAGATTGTTATTCAGTAGAAGGTATATACCATACATAATACCCAATAAATGATGACAATGGTTGAAGCATAAATCTTCAGTTAGGACTTTATCCTAAAATAAAATTTCCAGAGTTTACAGTTGTACATCTGTGAGATACAAGCCGCTTTCTTAACTCTTCAAGCAGAACAACAGAATCCAGACCTGAGGATCATATCATTTTTTATGCATAAAGAAAATTCATTATGCTTTGACACTGCTTCCCTTGTTTCGAAATTAACATTTGTGCCCCTGGCTATCAAACATCAGTGCACAAAATTATTCACAAAGGGTTTAAGGTTCAAGTGGTAAATCCAGTCATCTGCAAAATGTTGACCCATGTGAGTCAGAACACAGAGCTTGATCTTTCAATATGATGAAAATGTAATTTTATAGATGCCAAGGCGAAGTTCAGAAGTGACATGCAGTGTCAACCACATAAGCAGTTTTGCCGAAAGCAATGCCACACTTCATAAGCATTTTTTTCGCCAGTGCTATCTATTATGTTTACAGAGTTGCTAACCCACAGGAAATATTTTAATGAGTGACACATCCTAATTATACTCTTGTTTGTTTATTATTGTTGTGCACTTGCACTACATCCATCTGTCAACTGCAATACTTGCTTGCTTAAAAGTTTTTAAATTGTTTTAACCAATGACCTTCCTTTAATATTGAGAATAGTCCAATTACCACAGTTTACTTGAATGCCACCTTTAGGTAGGTTTCCTGTTTGTGACAAATAGGATCTCCATCTGTACTCTTGCCTAATATTTCTAAGGACTAGAGATGGATACTGGGATTACCCCCGTTTATGTTAATATCTGGTCCTGTACCAAAACCAGTATCCTTCACTCTTAGCCTTAAAGCAGATGTATACTCAAAATCTAATTAATAAAATTAACTGTCCTGAAATTTGAAAAAAAAAATTAACTGAGCTGGTACGATGGTGGAGTGCTCCACAATCCTTACAAATATACTTACCGTACATAATCGAGTTTTGTCTTGGGTCCTTTTAATCATCCTAGCGGTAAAAAAATTCCTTCTTTATTTGTTAAAGCGCACCTAAACCCACCACATAAACATTTGTCCCTCGCTAGCGAACCCCCTATTACTAGGGCAATTTGTGCCTTACCAGGAGACATTTGTGTATCTTTCCCCCCATCACTCCTCCTGTGTTTGGCCCCATCTTCAGCCTTCAGCAGCATTTTTCGATGTGTCTCATGGCACACTCATAAATCCCAGTTCTTCCAGACTGTTTACTTTCAATTTGTGTCCATTTAAAGACATTGTATTTGGCTCCCCCCGGTGGCCGTTTGCGTTACTGCAGCCTCAACCCGAAAGCTCCCACAGACGACAGTAGATTACGCAAGAATATTTTTTTACGTTTTTTTAGCAAATTTGAGCTATTGGGGTAGTTTAGATGAAAAATTCTATTACATTTTCTGGTGTTTTTTTTTTTTTGTTTCGGTGCGCTTTAAAATAAATGCATTTTATTTATTTATTTTTTCTCATCAGACTTTTTTAATCTGTAAATTTCCATTCATCTGTGGTTGAAGATAAACAAATACTGCATGTCACATGCAGAAAATATAAAATTAGATTCCTAATGATTCCATGGATGTTTACTAACATAATGGCATATAAGGCAAGAAGTAAATAAACAAGGGTGGATCCTATAAACATGAGTTTAAAGGAAATAGCTTATTGGTGTTTGCCGTCCATCAGCTTGGAAATACTTATATTGCCTGCTTAAGGATTTGTTTTCTGATAAATACAACTTTGTGATATTAGCAAAATGAATGTGCAAAAATAAGGCATGGTTGAAATGTGTCTGTAGGTGACTATGTGCATATTATAAAATGCACCAAAGAAAGAAAATGTGCCATTTTTTTATTTTGAAGACTAGAAAAAATTTAAGAAATATAGTAGAAAATAAAGGATGTAAAAAGATAATAGCTATACCAGCCTTCTGGAGTGGTGACATTTGTTGATAAATGACTTGATAACATACAGGTTGTTGCATTGACCTATCTCTGTGTATATGAAACAAACGTAGTAGGATCGTGTTATGACTAGTATGTAAGTGTCACTCATTAAGACATTTTCTGTTTGAAGTCATACATCAGTAGGAATACTAGAGAGATTATTCTTAACCTCTGTTTCATTGATTATTCCAAATGAAAGTCATATTGAAATAGGTTAAATTTCATGCATTTTAATAGAAGGGTATTTGCATAAAAGAACTTGCCATGTTCTATTACTTTCTTTGCCTTGAAGGTATCTACCTGGTTTCCAGAATATTTTTATGAGGAAAATTGCAAAAGATAAAAATACACTTTCAAACTGCATATGCCATTTAAGCTTTAAATGAAATTCTCAACTTGAAACCAACACGTGGCCATGGTTTTAAAGAAAATCTCTATGACTTTTTATATACATTTGTGATCAGTTTATGACCTTTTTTTTTATTAATGCTATACAATTCAGTTGCATGTGCGCCATTGTAGCAGATTAATTTTCTCATATGAATTATGTTTTTGTTTTTATATTTTTTGTTATAAAAGTATTTCACTCAAAAAATCCTTGTCATCAATAGTTGAGTGCTAATAATTTAGGGGTTCAATAAAATTTTTTAGAGAGGTTTTTTTTACGGAAGGTCAAAAGATTCTAGTTTAAGGCTATGTTCCCACATAGGCGATCAGCCGGGGCTCACGCGATGGGGCAAGATTGACCAGGCGATCTTCACCCTCAATTGTTTTTAAAAATCGCACTTATTATAAAAAATCGTGTCCATAGAGAATGAATGGACGCAATGTTTCAATCGCATCCACATGCGATCAAAAATCTGGTTCATTCATGTCTATGGGCAAGATTAAAAAAAGAAATGTATGCCTGCACTCAGAACATGGGGAGCTGCACCCAATCAACTGATCGTGATCAACGGTGATTACCGCGTGCAATTGTGGGAACATAGGCTAACAAGCAAATGGAAGCTTCATAAGCCTATATTCATGCAGTCAGTTCTTAAAGCGGCTTCTGTCTCGCAGTCACCCTGTAACCACGATCTCGCAGCTGGTTGCATGTATTGTATGCACAGTAGGTAACTGGTTGTTAACCTCCAAAACACAATTCCATGCAATTCAATGCAATGCAATAGGCACTGAATGCAAATCTTGGTTGGTTGGAAGAAGCATATAGATAGTTCCTGGCCAACTGTGTTAATCATCTCTTAATTTTTCTTTTCTTATTTTCTTTTACATTAATCTAGGGAGCTTGCCTAGCAGTACCATACTTACTTAGGATGACAAGCTTAATTGTAGTGTGTTCATGGGAAATCTGAATTGTCAACTAAGGCTGCTCTTCTGATTAAGACTATGGCTCCACTGTGCTAAATTTCCACAAGCCAGGCACTGAAGTAAATGGGCTATGACACGTTATAGCCCACAACCCATCACTTCACCATGTCCACATAAATGTGACTGGGGCTTGACGTATGGCGTGTCCGTTGATGGGTGTGTCAAACTGGTGTATAAATAATGTACCCGGGCACGTTAGTTATACATAAGCCCATTGATTTAAAGGAGTCTCATTATGGGCTGTGCTATGTAGTGTGGCCGATAGCGTAGCCCTATCATGCTCTAATGGGGGGGTTGCACTCATTACATAGTGGAGCCTTAGCCTAGGACTGCAAATCATTTGTCGTCACAAGGTCTCCAGACAGTAACAAAAAAAGGAAATTTAAATTCTCTACAAAAAGATCTTCATCTAAATCCTGAACTAGGCAGAAGGTGATCAGAAAATGTAGGAGGAAGTGCGCAATAAGTCTCACCTCTTCTTTATATACATGGAGGAAACCAGGTTGGTATACCTGCTCCTTCTTATCATTGTCATGCCCAAAACCCTACTACTTCATCTTCTTTATACAGCCCATTCAATAAATGTAAACCCCCCGTTTTTTGGGGAATTACTAGTAGATAAGTAGATACACCAGAAAATAATTTATAATAATCACAAAAATACCTGAGGTTTAAACATTATATTATACCCTATTACAAAGTAGTTTATACAGATCTTCTATAGTATAGATATTATTTTAAAGGTGGTCAAATTCTTATTAAAAAATTTGATGATTTTGAGTTAATTGCAATCTTCAGCAATTTTGGTGATGATATCATCTTCAGAGGCTTTTAAATCAGCTTACAAAGTCAGCTATTTGAAAAATTCGACCAAATTTAATTGTTATACACACAAAATATAGGTTTGTTCTAGATCATTTTTTTAATTTTTAGTTTATTTTCTCCTGATTTTTTTCAGAAATGTAATCACTTTAAAGAAAACAAAGTATTTTAGAAGAAGATGTATGGAAAAAATTACATTAACATATAACATTCAGTATTGATTTATGATATATAAAAAAATGCATGCATACCGCATAGCAATCTGTGAAGTGCAAATACAGCTTTTCATTATTCTGTTCTAGATACACAACTATTACTGCTCTCTGTAGGGAGGAAAATGAAAACATTCAAACTAAGAATGGCCATTTTGAAACAATATCCCATCATATTAATGTGAAATTTTCAAGCATGTGGATGGGGAAATAGCATTTATACCAGGTATAGCCCAGAGATGAGAAAGAAAATTGAAAACGTAATTCTAACCTCTGTAGTAAAAACTTGTGAAGAAGAAAATCTTAGTTTTTGGAATACAAAGTTACCATACGGAATCTACTGACTCGATTCACAAAGCTATAACACATTTTAGCTCAGTGAATTGAAAATAACATTTTGATTGTTAATGCTATGAAATTTCTTCTCTAGCTTTTTGTTTTAATAGAATGGTATGTAAAGATAATTGCAGTATTTTTTCATAATATTTTTTTCATAATATTTGAATTGGGCAAATCAGGACACCCCCTCCTCAGTTATAACACACACAGACTCATATAAACAAACACCATTCACTGGTCAATAACTATAAAATGATTCTTATTGTCTACAATGGTCCCTTCCCAACACTAGGTTTGCAATTTTTCACCTCACGTACTTTATGCCCCATGCTGGCAGACACCCTGTTATTGGGACAATCTCTCAAAAAAAGATCCTTAAGCTAAGCATACATGGTTCGATTTTAGCGATCGACCTAACACAATCAACACATAATCACAATCTGGATTGGTGATTATCACCTTTGGAGACTTATGAGACTGTGACTGTTTGTTTATATGTGACTGATATATACTGTAAATCATGTGTTTTTAATTGTAAATTAATACAATTATGCATTTTAAACTGTGTCAGAATTCAGTGCCTTAAAAGTCCCTTTTGTAGTATCTTCCCACCATTGGTGGGTGGCCCGATCTATAGCAATTTTTTTTCCTTTTTTTGTATACCTAACACAATCAAATCAATCAGTTTACATTGACTGAATTTAATTTGTATACTGCACACATAGTTTGATCGGCCAAAATTGTTCCATACCAATCAAAACATCGATCGAAAAGTGATCGGACATGTTGGATAATTTTCATAGATTGTATAATGATCGAAATAAAATCGTTGAAGTTTGTTTGTTGGTTGGGTTGTATTCGACTTAGCAAAATCATATGAATCATTTAAAAGTATACAATGTAACCTCCTTAGTAGATATCTTGAGCAAGGCTCGGGGTAGATTTTAATTACCAATATCGATAACCCTGAACCAAACTGCATTGCATACCTGCTCTAGTCGTGCCCGCATCATACTGCTGCGTTGGTGTCCTGTGGCTTCTCACTGGTTCTACCTCACTGATGTCAGTGATATTGTCAAGGAGGTGGGGGGGGGGGTACAATCCTAGCTGAACTCGAATGGAATAAACTAATTACGATGAACTCAAACAATTTCTTCATTTGTCTCCTATGAAGGAGAAAAATGAAGGCTAACGATGGGGCAGGGGATGGGTGGAGTTTTGCTGTATCAGCAAAGGCAAATTTAGGTCAAAATCAGCTGGACACCCTTTGTGTGCCAGCACTTAGGGTGTGTTAGGCCCTTCTAGCTGCTCAGGCCGCCGTCAGGAAGATCAAGTGGAAATCTAAGCGTGTATGGGGGGCTTTAGTAATAGTAGTAGGTCTGCTAACTTGAGCACTCTCTAACAAAAAAGTATTAAGCTGTGCATGTTGGAGATATGTCATGGCCTCTAAAAGCTAAAATTTTGGGGAGTTTCCTCTCTTTGTTTATTTCCTATATAAGCAGCATAGTCTTTTTAGACTGCATTACAAATAGTGAACTCAACCTCCATTGAATGTTCACACTTCAACCATGGATTAAAGATTAGAGATGCAATAGAAGGTTAAAACAAGATCTTCTTTCCCATTGTGTAACCCCATAAAATGCTTACTGCAGCTTCCAATAAAGGACTTATTCTTATTTCTTGTTTTATGCCTATTATTTAATTCAAAATAAGGGTTAGGGTTACCATCCATTATGAGCTGCTTGACGTTAATGTGGTGGTGTCCTGATCCTTTGTTCATTAATTCTTCTTGTAGGTTTACCCTTCTGCTGCCTTTAAAGTTTGATTAGGCAGAGAATCTAATCTATCCAGATAGTGGTAGGATCTGTCTGGGATGTGTGGATCTTTAGAAACAATTGATCTAATTTCTGCATTGCATTGGTGCCTTATTGGGTTCCCTCTTGTCCCCCTTTTTTGTTTTGACCTGTGATGTTATTGTACAATTTTAAAAGAAGATTGTAAGATTGGTTTTATAATTTTAAACTCTAGAGTAGTACCTATAAATGTGTCCCAGGAGGTATGCCACCTTATTGAGTGTAGCCCAATTGGGAACTGACTCACAGTGTGTAAATATACTTAACAAACTGAATTTGTATAGCATTAAGTAGAGATGTTTGCATTTAGGCAAAGCTAGTTCAACTTCCCATAAATGGCAGGGCAGGTGCCACATTTTGCTAGAATGGGGACGATCAAGGGTGATTGCCCATATACAAGGGCAGTTGCATCTAGCTTTAAACGCCACCTGCTGGCTTAAAAGACAATACAATTCTTTTCATATTTACCAGAATCAATAAAAATAACTTTGAAATCTATATGTATCTATACATTCATTAATATTATTATGTTTATTATAACAAAAAAAAACAACTACAATGTTAACAGGGGGGGGGATCATGAATGCTAAAGTATAGCATAAATATTACATTTCAGTTTAATGCATAATTTTATATCAATAACAAAATAACAACTTTGCTATAAATGATTTCCCATACCATTAATAAATGGATTAAAAATAATAATGGATTTACGCAATGTGTTTTCTTATTATTACTTGTGCATATACAACTAGTTATTGATCATTATTTAATATATAATTTCAGACGCTTTGAGTCATTTGACTGGGATTGACATTTACTTCCACGTCTCTTAGCAAGTCTGTCATTTTATCAGAACTCAATAAATCGTGGTTAATAATCCATATCAATGATTTAGAAATTAGATTTTGATGGATAAACATAGTAAGTGTAAAGATATACACGGGTCAATTTGCCCTGATTGATTCCCGATCCAATCATTCCAGGCGATTTTGGAATCAGCAATTGATCGGATCGTGAAGCGATGGAATAACACCTTGGGAATCCGATTTGTGGTCGATTTGGACATGATTCCACAAAATCCATCGATCGGAAAGGCGATCGACCCCAAAAGAAAAACAACATGTCGGTTTAATGTCCGATCTGATTCCATTTGGTTTTGTTTGGTTGATCATTCAGGGTGGGCAGAACCTGATTGATCGCCGATCGATCGGCGTGAATGTGCGCGGTGATCGTTCGGTCAAATATCGAATGAAAATCGACCCGTGTATGGAAGCCTTAAAGAAATCTGAATCAGACATTGATGGAACCAGGCCTTAAATCTGCTACAGAAAGTAATACCAATACATTACATTCCACAGTGAATGGGGTGCCCATCAGTGAATACACATTTCAATGTATTGCGCAGTGTGTAGCTAAGTGGTTTTCCATTCAGTTTTGCATCTAGGTCTTCTTTAATAGCAATGGTGAAATTGGACACTGTAAGTCCATTGTTGTATCTAAATACCTTTAGTCAGTAGCAGTCTTCATGTTTGAAGTACAAATGTAATTCCAAAAATGCCAAAGGATCTATATAGTTTTGCTATTGTCATTAATGCAGACTTACATATAATGTTTTACCCCAAAGGGGTTTCTGTTACTATTCATGGCTTAGATTAGCATTATTACATTAAATGGCTTAAGGTTGAATGTGAAATGCAATTAACCTGCAAAAGGGTGCAATGAAAGTGACATATTGTGCTCAGGACATGGTCTGAGCTTACACATTAATATTGTTTTTTATGTCAATGGGATAGTAATAAAATGTCAAGTAAAATGGAGGGGTTCGAATAGTTCTACTTAGAGCAAAATTGCTTAAATCAAGTAATCTAAGCAAAAGGAGACTCGTCAACAATATTGTTCTGTTTGGTCCATGCCAGCAAGTAGAAGACTTCTCCATATTCTATATAACATCATAGGACATGGCCCAGTCCAGTCACATGGGGTAGTAGAGTCTACAGCCCTGTATAAGCTACAAGCAGTGGCTTGCTTAGAATTTTGTTCAATATATGTTTATTGAGAGTTTTCAACATACAGAATAAAAGAAACATACAGTGCATAGAAATGCCTAGCGGCAAACATAAAAAACAGACAAACAGCAAAATGACCACAGAATAGCCCGCACCGACCAACCCCAGCGAAAGTGAGTAGGCAGGTCAACACGGGGAGTTACGTACATGTGAAGGCAGGCACGTAGGACTATAACGCCACCGAACCGCGATGTTAAAATACCAGAATACTGCACAACCCCCCAAAAACTGAATAACATAGCTGTTGCGAGACAAAGGAGAGCCAGCGCGAGCTAAACCAGACCAAACACACATAACCAAAAAGACAAGGCAACACAGAAAGGAGAAAAGA
>CM070034.1:62093874-62116599 GCA_036250615.1 Ptychadena robeensis | reverse complement strand
TGCCGCAATCAAGAAGAACCGGAGGGTATCACGTTTAATGGCCCTAAATGTGCCCGGAATCATAGAAAGCAGGGCGATGGCCGGAGTATTGGGCACATCCGAGTCATGCATGGAGTTGTAGATGGCGAATATCGAGTCCCAGAACGGTTTAAGTGCAGGGCAGTCCCACCAGATATGGGTCATGGTACCTTTGTGCCTGAGGCACCTCCAGCATCGGTCAGACCCCGCGGGGGTGAAATGGGACGTAACAGCGGGGCATCTATACCAGCGAGTTAAATTCTTGAAGTTCGTCTCCTGTGCTTTACTTGTGGCGGAGGTCTTAAAGGTGAGAGCAAAGGCCTTGGTCCAGTCCTGGGAAGAGAAGGTCGCCCCCAACTCCCTCTCCCATCGTCTAGTGTGGGGGGGAGCCGATCGGATCCGCCCCCCACTAACAACGCATACACAGCAGAAATCGTGTGGGAGGGGGTCTCCTCATCAGTCAACAAATATTCAAAGGGTGTGAGGGACCGAGCGAGAGATGATTTGAGTGACAGAGCCCTGCAGAAGGAACGCAGTTGGAGGTAGTTGAGCCAGAATTGGGGTGCAGCTGTAACCTCTTCCCCAAAGGTGTCCCTGTCCGGGGGGGCCCCATCCGTCAAAACCTGACACAAGTGACGGTGATCACTTGCGTTCCACGACAGGAATGAGGGGGAACGTTGAGCCAATGGAAACGCCGGGTTGTGGAAGAGAGGGGTGAGAGGGCCAGGGCGTGTGGATAAGGACGAAGAGGCTGACAGGAGACAGTCCCATTTCGCGAGCAGGGCCCCGGTCAGGAAGGGGAGGACTATCTTCGATCTGTGGGACCTATCCAGCCAAGGTAGGGACACAAGATGGGCAGACACCAGGGCCTGTTCCAGATTAACCCAAAGCTTTCGTTCCGCACCGTGAAACCAATCCACCAACCTGGTCATTAGGGCGGCCGAATGGTATGCCGATGCATCAGGGAATCCGGCGCCCCCATCGACCTTAGGGAGTCGAAGGGTAAGAGCCGGCACCCTCGCCCGCCTTCCCTGCCACACGAAGGCACGGAACATGGAGCGTATAGAAGAAAGAAACGCAGCTGGCAATTGGATAGGAACAGTTTGAAAGAGATACAAAAGTTTGGGCATGATGTCCATTTTCAACACGTTGATCCTAGCGAACCAAGAGAGCAAGTTCTTAGTGTAGGAGTCAAGCAAGGCGGAGATATGTTGAAGCATCGGATCGTAATTTGAGGAAAAGAGGGTAGCAGGGTCCGCTGTCAGTTCAATGCCCAGGTATTTCAGGGAATCCACACAGGGTCGGAAGGGGAAGTTCGAGAGAATCGCCGCAAAAGAAGAGGCTGAGAGGGACACATTCAGAAGCTCCGTCTTACTATAGTTGACCTTAAAGTTGCTAGCTTCACCGAACAGCGTGAACTCGTGGAGAATCGAGGGCAATGAGGTATGCGGGGAGGTGACATAACACAGCAGATCATCGGCAAATAAGGAAACCTTATAATCCACGGATCCGGCACGAAGGCCCTGGATGGAGGGATTGGAGCGTAGGGCAACCGCCAGGTGCTCTATGACAATAGCGAAAAGGAGGGGAGATAAGGGGCAGCCCTGGCGAGTTCCATTACAGATGAGGAGCCGGTCAGAGAGATGCCCATTGACCCGCACACGAGCCGTGGGGTGAGAGTACAGGGCCATGATCTTCTGAAGGAAGGTAGCTCCAATGCCAAGCTGACAGAGAGAGGCCTCCAGAAAGGGCCAACTGACCCTATTGAAGGCCTTTTCCGCGTCGACTGACAATGTGCATATTGGAGTCCCCACTTGCCGAGCGAAGTCATGCAATAGAATGGATTTAACGGTGTTGTCCCGGGCCTCCCGGCCCGGCACAAACCCCACCTGATCGAGATGAATCACCGAGGGCAACAGCGGTTGGAGATGGTTGGCCAGCATCTTAGCATACAGCTTGACATCAATATTGATCAGCGAGATAGGGCGAAAGTTCGTGCACAGCGAATGATCCTTGTGCGGCTTGGGGATCAGGGAGATGTGCGCCTCCAGGCTCTGAGACGGGAAAGGGTTAGCAGGTGAGACCACATTGAGGACTGACATGAGGAAGGGGGCAAGTTGGTCCTGCCAAGTCTTGTAAAACTTGGGGGTGTACCCATCCGGCCCCGGGCTTTTCCGGACAGGGGAAGATTTAATCGTGGCCCGCAATTCATCTACTGTGAAGGGGTCCTCTAGGGATTGGACTGCGGCCTCGTCCAGGGCGGGCAGCGCCGTCTCCGAAACATAGGCGAGCAGAGTGGGCGGAGTCGCCTTAGGCGGCGGTAGGGAGTAGAGGTCCTTGTAGTAGGAATAGAAGGCTGACGTAATATCATTAGGGGAGGTGAGCGTCCTGTTTCTGGTAGATTTAATGAAAGGGATGAAGGTAGGGTCCCCCCGGGGGTGGAGGCGTCGAGCAAGTTGCCTCCCACATTTGTCACCGTAGCGGTACAGGGATTTCCTGAACTGGTCACGGTATCTCCGGAACGATAAGTCGTAAAGGTTAAGGAGCTGGGTACGTGTGGCTGTGAGTTCCAGCCACACCGCATCAGACTGGTTGGACTTATGCAGGGCCTCCAGGCGGAGGAGCTTGGCGTGGATGCCCGCAATTTCCTCCTTCCGGGCCCTTTTAAGTCGAGAGCCGTGTTTAATAAACACGCCTCGGAGTACAGCCTTGAGAGCTTCCCACTGCATTGGGAGGGGCGTGTTGTCGGTCGCATGGTCAGACAGGAAATGAGTCACGGAAGTGGTTATGTCCTGGGCACAGTCAGCGCCTTGGAGGAGGGAGTCGTTAAGCCTCCAGGACCCAGTAGGGCGACGGGTGTCCGGCAGATCAAACGTAAGAGCGACAGAGGCGTGGTCAGACCACACATTAGGGGAGATGAGCGCGGTCGGGTCATAGTCGAGTAGCATATGACTCACAAACAAGTAGTCAATGCGAGTATGGGAGTGATGCACCGACGAGAAGTACGTATAATCCTTGGTGGTCGGGTGCAGAGTGCGCCAGATATCCACCAGGTGGTGTGCGTGTAACCCTTTTCTGAAGGCGTTGAGTTTGGAGTGCGGTACCCAAGAGGAGGCATCGACCCGCGGGTCCATGGTGAAATTAAAGTCGCCCCCAAAAATGATAGGACCCTCTGCGAAGTCAGTCAATTGAGCCAAAACGTTCAAGGCCGCCGCCACAGGGTTGACATTAGGAAGGTACACAGAAGCAATGGTGTAAACCCTGTTCCAAATGGAGACCTTAGCGAGGACGTACCGCCCCCCTGGGTCAACTCGCGAATCAAGGAGCCGATGCTGGAGGGACCTATGGAAGGCAATGGCCACCCCTTTAGATTTAGTGTTGGGGTCGGTACTGTGCAACCACGAGGAGTAATACCGATTGCGGCCCAGTGGCACACACCCTGCCCTAAAGTAGGTTTCTTGAAGCAGGAGTATACTCGCCCTCGATTTGTGCAGAGAGTAAAGGAGCTGGGACCGTTTGTTCGGATTGTTGAGCCCCTTACAATTGAGGGTCACCATGCTCAAGCGTTGAGCCGCGGCCGGGGGAGTAGCCATCTGAATGAGCAAGCGCGAGGGCAGGCGTCACCGAGCGGAGGGGCGTGAGATAAAAAAAGAGGGGGAGAAGAGGTAGGGAGGGAGAACAGAAAGAGCGAGATGAGAGAAAAAAGGGGAGAGAGTATAAATAAAAAAGAAAAAGAGGGGGGGGTAAAAGGGGGAAACAGCGGGAGTAAAGCACAGACAAACCAGACAAATACACAGTAAACAATCCAATAAAAAACAGAGCTTTGAACAGAAGAAAACACAACTGAAAATCCTGGTCGAAGAAGAAAGCTAAAACCACAAAACTAAGTACAGGCTTCCTGAGCCAAACAGATCGGAGACCTCGTCCGCGGGCGAGTGCTCCGATCCGGACTAACTAGGTAGGGGTTAGTGACTGGCAAAGGCCAAGCCCCAGCCACATCACCTATCACATGGGACGGTATGGATGCAAAGGAAACACAGAGAATCTGAACTACGGGAGGGAGGGAGAAATGGGACCCTTAGGAGGATCGGGAAGCAGCCAGAGGCAAACATCAGGATATGCAGGAATTGAATCAGCTTAACACATTCCTTTTAACAACAGCACAAGGTACATGGGCAAACAAACAAATAGGGGCGCACCCGGGTATCATGCCCCAAGCGCCATTCAACGCCGCCCAGCGAGGGGGAGGGCATTCCGCTAAAGCAGACCAGTCGGGAGCAAAGAGACCAGGTTCCAGGCTGTTGAAAATACGATGGGAGCAAACAACGTACCCCGATCTCAATGCAGGTACCCCCCATTGCAGGATGGGCATAAAGTGGCTCGGGAGCTGGGAGGTGTGAGGGAAAGGGAGAAGGGGCCAGGCAGTCCCATAGCAAGCCACATGCCGATCTGGAAATGTTCCTGAAGACATGTCCGGGGGCGGCACGGAATGGCGGGATAAGGGGATGGGGGGAGGGAAGGGGAAGCCCCCCAAGTCAAGGTTTGTCAGCCGGGGATCGGAGAATGGGAATGAAATGTACAGTCCTGTAGACGCCAACCGAACTCCAGAGGTCCCGACAATGATCTTGATGGCCGTCACATCTCAGGACTGGTCGGGCGTCTAGGGATGTCAGGAACTGAACGTCTCGGCGATCTCTGCGGCAGAGGCCTCTGGTAGGGATGAGGATGCGGCTGTGGACGTTGAGTGTCGCGGTCAGGCAGATAGAGCAGCCAATCCGTCAGATGGACCGGGGGAAGATGCAGAGCCTCTAGCAGAGGAGGGACGTCTCGGAGGGACCACACGACGTGATCCGTGGAACCCTGCTTGACCCGGAGATGAAGAGGAAAGCCCCATCTGTACGGTATCCCCTCCTCGATCAGCTTGGCCAGGAGCGGTTTCAGGAGCGCTCGGCGACGTAGCGTGTTGCGGGAAAGATCTGGGAGTAGTTGCAGGCGAACCCCATCAAATTCCACCGGACGTTTAAGCCACGCTTGACGCAGGATCTGTTCTTTGATGGTAAAAAAGTGGACTCTACACAGAACGTCCCGCGGGCCATCCATTTGATTCGGGCGGCGCCCCGCTGTCCTATGGACACGGTCAAGAATGATGTCATCAGGTGGGGTGTCCCCCAGGAGATTACTGAAGAGGGCCTGAACGGTAGCTTTGAGGTGACCCGGCGGAGTGGACTCAGGAAGGCCACGAATCCGCATATTATTGCGGCGCTGCCGATCCTCCATATCCTCACCGTGCAACTGTGCATGCGCCTGACGCTCAGCGTGTTGGGAGAGCTGGTCAGTGAGGCCTGCGATCTTTGCGTCCTGCGCTTCAAGTCGTTCTTCCATGGAATCCACGCGGGTCTCCAAAGCAGTCACAGACTGTTGGATCGGCAGCAGGTCACGTTGGAGGGAGGATTCCAGGCGGGCTGCCAGTGTCTCCAGGTCGTTTTTGGTGGACATGGTCGCCAGTATCTGCTGCAGGACATCTGGGACTGCCAGCTGAGCAGGGCCATCCGGTGCCGCCGCGGCCCGTGGGCCGCCCGCCGACGTGGGGGGCAAGGAGGCAGTGGACCCAGCAGGAGAGGTGGGGGACGCCGGCGGGTCCGTGCGGAGGCGGCGGGTGCTGGCTGATGGGGTCTTGTCGGCGCGCGTGGAGGCCTGTCCGTCCGCCATCTTGGAGAGCAGAGCTGCCGTTTTTTCACTGCGCTGCGCGCTAAAGAACTGGTGCACGGCAGCCTCCCCCTGCCCAGCTTTCTTGTCCTTCGCCTTTCCTTGTTTGGCCATGGGTCACGGGCGGGTGTGAGAGGGGTGAGAAGTCCGGATTCCCAGGGGAATAGGTGACGGGCACGGGAGCTCACAGGAGATGCTGCTTCACTCGGCCATATCCAGGCCACGCCCCCCGCTTGCTTAGAATTTAAACAATTTACATGACTTCTGCTCCCTGGACAGAGATAAGAAAATCATTTATTTGTGGTGGGATTTTCTGGTGGATTCAGCATTAATGTGAATCTGTAACTTGGCCTTGAAAAAGCAAAAGTAAAGAGTAAAGGTCCCTGTATCCAGATTGATTCAATTTCTGCACAATTGTGCACCTTCACAGTGATTGATTGTTCAGGAATCAAAAACGGCCACCCTATATTTGTGTGAGATTGATGAGAAAGCTAGATTGAACGGGGGACCCATATGTTGGTAAATCCCTGTTCGATTCGAATGGGTACCTGGGAACCTATACAAAGTATCGAACAGGAATAGATTGTGCACATTGATTCACCGTGCAATCAATGAATGCTCAAGAACAGTGTGGTGATGTCATTGTGCTGCACTTGAGCGTTCATCAATCGAGTAGGTATTGACCCGTGTATTAGTACCCTTACTATATAATCTCCTGATGTGTACACAATACCCTCAAGAGCAAAATCAGATATTCAAGATTATGACTTCTTCTAGATCTTTTTGGGAGGCTTTTTGTCTCCTTGTTTGAGACCAGGGTTGTCCACCTTCTATGCTTAAAAGCTGAGATCATCACATGTTTTTTTTCTGTAGCAAATAGTAGTCAATAAAGTAAAAAAAAAAAAATGAATACAAAATTCTTCTGTATTTATTAGAACCCAACCTGTGTGAGGTCCTTGAGGACTGGAGTTGGACAACCACATTTTGAACTGGCTCTTTAGAGATAATGGACCTTTTTTTTACTTAACTTTAAGTTGATTTAAATCATTCTATCCAATTATTTTTTATTACCAACTTCCGTATTGGGGCTGTTGTTTTTAAAGTTTTGCAATATTTATGGTGGCTGTGTGTGTTTTTTTCTAATCATGTTTCTAGCTTCAAATTCAAATTATTGCCCATTTTGAATTTCATTTGGAGTTAATGCTATTAGCGGGTAATGCATTCTATCAGGGATTCAATTATTTAATTGTTATTGATTTTTCCCTTCACCAAGAAATGCAGCATCTAGGAAAAAATATCCATTAGTCGTGAAGCATTAAAAATCAATTAATAAACCATCAGCTCTGGACATGCACAAACTGTAATAATAAAAGCATGTGGGTATGAAATTGCACAAACACATCACATCAGAGCAGAAGATTTTAATCTATTGCAGCACATACATTTATATTATAATATGAACAACAAGGAAATAAAGATGTCTATAGAAAAATTATTTTAAAATGTATGTTGGAATATAATTTGACGTTACAGACAGCTAGTTAAGAAAATGTCTTTATATGAGTAGCATTTTGCTTTTCATAGGAAATATAAAGTAAATAACAAAGGCAGACAATTGCATCAGGAATCATGTTGATGCAGTCACATTGACACTAACGGCATCATCATGGCATGTATATTCAGCCTCTTTTTTTTTCTCATTTCTGTGCATTGGGCTGTAATGGAGTGGTTGGGGGCTCACCTTAGTGGAGCTTGCCAAGGGTGGGGACCCTGAGGAGTACCCCTGTGGGTAGCCATCTTGGATGATGTGCGGAATAGGGCATTAGAGCGGGGCGTCAGTGGGAAGGAAGCACCTTACCTGGCAGTAGTGATCAGTATAACCACAACACAGCTTACTTGGAGTAAATTAGAATTTAAGAATTAGGGTCTTGCTTTACTATAAAAGAGCTGCGTACTTATGCAGCACTATCTCTGGTCCCAGAGATAGGGTAAAGTCTTGGATGGTTCAACAAGTTACAAACTGTCACAACTCTTTAAGCCCCAAGTGTGTCCATCCGGAAACTACCCAAGCCCTTTGGAAAAGACAGTCAACTCACATGGTGGTGATGGAAGGTCCTGCAAACCCCCAGCCCTTAGGCCTGTCCCATGTGGGGATACTGGCAGGTGGGCACTGCAGACACAGGCAGGATGAATCTCGTCCAGGGCAAGACTACTTAACCCCTCCTATATCTCAGATCCAATATCCTTTGAAGCAAGACACCTCCCATAGAATGGGCAGACACATTTACAGTACAAGCAAAAAGATTATCATATCATAGCCAATCCTATTATGCTACAGGGCTTTTAAAGACGTCTCTTTCTGCTCATTTAAATAACATGGATTGCAATAAAAAAGCAAATAGTTAAACCTTTTTTTAAGTTTCCTTACAATATATATATTAACATTGAAATGTTTGGAGACACCATATTCATTAATTTTTCTTTCATTTGGCTTTAATATTTTCTACATTGAAGAATATTTTACCAGCATGGCTACCACAGTGTTCTATAAACAGTGAGCCTTGAGGTGTGCTTAGGGTAATTGTTCATAGAATACTGTGGTAATGTAAGGCCTATTTGACCTAATAGGAGAGTAATGGAGTCCTACACCATCACCTGACCTTAACCCTACTAAGCACCTTGGGGAAGTCTCTAAAGGCTGTTGGAAAACCAATCCAGGTGAAAGTAGGGTGGATATTATAGCCAGATATCTAGTGATCCACCATGGCGCTGATACATTCCATTTAGTCTATACAGCTAATGGTTCTACTGGGACTTTTTTCAGCTGATTATGGAACTCTCACATGACCAGTTAGGAGTTGCAACCTTCCTTACCCTCTGCCCTTCGTGTTCCCTCCCTGCCACTGTTCTTATATTTGTTTGCTTTGTTCTCTTTTTACACTACTGTTTTGTAATTTGGGATTTCTTCACTAATTCTATTCTCAGGTAACATTTATTTCAAACTTTGTCTGCACCATGAATTGAAGATGGTTATTATTATCATTTATTTATAGCAGCAACATATTACACAGCGCTGTACAATAAATTAAAGTTAAACACAAGATAACACACAGGAACAGGGTATGGCACAGGAGGAGTAGAGGACTCTGCCCGATCGGGCTTACAATCTAATAGAGATGGTTCCTTCCAAAGGGATATCCTCATCCCCACAAAGTGTTTCTACTATAATAAAAACCCCACATTTGCTTAAAAGCATTGGGCTGTATGATCATCCACTTTCCTCTAATTCTATTGATTACCTGTATTTTTATTTGACATATTGTTCTTCTTATGTTGTTGACATCACTTATAGCAATATTCTCTGTTTAATAACTGAATACATTGTTTTTATTGCTAGAAACATTTTGTGCTAATAAAATTGTGAATTGAGTCTATACAGTTATAAAGATACACGCACTGTATATTTGTTTCTAGCATAATCCTTGATTTTAAACACAAATGCACACACACACACACACACACATAAATAATACATAAATAAATTATGTTATTTTGAGATTTAAGTATGTCTGTATAATGATTTTTATTCAAGGTGCATTTGAGTATACAGCATGCTTTTGGGTAAAATGATAGGGAAGACTGGAATTTACCATAAAATTCAAAATAAACATTGGGTCTACACATTTAATAAGGATGTAGAATTTAGTTAAAGAATGTCACATGTTATTGTGTAGCAATAAAAGTAATTCTTTGTGTTTTTTCCTTCACAAATGCATACAACCATTCTTTAGAACAATTTGTACCCTGTGAAAGTCTATTTCACCTATTCACAGATCATACAGCAAATAGCCCTTTCTGAAGTAGAAGATTTTTTTCTTTTGAATTTGTGCTATGTGATGATCTTAAGATAAATCTTTTTACAACTGAGTTACTCATATAATATATTCTACTGCACTCTTTCGATTTTAGGACTGCATGATAATACTGATCAACAAGGATCCAAGATGTTGGGTAAATGTTTATCTTGCATGCAGGGACAGAGACAGAACAGATTACGGTTCTGTGATGGTGAACCTTTTAGAGACAGAGTTCCCAAACCCCACTTTCTCAAAGTGCCGGCATGGCCATTTAACCTACATTACACATACACAACTTTTATACACACACAAATCACGTATACACACTCTTTCTTATAAGATATAAAATTACCCCTATCTATCTCTTATACTGTATATACTCGAGTATAAGCCAACCTGAGTATAAGCAGAGGTACCTATTTTTATCTACAAAAACTGGAAAAATGTTTTGGCTCCAGTATAAGCCGAGGGTAGGAAATGCAAAGTCAGATAGTGAAGATTTCTTAATGAGAAAAATATAGATTAAGCACCATTGCTTCTAGGAATGAATCAAACAGGATTTATCTTAGTGCCACAACCTCAATAATGTTAGGAGAACACAGGTTTATTGTTATTTCAGGATGGATTATCAAGGTAATTCTTATGTTCAAACATGAAAATAAACTTCCATTGAAATAGTCTTTTTAATATTATTATTGGGACCAATGCATGGAGTGGAAACTTATTTTCATTTTCAAATCATAGGTTGTGGAGTGTTCTATTTGAATTCCTATTACATTCTATCTTCATTTACAATAGGCCACCAGTAACCGGCCACCAGATGGCAGTGTGGAGTTTGTTTACATCAGATCAGCTGTGGTCGGAATCTCTTTCTAGCTCTCAAGCTCTCCTTACCTGCAATTTAGTCAACTGTGACCCAGGACAGGTGGGACCTAAATACTCTCGAGTATAAGCAGAGGGCAATTTTATGTGGGTATATACGGTGTATATATATATATATATATATATATATATACAGTAGTCGATATAAATATACAGTCGAACCCATAATTAATCATACTAGCAAATTTTGATTTAAAGTTATTTTATTCAACCAGCAAGTTCCTTTTTGACGGAAAAATTACATAGGTGTCTCCCAAAAGATAATAAGATGCATGTTTTGTGAAAAAAAAACAAATTTCTCAGCTTTTATTAACATTTGAACAAAAAGTTTAATCTCCAAATTTATTCCCTTCAAAAAAAAAAAAAAATTCCCTTCACAGTCTCTGGGAAAATTCAAAGTTCTATACCATTCCAAATAGTTCAAACTGTTCTAAAGCATTCTAATTACCCTGATTAATTTGGAACAGCTGTTTTAATCAACCCAGTGAAAAAGAGCAGCTCCCTGCAGTTGGTTTGTGGACAGTCATGGCTAAAGCCCCCCATATATACGTTTAGATTGTGACACGATGTTTGGGCGATCGACCGTGCGTGATCATCACGCGTGGTCAATTGGCTGAAACATTGGGTCACAATCGACCGGGCACCCTTTGTTTGCCAGCACTGTCCGTCGGGTCCCACTAGCTAGGACCTGGCAAACAGCATCTAGGGACGCCGTCTGCGGGAAGACCGCCTAGCACGAAGGGAGAGGGAGGATCTGCTAACACCTCCCCTCCCCCTTCCCCTCTCACAGCTTCTGAGGGAGAGAAGCAGACAGCTTCAGACGGGTTCTGTCTGTGTCCTCAACCCCGTCATCCCTGACAGAGCTGACGAGACATACCTGTACTTATAGGCATTTCAGTAATGGCTTTAGGTCGATTTCGGCCCTTTAAGCTTTAGATTGACACTGTGGAAAATCTTGGAGGACGTGGCCGGAAGCCAAAAGTGACACCTGTGCTGGCCAGGAGTATAGTAAGAGAAGTTAAAAAGAATCTGAGGATCACCACCAAGGCCATCCTGGTCAATCTGGGCTCTGCTGGTGGCAATGTCTCAAGGCAGACAATCCAACAAACACTGCACACTGCTGGGTTCCACAGATGCAGATCAAGAAGGACGCCACTTCTCCAGATAAGGCACAAAAAAGCTTGCTTCTGGTCTTCTGTGTTATGGTCAGATGAAACAATGAATGTATCCTTCATTTGGTATAAAAAAGAAGAAGAAGCCTTCAACTCAAAGAACACCATCCCCACTGTCAAACATGGTGGTGGGATTCTAATGCTTTGGGGTGTTTTTCATCCAATGGACCAGGAACCTAATCACAGTAAATGGCACCATGAAAACAGAGCAATACACGAGGATTCTTAACGACAACATCAGGCAGAAACTTGGCCTTGGGCACCGGTGGACATTTCAATTACCTAAAACACACAGCAAAAGTGGTGAAGAAATGGTTAGCAGACAACAACATTAACGTTTTGGAGTAGCCCAGACAGAGTCCAGCCTCGAATTCAAATGAGAATCTGCGAAGGGAGCTACAGATCAGGGTGATGGCCAAAAGAAACTCCAACCTAAAAGATTTGAAGCTCATTGCTAAAGATGAATGGGGAACAATACCTGTCGAGACATGCAACAAGCTGGTCTGCAATTATAGGAAGCGTTTGATTGCTGTAATAGCCAAAATCTATTGATCATTGAGAAGGGTATAAATAATTTGGATATGACACTCAAATGTAAATAAAAGCTGAGAAATGTTTTTTTCCACGAAAATGCCTCTTGTTCATCATCTTTTGGGAGACACCTATGCAATGTCCCATAAAAAAATAACTTGCTGGATGAAAAAAATTACTTTAAGTTAATATTTGCCAGAGGTATGAATAATTATGGGCCCAACTATATATATATTTATATATTACAAAACTATATCTGGGTCATATATGATTTGCTTAGTGATTTGTATCTGAGACAACAACAAATGCCGTTTCCCCTCATTTCATCCCTTATGCACCTCAGAGCTGCTGGTCTCGTCCGGCCTCTTTTCAGCCACTTTCTGTTGCCATGAGTTGGCTGCCATCATTACAAAGAAAGGTGACGCCTGTGTAATATGCACAGAAATGGCCATTTGTAATCTTCATTAGAATCCTTGTGTGACACAGGAGAATAATTAGAAAACAGGCACAGAGTGTTGTCACCCTATGAAAGTAAGTTGCTGAAGGAAAATGTATGGCAGGATCGTAAGTTGTTGTTGATTCCTTATACAGAAATATTGATGCAGACTCATCACTGTTGTCTTGTACAGTGGAGCAAAAAGGTATTTTGTCAGCCATCAATTGTGCAAGTTCTCCTACTTAAAAAGATAAGAGAGGCGTGTAATTTTCCTCATAGGTACACCTCACCTACGAGAGACAGAATGGGGGGAAGAATCCAGGAAATCACATTGTCTGAGGATACATGGTTCCATTCATTCTTTACTTTACACACATCAGCCGTCCTGGTTGCTTTGCAAAAAAACAGCCCCAAAGATGCAACTTACTATTCTTTATCCTCCAAACAGTTGAGTTTTTACCAAAAAGTTCTACCTTGGTTTCATATGACATTCTCCCAATCCTCTTCTGGGTCATCCAAATGCTCTTCAGCCAAGACAAACCTTTTGATTTCAAATTATGCTCTACTTGGAATCATCAGCACCTCTCCACCTGGGTAAGAGCCTCAGCCTCTTGTAACTGCTATAACATAACATTTATGAAATAGCATAATTACATAATTATGGGTTTTTGCCTAGGTTTTGGGGTTTATCAGTTTGAGTGTCACCTGTTAACCCCGGGTCACCTAAAACATTTTAGTCTCTAACACCGTATTTTTTAGCCCATAAGATGCTCCTTATACATCAGAGCCAAAAAATATTTTGGCTTTTTCCCTTTTCCCTCTATGCTGGCTAGGGCTCCATGCTCTAACAGACAGAGGGGGAGTTAAGGAGGCAGGAAAGCTGTCTTTCACATCTGAAAGCTTCTGGGGGGTGCCTCTTTTGGTGCAAAATTGCATTAGCCCATTAGGGTGTGAACTATCTGGTTGCGGACGTCGGACTTCTTTAAAAGTCCAATTCGCCTGTTCGCAGACGGAACTGGCTATCACTTGTAGGTACTATCAGGTTAACCCATTCTCACCAACAGTACCACCCAGCTACATTATAACCAACTGCATGTTTGTAACCTTTAGCCCTTACCACCAGAAAGATTAAGGGCCCCTAAAAATATGTTAAAACATATTACATGAAAATGGAGAGCAGAAAGTACGTCATGACCATTAAAAATATATTGTGTAGTGTTTGCACAATAACACTTGGGTAAATATATTCAGATTTGTATAATTCTGCATAAGTGAATTAAGATACATTGAAATAAAATATGACCATTTTTTTTCCATTTATTCTACAAATTACAACCAAAAACACTGCAATTGTATACTGAGTCCTCACATGCATTCATTAACCAGTCCTGATGTTAAGATGTTCTGTGATTATTGGAAAACCACCACAATTCTGCGCATTGTTATGCCCCATAAAATATTTATCCATGAGTCAATTAAGAAATAACAGATGGCACCATTATAGGAAGCTGCCTCCAGTTTAATCAGATGTGTGATATAGTGAAGCATCATTTCAGTGCCGCTTTTAATATTGTTCATCTCAAACTGATTGTAAAATCGCTTGATTAAATCAATATTGCACCGGTGTCCTCGGCATAACTAGTAATTATTGTTTAAAAATATTATCTTCATTATTTGTAAAACTGTAACATAAAACTAAAAAATAGAGTTTGTGTACATAATACAACCTGTCTAAAATGCAGATTCCCGGCTTAATAACAGAAGAATATACCAAAATAAATGCAACAACTTTCCAAATATATAGATTGGTACTTATAGTATTTATTTTAAGAAAGTTACAAAGTTTTAATTGCGATGAATAAGGAATAACATGCTAACCACTTTAGGTACCTTTATAGCAATGCTATAAAAATGTACAGTCTATTATTAAAGCTGGCCATAAACCTTTAGATCTCTCTGTCAGATATCCTTTAGAGCTACCAACAACTATGTAGTGCCGGGTCCTCTGCGAACACAGGTAGACTTGATTGTTCAGAAAGTCCCTCATATTACATGGTTTTGTTAAACAAAAGGAGATCTAAAGGAAATCTGAGAAATCTAAAAGTGTATGGGGACCCTTAGCTGTATAGTTTATAGATTCTGTCCTATTGGATCATATTGGGTAAAAAAGCACTATGAATAATGAAATAATAGGAATTAGTGACTAATACGCAACCACTTTTACATTTATAAAATTCATGAACATATGATTTCTGAAATCAAAGTACAACAAATGTTTTTTATATGCTTTATTAATGCAAAAAAGCAAGATTTCAGGGTATCTTAAAAAAGAATGCAATTAAATATGTTTATACACATTCAGTGTTAAGGTTCAAATCTCAATCGAATGGGAATTGATTCTCACACATTTGGTACGATTGACCAAAAATGATCGAAATCAAGCGAGCAGTGATGGAACATTTTGGTAAAATGTATTTAATTGTACAAGTATCTGATGGGTTTTCTAGGTATTTAGGTCAATATGTCATCATACTATAGAGCGTACACTGTAAAAAAAAAAACAAGGGGGTGCCTGTAGAGCCTTAATGACACTTCTTAACAGGCTTACATGTGAGTGCAAAGAAATCCATCAGTTTTAAATTGATCACACTGTGTGGTAGTACAATTGATCGCACAAGACTATCGAATCAAGCATAGATTGTTAAAAAGATCTGATCTGAGTAGATCTGAGTATGGCTGGCTTCCTTTAGAGCTTCTGAGGTAGGAATCCCAGAAAAAAAACACATTTGAACATCTTTTTAATGTGAGATTTGGATCTTCTCCATCATTATTTGCCTTTCCTGTGTCCTAAGCCATCCGAATGAGACAATTAGCTGAGGTAGCTATACACACTATATTTTGCTTGCTTAATCTTTACTTCAGTCGAGTTGTGCAAATTAAAGATTGATCAATAGTACCAACACATACTGAGATCAATGCAAAACCGATAGATTCCTTTCCAAGGCCCTTTGCAAATGTTTCATAATACCATTGGATGCAAATTGATCTAAATATTATGAAAACCCTTCAAATACTTATACCATTGTCTGCAATTTACCAATACATCCAATCACTCAACATCAATATGTTCAATTTCCATCACTTTTGGTCGATCGATACAGGTTAAAAGAAATCAACTGAAATGGACTCCATGAAAAGAAAAACTAAACCGTGTATGGCCACCTTTACAAAATGACAAATTTCAACTAACGTTTGTTACAATTGCCATATTTATAGATCACCACTTAAGCAGGGAACACACGTGTAGATGTGGGCCAGATTGATGGCTCCTTGGAGCTCTCACGGCCATCTACCTGGCCCATATAATTTGCGGCCAACCCTGTTTTCGAGCGGGACCAATCAATCCAGCTCGAAAACAGGGATATGGGACATGACCGTAAACCATGATCAATGTCCATCGCAGAGTCTCCATGCAAAGCATCGGCTGAGCTGGAGACACAGCAGTGCTGTATCTCCAGCTCCTCTGATATCGGGAAGCAGTGTGATGACGTCATCATGCTGCTGCAGGGAACCTCAAACCTCTCCTATATCAAGCTGTGTATTCCCTCCTTCATTGTTCTCCCCTTTCAAGGGTGGAGATCATTCTCCACAATAGCGAAAACCTGTCCACAGTCATATAGAGCTGTGAGTGGAGAACTGTTACTCCATTCAAGTGAATAGAGATTTCCATATGCCATATGCCAACAAATTATGTTACCAGCATTCTCCACACTTTTAAAATTCTGTTTGCCAGAGAATAAACTCTGAACCCGATTTTAAAATCCTGGCATTATAAATGTGGGAAGCAGGTACTAAAAATTGACAGACAAATACGTGGATAACATAATTTATGGAAATTATGGAAATTCACTGCGTTTCACATATTCTTCACAGATCGGAGATGGTTGAATTTTTCGACTAGCTGAAGTTGTGAGCTGATTGCAAAGCCCCTAAACATGGTATCATTACCAAAATGGCTGTAGATGTAGAGAAGGGTTGTGGGGACATGTAAAAAAAAAAGTTTTGCTCTAGCACATGTAGTTTTTGTATAAATAAAGTTCAAAATCAAAGTCGAAATTCCGATTTTCCGATTTTCGACATTTTGACTTGACTTTGAACTTAATTTGTGCAAAAACTATTTATGTTAGAGACATACATCTTTTATTTTTATATTATATTGTATACCCCCAACCGTTCTCTACATCTTCAGCAAGTTTAGTGATGATATTCATATGTTTAGAACTATAAAACAATATCATAAAAAAGTCAAAATATAGAAGTGGTTATAAACAAGTCGAAATACTCCACTGCTTTAGCTACCTCATTTTCCCATCTGGTTTTATTGATCTGGATCTATATTCTGTGTAATTATTATACAAGCAAATACTGGTCCTGCAAATAATGTACTGTATATACCTGAATATAAGGCGATTTTTTTCAGCACCTGAAATGTGCTAAAAAAAAATTGGGGCTTATATTCGGGTCAAGAAATGAAAAACACTGCATTTTGTAGGTGGAATTCATGAGTGAATTGCAAAGCCCCCAAACATGCTATCATCACCAAATTTGCTGGAGATGTAGAGACAGGTTGTGGGAACATTTGAAAAAAAAATACTGCTCTAGCATATGTAGTTTTTGCACAAATTAGGTTCAAAACCAAGTAAAATATCAACTTGTTTTGTGCAAAGCAATACATTTTTCTTTAAAATGTTCTCACAACACTTCCCTACATCTCCAGCAAATTTGGTGATGATATCATGTTCAGGGACTTCGTAAGTAACTTACAAATCTACTGAATGAAATAATAAAATCTCCTAACAAAAGCACATTTGCTGTGTGTTTCTGTGCCCTAGCTGCTGCATTTCCCACCCTGGGCTTATTCTTGAGTCATTCAGTTTTATAGTATATACAGTAAGTAATACGGATTTACCAAAAACATTTGATTTGCCTGCTTTTAACCACCATCATTTTTTATGATAATGATTTGTAATTCTTTACATAGCTTGAAGTGATAGCACAAGATATGATAGGTACCTAAATATAATATGATATGTACAGGATGCATGATCATATTGATTATAAAACAGTATTGTTAGTTTAAACTGTTTTTATTTTATTTTTAATACAGGAAATAAACTTTGATATTCCCTACCATTATGCCATTAAAGTTCCTTTCTAAATATAATGATATATGAGAGTTTTGTGATGTAGGCATTTTACTCATAGATAAGGGAAGATTGTGATCTGAGTCACCAGACAAACTACTATAAAATGCTTAATGTTACTGGAATGAAGCCATGCTCGCCATTGCTGTGATAATTCTATATTTCCTCTTTGATGGTGGTCTTGACATAACCAGTATTGGTATTTGTGCTTCTTCTAATCTCCTCTGTGAAGGTCTGAGTCTCCTCTTCTGTCTCCTTCTATGGGGACTCCACTCCAGGATCTATTTTGTAAAATAAATTACTGTCATTTATATTGTACTCTAAATGTATTACTGAGTTAGGTGAAATATGTGAATATAAATGGTTTGTGTATGTAATTCATTTTACTATTCATTGTGGATTTCGAAAATTGAACTTTGTGTCGAAAATTCCCATAAAACTAGCATCAATTCATAGGCGTTCATGAAATCACTAAGTAATGAAACTATTATGAATATGCTCTCTCAGTCTAATGCTTGACTCAGTCCCACAGGACATGTCATGGTATTTACAAAGTGACTTGCCAGTCTCTAAAGTTATTTGGCTTTCAGGATCAAAAAGTAGATTCTATCTAATATTTATAGACAATTATGTTTCATATCACCTTTGGGAGGAGAGAAAGTCTGAATTTAATCGATTTATTCTTTATCCTTTCCTGTAATGAGCAATGTGACCTTTTTTTTCTTTCTCATTTTCTTTTGTCTAGGCATTTATCTGTTTTTCTTTAAACCATGTAATGAGTTTTAGTGAATAAATGTAAAAACATTAGCCAGAAATTCATTTTGAAAAAAAAATATATAAAAAATGTATTCACAAATACAAAATACAATCCTTTTAAGTTAACTGATTATAATAATGTATTTGTAGAACTATTATTCCTTATGTATATATATATATATATATACCTTATTTAAATTGTTACATATGTATACCTGTATGTATATATACCTTATTTAAATTGTAAATACAAAATAATTTTGATTGAACCCATGCCTCACAGCAATCCAGTTTTCCCATACCTATTAGTTTGCATACAACAAGAAAAGGGTTGGTTATTTAAACTGTAACATAAAAGTACAAACAAAGTTTCAAAAAGTAGAACCAGCATGTTGAATATTATTAATCAGCCTCTTTATAATTGGTGTGATACACAGATTCACCAGTAGGCTTTGCCATCAGCGATGTCCTTGAAAATATTGACTATGGTTAACTCCTTTTAGCAGCTTTTACATTCTTTTTATCTACCACTAGAGATGGTTGTAATTATTTTTAATACAACCATTACGACGATTTTGAGTTAATTGGAAAGCCCCTGAATATGGTATTATCACCAAACTTGCTACAGATGTAGAGAAGGGTTGGGGGTACACAACAAAAAATAAGTATGGCTTTAACACAAATGGTTTTTGCATAAATGAAGTTTAAAATCAAGTAAAAATTGATTTGATTTGATTTTGAAAAAAAAACACATGTGCTAGAGCAAAGATAATTTTTTTCAATATTTCCACGACCTTTCTCTATATCGCCAGCAATTTTGGTGACGATACAATTTTCAGAGGCTTTGCAATCAGGTCACAAAGTCAGCTAGTCAAAAAATTCAACACTCTTTATCTACCACTTCCATCTTGCTGCTCTGTGTAGTGGTAATGAGTGTTAAAAACTGTATTCATATCCATTGATTGTAAACTGGCCATTTAGTTTAAATTTTTTATCACTGAGGGGAGTAGAGAGGACCTTAAGCTAGCCATACACGTGTCGGATTCCATGTCCGCTCGATCACCCATCCGATCGATTCCGGCGATCTCAGCGGGAATCGGAGCTCCGATCGAGCGGCCAATTAAGTGATCCGATCGCTGCATACCACCTTGTCCAGCTGATTCCGGGACGGATCCGTGTCCGATTGTCCACCTCACAAATGGCAACTCCCCCTGATCTGTGCAGAATCAATCTGATGGAACCAACATGTTGGTTCTCTGTCGGATCCGATTCTGAGCCCCGGAACGGACGGACCTGATCGATCGGACAAGGTGGGCTGCACGCGATTCCGGCACGATCGTTTGGCGTGCACGCGCCCGGAATCGATCGGCCCGGAATCAGACAGGAATCTGACCCGTGTATGGGGGCCTTTTAAGTGATCCAGATCACAGTTTTACCTGTGTGTTATTTACAATCTCAGACTACCAATCCATCAGAATCCATCAATAAACCTTTGGGTAGGCTAACTATTTTAATATTGATTAGCATATTGTAAACCACAGGGACTAACATGAATGGTTTTGTTCACTGTCTGATGAACATATAAGCACTACATAAACACATACAATATGTATAGATAGAGAAGATACAATAAACAGATGAATATAATATATATATAACTATTATAACTATTTCTATAATTGTTCTTACTTAAAGGGACCCTGTCATTGTCAAGTACACCAGCTGAAATAATAAGTGAAAGGGACAATGTGGTTTCACCATCAAACAGACAATAAAATCCTTCAGTGATATATGACCTGTCTCCAATAAGGATTTAAGAACATGCCTTAAGGCCAAGTTTCCACTGCATTGAACACAGTGACTTTAGTGCAGGAAAGACACTATATACATGTGAGGCGCAGCATTGCGTGTTTGGTGTGAGACGTGTTATTTGAAAATCACAATATGTCTGTTGTTTTTGAGTGTATATCCTACAAGTCTTGCCCACAGATTTTAAATGGGTGCGTTATTGGTGCATTTACAACAATTGCTGCGATTAACGCGCCCTAAACAAGGGCAGCATGCGGCAAAGCTATTGCGTGTATACGACGCACAGTGGAAACTGGGCCTTAATCTGATATAGAGAAACGACAGCTTTCCTTTAACAGGTTTTTTTCCCAATTACGATCAAATTTAATTGATCGGACCATGTGGGCATGCACCAATTTTCAGTCGACCGATCTAAAAATTTATCGTTTTTAATCTGTCGGCCGCTAATATCTGTGCATGTATGGGGGCCATAAGGCCATGTCCCCACTTGCCACGATCTAATTGCGGCGCGGAGACCGCTGGAGATTGCTGGCATCCAGTGGTCTCCCACCGTTAGAATCGTAGCATGGAGATCACTGGCACAGGCAGGAATTTGGGAGGGGGGGGGGGATGGAATAGGACATCTTGCCCCAAACTGGCTGATAAATGAATGAGTGAATGGGCACAGTTAATTCGTTCGTGTCTATGGCTGCGATCGAAAGGGAGCAGTCGCAGCCCACGGCCCATGATCAAAAACATGGTGACCGGTGTATGAGATTGCGGGCCGCAACAGCATATGTAGGAAAGTGTTTTAGATGCTTGAAAAAGTTACCACTGCAGGAAATGACCAACATTGTGGGGCATTTAAATTGCAAATGTATTGGCTGAGGTAAAGGTTTATGTTTCAGCCTCCCTACTTGTATGATTGAGTCGCACTCTGAATTCTACTGTAGGTTGTTAGTGGACAGTAGAGTTGTATCCGATAGTAAATAGTGGTGCTGAGGCCTGTTATGCTTTTAAGCACCCATGTCTGGGTTTGCTTTTTAAACTATACTAACACTTTGTTACTTCATGTCCCTCTCAGCCTAACCCCCGAATTTATGTAAAAACGACATGTGCTAGAGCAAAACATTATTTTTCAAATGTTGTCACAACCCTTCTCTACATCTCCAGCAACGGTCATGATGATACCATTTTCAGAGGCTTTGCAATCAGCTCACAAAGTCAGCTAGTTAAAAAATTTGACCATCTCTACTAGCGGCCCCATAACGGATGCTATAGCGGCTTTGGTGGTTCCTACTCCACTGCACCCCATGCTATTGCTTTACCACCTCTTAGCTGCACAGTTCTTGTAGCCATTTAGGATTCAGTCCATGTAATAGGACTAACACTAGTAGATTTTCTAAATGATGACATTGGAAGAGTACTAAGCCTGGTGTAAGCCATGAAGAATGTGATATACTGTATGTGGAGATTGGAATAGAGTACAATATAAATACAATAACCCCAAGGCTAGTGTTGAGAACAAATATTGGAATTGCAAATTTTTATTACGAATATCAGGACATGGAGAATTTGCAAATATATTACTATATTATATATATTCAAGTTTCTTGCGAAAGTAGCATGCATTGTGCACACAATATTCGCAAGAAAAAATGCTGATATTCGCAAAGAATACGCAAAATTACTTTTTAGTGTTTTCTTATGTGATTTCAAATTTTCAGTTGCAATTTCACATTTTGTCACTAGATGTGCCTGTGACAACACACATTGTAATAAATTGCGTTACAACTGCTGGTGCTTCCAAATTGTAATGAAAGGAGATCTCAAATTTACTTCCAATATTTGTCGAATAATTCAAGAAATGCTGTCAATTCAAATATTGCCTATGCTGCTCATCATTAACCAAGGCTCCCCTAAGATCTTCTGGGTACTCCTGACCATGCTTTATACACTTCATGTGAATCCGACCTTACAAACAGCACAGATCTAATGTATTACTGCACATTGGTGATGGATGATGGATCCCAAAGCTTATGTGCAAATACATGATTTGATTGTTATGGTATTATCAAGCTTACTAGTGAATATTGGTAAGTAAAGTGCAATTAGGAATGGTGAAATGTATTCTGTTAACAATATTATCCTGATAACAAATGTTGTAAATGAATTTAGGTGGCCATAGAAGGTTCATTTTGCGACAAATATCAATTTGCGTCTGATATTGCGATATATTGACCTCCATGAGCACGCACGGCGGTCAATCAATCGCGAAATCGGCCGCAAATCCAATGCTTAATACTTAGACAGGAAATTAACCTCCTGAGCGTTTCGCCGAGGTCCAGATTTCTGTACCAAAAGTGTTACGCTGT
>CM070034.1:62053818-62065326 GCA_036250615.1 Ptychadena robeensis | reverse complement strand
ATGTTCGCCGCGAATAGTTCGCCGGCGAACAGTTCGGTCCATCACTAATGACCAATCATGCGAGGCCGATCTGCCGGGAGATTGGTGGTATTTTGAAATGTCTATGCCCAGCTTTACTTATTACTATTAATGTACACTTAATATGTTGGCACTTTTTAAATAAAAGTTAATAATAAAGTAAATAATAATACTAGATATCTCTATAGAATATTTGACAGCTTTGATTTTCAAAGTAAACTCTAGACAAGTCATTCAATAAAATATTTCTATGAACATATAACCATGAACATGATTTATTTCAGTATGTCTCATTTTCCCATGAAAGCTGCATATCCCCGGAAAGCTTCTGCGGCTTCACTGATCGCGTCGCGGTGGCGCGGAAGGGGACGAGGGTGAGCAGTGCCAAAGACCTCCATGTTAATGGAGGGGCTTCTGCTTTCCAGCCCTCCCAGCTTGTGTCATGAATGACACTGGCTGTATGGAGAGGGGAAGGGGGAGGGAGGAAATGGCAGGCAGTGTACCTTGTACACTGCTACCATTGCCTGTACCACACTGTTAAAAACGGTACGGTACAGGCAGTGCGCTAGGGAGGTTAATGAGCACAGTTTCCCCATCTTATGATGGCTACTTCCAGCAGAATAATGCACCATGTCATAAAGCTCCAATCATCTCAGACTGGTTTCTTGAATATGACAATGAGTTCACTGTACTCAAATTGCCTCCACTGGATGTGTAGCAAACAAATCTGCAGCAACTAAGTAATGCTATCATGTCAATATGGACCAATGTCTCTGAGGAATGTTTCCAGTACCTTGTTAAATCTATGCCACAAAGAATGAAGGCAGTTCTGAAGGCAAAAGGGGGTCCAACCCGATACTAGCTAGGGAATCCTAATAAAGTGGCTGGTGCGATTATTCATTGAAAGCACTTCAATTCAAAGTATGTGCACTGGGTTTGTGAGTTTTTTGTTGTTGTTATTCTGTCGCTCACAACTACAAAAAACGTACCATTACAACTATAGACATGAATTTCTTTGTCAGAGAACAAATGTACAAAATCAGCAGAGGATCAGATACTTCTTCCCTCACTGTATCTCTCAGGACATTTTGGTGAGACCGCATTACACAAAATGCGGTGCAATTTATGCTTCAAGTGACTGAGCGGTATACCGATATTGCAGAGGATCAATAATCTACCAAGAATAAGCACAGTAAGGGCAACTTCCATAATCTTTAAGCTTTGGGCCCGCTTTACATTACATTTACACAGTAAAATCTGCAGTGCATGGGTTTCAAAACTCTGTGGAGCCACATCAGGGTCTGGAACTATGACATATATAAAGGTTATCCATACATAATGTATTCAGTTAATTTTTAAGTATGGTATATTGTATAGGTGTGACTAGAGTCTAAATGTTCCCTAGAGTTTTATAAAAGTTTGTCTACCTTTCTGCCTTTCTTCTTCCCTTATTTTCATTACTGTTCTGTCAAAAAGTCTTGATGAAAACTGTTTATAGACACAGTCGCAAAGAGTAATATCAATAACTAATCATAAAGATGAAAAAAGAATAAATGAGACATTAGTTGTCCACTTTCCTTTTTTCCTTCAATTTACAAATGTTTACCGATTTTTCTTGTGAATTATTATTGATAATAACAAAGAAACATCCTGTTCCCATCCACAGTTTTAGGAATTAAACAATGAAATGGTTGCTGAAATGATTTCCAAAGTCAATACATTATCTTTTTTTTTCTTTTTGCAAGAATGTATAAGTACCCACAATCTCTAATTTATTGTAAAGCATGATGTAATATGTTGGCGTTATAAAAATAAATATGAAAAGTCACATTTAATGTGTTATAAATATTATTTACCTGTCTCTTTAAAAAAAACAAAAATGCATTCAAATAACATTTTATGATTGTTACACATGTAAAGAAGGATAATCTATGTCATACACTCTGCCTACTTCTGCAGGGGCCGCATTTCTGAAACTGCAGTGCACCTCTGTAGTATGAAACAGCCAAAAGTGGTTTGTGGCATAGTCTATAAACAAACTGCTTCGTTATGATGGTTACAAAGGAGTTTCCAGTGATATAGTCATACTTTTAAATTATGGAATCCAGGTGTACGTTACAACTGTTGAAAAAGCACATTTTGTTTTGCTGCAAAACAGCTGACAATTTGATAGCGGATTTGGAGAAATGAATGCGGAATTCACTTCTTGATAAAGGGGTAATATCCAGCAGATATTGTTTCATTGGGACTGCAGTGAGCTGTGGTTTGCTATAATAGACATTTTATGAAAGCAATCAAAAAAGGTTAAAAGAAATTGAAGATTAAAATAAAACATTTTGGTATGATAAGGACATTATATATATATATATATTATATATATATATATATGAGTTCCTCCATGAAGGCTAACAAAGATTGCTCCTCCTACCCAACTGGAATTGTAAGGCCTAGTCTTCACTCCATAGACGCATACCCATGGACAAATCCGCAGCACATTCTTTTTTCAAAGGACTTACCACAAGTTGCCCTGTGTAGGGAAAGCAGTTTCAACACTCTTTCCATAGGACTCGATGCTTAATGACACTTGGCCTTAACAGATATGACCTCCAGTGTTTAGACTATCATTAATTGAAGGGCAGCCAAGAGCAGGAATTTGGCCTTCCAGAGTTTGTGGAAAAATTAATTGATGGGAAAAGTAAAGCTGAACTTTCCCCTTTCTCCACCTGAGACATAAGCTAATTAAAACAGTCTCTTTCAGTTTTCTAAAATATGAAAAGCAAATCTTTTCATAATCGGAACAGTCTTTTTATGCCAGAAATAAGCCTCTAAATAGGTGCCACAACAGCAGGCCTACAGTATCTGTGTCAATGCTCTATGGGAAATGTCTACGCATAGCTCCACCACCACTCTTTTGCAATAAAAATCTGATAGAGGTGCTTCTGTAATTATTGTCCGCCATGTTTATATACAGTGCATCCAAAAAGTATTCACCACGTTTTCCACATATTGTTATGTTACAGCCTTTTCCCATAAATTGATTTAATTAATCACACACACACACACGAAAAAAGTTTACTAGAGGTAAAAACTTGCATGCTCACTTCACTGGAGATAACCAGCTTCACATCCCTAATGAAGAGGACAGGCTCATCAGAAGTAACCATTAGAGACGGTCTCTGGATCATAGTGTGCCAGAGAGAAAGTATAATAATGTTCAGAAACAGACGAATATTTTATTATTTTGTTTACACCAAACATTTTCTCTGTTCTGGTATGATGACGTGATCATGAACTGCTCGTCATGCGGAGAATCGGGCGCGCACCCTTTGTCACTGGTCCCCTTCCAAAAGAAATAGATTGATCTAAAAATTACAGACATGTACGTAATTTGTTAGTTCGATTTATGGTCAAATTTAAGGTTTGTGCACTCGATTTGCAGCCGATTTTGTGGCAGATCTGCGGGTCAATCTGCTGCAAATTGTACCGTCTATGACCACCTTTAGAAATTGAGAGTCCTAGATCCCATTTAGATTGTGTGGGTTAAAAAAACGCTAACAGCTGAAGGGTGATACTATCTATTTGGGGGTAGGGCGTCCTAACCTTTGGCATTCTAACCAAATGTTTCCCTTTTACTTTGTACAGGGGTACATTTAGTAGAATATTTAGAGAAACGGGGACTATTTAGTACAGCAAAGACACATTTACCCGGCATATTTAGGAGAACAGGGTAATTGGCATGACAAGTGCTTAAGAAATATGTTGCCATATTTTATTTGACATATTGTGCAAACATACAATACTTGTTATATTTCATTAGCAATAGGCGTTTTCCCCCCATTTTAAAAAATCTCATTATAAAAATACAAAATATTTATATCAATATTTACACTTTTTAAATTAGGTTTTCATGTTTTTTTATAAAAAAAAAAATGCATTTTTATGCAAAAATATTTTCTTTCAGATATCTCTGAAAAGTCATTCTTGAGCCTTGACATTCAAGCATGGTAATAGTCTTTTTCATCCTTTGGATATCTCAGCTGAGGTAGAATGTTCGGGTCTTTGGCTTGAAGAAAGCAAATACTGCAAAAGTGTGCTATGTGTCCATGTCATAGCTGTGAAATATAGGAGTCCTATGATTTTCCAGATTTGCTTTATGAAATACATTTCCTGGTTCATCAGAAAAAACGGTCTTTGTTGACTCTTCTTTATTACAGTCCAATGCTATATCCAACGAAGAGTGGGAAATGCTGAGAGCAGCGATATAGTCCACTGTATGATGGAAGGATTCTTGGGGAGGCTTCCATATAGACTTTCCAAATGTCCCTGTAAACAAAGAAAATTGATTACTGTTAATGCACAGATTTGCAAAAATGCAACATGTCAATGGATGAATAAGGGGCACAAGCAATAGCCATATATCAGTTTCTAGGGAGAAAAAAACCCAAAAAGGAACATTGGTCCCCACTACAAAGTGTTAGAACAATTTTGAAAAAGGAAATTTGAGAACACAGGATGTAGAAGTTAAACACAGATTGAAGCCACATGCAAGCCGTACAGAACGCAGAACTGATTTGGGGGGAGGGGCGTTGTGTTTCTGACATTTTCTGGATCTTGGAAGGTGGTTTGCTAACATGGCTAATTATGCATAAACAAAGACTGATGTCCATGTGGTTTCAGCTTTGGAAATGCCATAAAACTATTTTCGATTTTGTACATAAATTAGAAATTACTATTAAAATGTAACAAAACCATAAAAAGGGTTTTTGAGAACAACTTCAAACCTTAATTGTTCAAATAGTAGTAAATTTGTCAGCAACAAACGGCAGTTTTATACTTTTCATATTAATTTACTACTTTCTCTCCCTGGTAAACACAGAGATTTGCTTTTAATAAAATGCATATTGTACGCTTGGCAAATTTTGAGCTACTGAGAACTGTAAAGCCATTGAAAAAAAACAAAAACATAGGAAAGGCTCTAGAAAACTTAGCTAGCGGCCAAACATTGGTCTGTTATAAAATGAATATCTTGTATCTCACACACAAAGCATAATTAAATACTACTCAACACCTACCCATATAGGACATTTTTTCAGGACAGTCCTTCTGCACATATGGATCTGTCTCAGACTCCGTCAACCTGCTTTCTTCAGACTGGTTACAGACAGAGCCAGGGAATGAGCGAACCAGGGGATATACTCCATGAAGATCTGTATTTGTGATGAAATCATCCTCCCGTGTATATAATCCAAAATTCTTCTGTTTTAGATAATCTGATTCATAAGAATTCAAGTTAGTAATTTTCTGATCTGGATTGTATCCTTTTGAAAAAAAAAAAAGGAAGAAGGCAAGTGTTAAATTGCGTCCAACCAAAGCCCAAGTTGTAAATACAACACCACAACTTCATGTAGTCAACTAACCTGAGAGGTAGGCTTCACATGTATCCTGGGTGTAGACATTTCCATTCAGATACAATGAATTCTGTGGTCCCATATAGTGAAACAGTGGATCTGCTGCAGCCTCCAAGTCTGGTTCACTTCCATTATCCAAGTGACAAATTCCTTCAATTAAAATCAGGGAGGTTAACATACATTTCTCTAGTTATAAAATTCATGATAACATTTTGAATGCCTAATTTGCTAAATAGTATTATATGTAAAAGGCCTGCTTGACTATAAAATCTAGAAAGCCTGAAGCAGACATGTGGCCACATAGTAAAAGGTAGCTCTTATTTAGAACCAACCGTATAGAACCTTGATAGAATACATAGTGATTGGAAGGATTAGAAAGGCCCTCATATTACATGGCCAAAATGCAATCTTATATGCACCACTAGTACAAAATATCGAGAACCCGGTCATGTAGTGACGCAAGGAAGCAGACCAAAACGTATTAAATAAGACTGTAGGGATAATCAGAAATATATCAACTAAATCAATAGCATTACAGAATATAACAGGTTATACACATAGCTTTAAACTGTTCAGCATTTTTTATTAAATAAACACAGGATACAAATGCTACAGTATGACCTACCATTGGCATCCCTTTGCTGCAAGAAATATCCACTCATTGAGGAAGAAATAAAATGATGACTTCCATTTTCAGAAGAGATGTATCCTTCCTGCCTCTCTGCTAGAGTCCCCTGTGAGGACAAATAGCTGGGAGTGTCCACAGGTAGGTTGGTTTCATCTGCAAAATATGCAAAATTTATTTAGTATAAACACAAATTAAAGCAGAAATGGGGTATGTATATGTAGCTTATATGTAAAAGTACAGTGTTGCAAATAACATTATATCAAAGAATGAATAGTACTGAGAGATGTATGTAAACAGTTGTGAGGTCCTTGTTATCTGGTTGATGGCTCACACAAAAAAAAAAAAAACAACAAATTTTTTCATGGCCAGGAAACAAGCAGTTTCAGAAAGAGTTCAGAACTGGCAACCTGCATGTCCCACAGTACCACATTGCCATGTTTACTGGCATATTTAAAAAGGAGGGAATGTTGGTCTCCAGACTAGTATCAAAATATCAAATCTGATGGAAAAAAGGACATTTTGTGGAGTTTGATAATAGATGACAAAGCTAGTTAGTTTAAAGCAACTGGGAGTGCATGACAGTGCTGACTACTTTGAACAAACATATTGTTTTGGGGGTTAAAAGGCCAAAGAAATGTATGCAACCTTCTGTATTTGTGTTTTGTGGTTTAAAGTAACGGTCATGAGTGTAGACAAGCCGTTTCGAAACCATATTGATGGTTTGCCAGATGAAGCTTATGCTGAAACATATGTTTTCCAAATTTGTCTGGCACAGTTACATGGCAATCTGATTAACCAAAATTGTAAAGGAATGGTTTTCCTTTCCCGTCATGCTCTGCCACTGTACCCACCTGTGTTAGTGACACTGCAATCCTCATTCCTTCTCCGTGTGTGGTATATGATGACCACCCAGACTAGGGAGGTTCCCACCACACAGCAAACCACAGCTATTATCACAACACCAACTGTGGCCCATCCATCATCCTCTGAAGGGGTGGAATTACCAGGGGAATCACAAGTTGGGTTTGGAATGACTGAAAGATGAATATTGCCTCTCTCCGTTCCAAGGATATTAGACATTTCACAAGTGTATTTTCCAGCATCTGCAAAGTCTGTATCCACTAAAATTAAAAGTTGGTTTCCAGCAGCAAAGAAATGTCGTTCTGTTACAACCAATGGGCTATCATCCTTGGTCCAGTTCACCTTAGGAGTGGGGTTTCCACCTGCAATGCACTGCAGTACTGTCGTTTCTCCCTTCGATACAGTACGATCCACCAGTGGACGCAGGAATGAAGGAGTTTCTGAATTGACAAGAGGATAAACACTTTAGAACACATTTCACTGCAATTCATCTTCCATCAAGTCTAATTCTCATTTTTAAATCAATATAAGCCTTTGCAACCTGTATTTTATTTTCATTAAAAGCAGCATCTGATTAAGACCCGCTATCAGCTTCTTGAACATTCAAGAGCTAGTTCATATGCCGAAGAGCCTTGCTTATGATAGGAGATGCCAAAGCAACAGACTCAAAAATCAAGACTGTACTGCTTCTCCTTTTACTGTCCAGTTACCATAAGGATCACATGCAGGACATTCTGGATACAAAAGGAAGAGGATGTGAAATGATTCTTCATGGGATGGAATCGAAAGATGCTAATTCAGTTAAAACCTTTTAATGGGCAGTTTTTGTTTGTTTTAGTGGTTTTAAAGCTTGCGTTTCATTGTACTGAAGGCAGTTGGATTATTGTAAGCATTAATCTATTCTATAGGCTCTTACGGTTTTATCTCTATACATAATGCAGTTTTCCAAGTTTTAAACACATACCTAGCACAGTAAGTGTAGCATTAGCTGAAATGCTTCCTGCACTGTTCTGCGCCGTACAGCTGTACACTCCAGTATCCCCAACCTTTGCATTCACAATAAAGAACACGTCATCTTCTGGCATAACATGCATCCGCCGCTCACGAGCTGCAGGAAAGTCTGTGCCACCATTTTTCTGCCAAGCTATCTGAGGTGTTGGATGCCCAACTGCGGCACATTCCAGCCGAGCTGTTGAGCCAGCTCGTATGGTGAGGTCTATAGGCATCTTTATAAATGAAGGAAGCACTAAAAGAAACCAAAACAAAAAGCATGTTAAAAATCAGGCATTTAATAAAAAACCTGAAACCAAATGGGGTTTGGCCAAAACATATTAAAAAATGCTTACTGTTCACGGTTAGTTTGGCTTTAACAGAATATGAGGTTCCAAAGTGATTAGAAATGACACATTGGTATTTCCCTTCACTGTCAAACTCCACGTTGCGCAGTCTCAGGATAGACGTGTACTCCATTACTTCCCCACCTTGTGCCCTCAGGTGAGCATAATTTTCCATCTCGCCATCATGCAGCAGCTCATTGTCTTTCTTCCATGAGAAAGTCATTGGGGAGTCACTGCTGCTGGCTGCTGAACATATAAAACTCACATTGGAGCCTTTTATTGCAGATTGTGTTTCAGGCTGGACAGTGATCTGCGGCGTTGGGAAGTCATCTGCAAGCAAAGAAAAATGAGAAATAAAATTAAACATACTACAGTTCATCAATACAATCTAATCTCAATACACAGCAGTACATAACATCTACTTGAAGCCAATATATACATACACACATACATATATAAAATATAAGTCTGAGAAATTAGTTTGGGGTTTTTTTTTGTAACAAAAAAGTACCAAACATACAAAAAAGAAAAATGCACAAAAACATCCTTACTTACCGCACACAAATCCATCAGCGCTAACAGCCAAGATGCTTTTTCCCTTGAGACTTTGGGGATGTGCACAATTTGCCTTTACAAATTTCTGCAGTTTATTTTCCGCTAACCACTGTGGCAACCACTTCAAGTGACAGTCACATAAAAGACTTGAAGTATTTAGATGTCTGCAAGAAAAGAAAACAAATTGAATGACAAATATAAAGACTGACAGTTGGCAATACAATTAAAATATTTTATATAAATCATTATTTTAGTATATTGTAATGAAGATCTGTATTGTCAAATTCCCTAACAATTAGCATATCAAGTTTTTGCACAAAAGAAGTTAAAATTTGACTTGATTTTGAACTTAAATTTATGCAAAAACTACATATGCTAGAGCAATCATTTTTTTTTCAAATGTTCCCACAACCATTCTCTACATCTCCAGCAAATTTGGTAATGATAGCATGTGCAGGGGCTCTGCAATTCACTCATAAATTTACCTACAAAATGCCGCGATTTTCATTTTTTGACCCGAATATAAGCCAAACAATTTTTTGAGCACATTCAAGGTGCTGAACAATTCGGCTTATATTCGAGTACATACGGTATTTGACACAAGAACCTTTTAATTCTATACATATGCTCCACATTAGAAAGTGACCACAACACAGCACTTCAAATTCAAGTGAAAAAACAATAAAAAAACATAATGCTGCACCAAAGTCAACTTACAATTGCTGTAGGTTCTTCATTTGAGAGAATGCATAATTCTGCATTGACACAATTGCATTATTGCTCAGATCCCTATAGGAGAAGGAAATAAAATCATACTTAATCAGGAAAAGATAAAAAAAATTATATATATATATATATATATATATATACACATACAGGGAGTGCAGAATTATTAGGCAAGTAGTATTTTTGAGGAATAATTTTATTATTGAACAACCATGTTCTCAATGAACCCAAAAACTCATTAATATCAAAGCTGAATATTTTTGGAAGTAGTTTTTAGTTTGTTTTTAGTTTTAGCTATTTTAGGGGGTGTGCATCTGTATCTGTGTGTGCAGGTGACTATTACTGTGCATAATTATTAGGCAACTTAACAAAAAACAAATTATACCTTTCAATTATTTATTTTACCATGAACCATATACATCTCAACATTCACAAATATACATTCTGACATTCAAAAACAAAACAAAACAAATCATGACCATATGCCACCTCTTTGCAAGGACCACTCAAAGCCTGCCATCCATGGATTCTGTCAGTGTTGTTTGATCTGTTCACACATCACATTGCTGCAGCAGCAACCACAGCCTCCCAACACTGTTCAGAAGTTGTACTGTTTTCCCTCCTGTAAAATCACACATTGATGATGGACCACAGTTTCTCAAGGGGTTCAGATCAGGTGAACAAGGAGGCCATGTCATTAGTTTTTCTTCTTTTATACCTTTCTTGCCAGCCACGCTTGGATACTTGGACGCGTGTGATGGAGCATTGTCCTGCATGAAAATCATGTTTTCTTGAGGATGCAGACTTCTCTTCCTGTACCACTGCTTGAAGAAGGTGTCTTCCAAAACTGGTATAGGACTGGAGTTGAGCTTGACTCCATCCTCAACCAAAAGCCCACAAGCTCATCTTTGATGATACCAGCCCAAACCAGTACTCCACCTCCACCTTGCTGGCGTCTAGTCGGGCTGGACTCTCTGCCCTTTAACCAATCCAGCCACGTGCCATCCATCTGGCCCATCAAGACTCACTCTCATTTCATCATCCATAAAACCGTAGAAAAATCAGTCTTGAGATATTTCTGGCCCAGTCTTGACTTTCTAGCTTGTGTGTCTTGTTCAGTGGTGGTCGTCTTCATTTCGCTTTCTGTCTCTGAGTATTGCACACCTTGTGCTTTTTGGGCATCCAGTGATGTTGCAGCTCGAAATATGCCAACGGTGGCAAGGGCATTTGGCAGCTGCACGCTTGACTTTTCTCATCATGGCGTTATTTTGCCCTTGTTGTTCCAACGCTTCTTGCACCCTGTTGACTATTTTGATAAACGTTGATGTTCGATGATCACGCTTCAGAAGCTTTCATTTTGAGGCTGCTCCCCTGCAGATACCACTATTTTTTGACTTTTCTGCCTGTCAAGTCCTTCTTTGACCATTTGCAAAGGAAAGGAATTGCCTATAATTATGCCACCTATATAGGGTGATGTCATTAACCACCACCTTTCATTACAAGATGCACATCACCTAATATCTTATTGGTAGTGGCTTTCAGCCTAACAGCTTGGAGTAAGAAACATCATAAGAGGATGATGTGGTCAAAATACTCATTTGCCTAATAATTCTGCACTCCCTGTATATATACACACACACACACATAAAAAACCAACACACTTTTCTCATATGTTGCAAGCTCATAATTAAAATGTGTACACCAAGGTAGAAGAAAGCAAGAACGAATACACTGAGGTTTTACTTAGGCCTGAAGGTACACCATTAAGAACATATTTTACTGTTTAATAAAAGCTATTTATTAAAAAAAAACAATTACTTACAGATATTCAAGTGCATCCAACCACGAAAACGCCTTTTTTGTTATTGATCCTATCCGGTTACCTTGAAGCATTCTTAAAGTAAGAAAGCAGAATAAAATATTTAGGTTTGTGACATTTAATAAATATAAGCCCAATCAAAAATTACCCAGAAAC
>CM070034.1:62033340-62053773 GCA_036250615.1 Ptychadena robeensis | reverse complement strand
CAAAGATGGTGATCGTTAAATTAAACTTACAGCCTTTTTAGTTTTTCTAGTCCAGAAAATGCTCCGTTCATATCTTCAATGGTCCAAGAAATTTCATTGTTCTTCAAATCCCTGTTAAAACACCAAAGGAAAAACATAGTATTACTACAAGGTAGATAAAGCCACACAATGTGGTAACAGAGAAACTGAAGTTTCTACATGCATCTTAGGTCTATGCATGAATTGGGACCATGTTTACATAAGGTGAGGTTACATACCCAGAGGCAATGCTAACTATAGGACCCTGCAGAGAGGACCCTTCTTGCCCTCACATGACCTGAAATACTAACCATTGATAGCCATGATTGCTTCCCTTCTCCACCCCTATTGAGCTACTTTGCACCTAAAGACAATGGCTTATTTTTGAACAGTTTATTTACATTTCCCCTCCTCTTTTTTTTTTTCTTATGGCCTTAAAGAACTGGAAGCACAAAAGGGACCAGTGAAAGAATAATAATTGGAACTGGTTTTTGCCCCAACATTTTTTAAAGAGACTTAAAGGACTTAAAACATGAAAAGCTGAGGGGACAAAGGCAGAGTTAATCGCATGGCGACCATTTACCTCCACAAATTTTACGGTTATAAAACTACAGGCCTAATTATATTGAGATATTAACTCAAATTTCAAAGTGTTACTTATCAATAACACTAGGGTGCAGGGAAAAAAATCTGAAAGAAAAAAAAAAAAAAAAAAAAAGATTCTATACTATATTGAAAGAGCATTTTTTTTATTCACAACGATGGAGATTTAAAGCAAGATCACAATAATAAGTCTGATCCGATTCCCACTGCAATTAGATATCACCTTCAAATCCCTTAATGTATAACAGATCCATCTATAGGCCCAAAAATGAAATATATCTAACACAAAGATTTTAAAAAGCATGTGTTGTTTAAAGCACAGCAATAGGGAGAAGAGAATGACACTTACAGAGTGTTCAGACTGGATAATCCATGAAATGCACCATCCACGATATTACTTATTTGGTTGTTTCCTATAAATAGTCTACCGAGCAGGCTTAATCCCATAAAACTTGACTCTTCTAATCTTGTTAGTTCATTGAAGGTTAAATCTCTGTGTACAAAAAAATTCAAGAAAAATAACCCGTTAGTTTGTAAACCCAACAACATGCCTTCATTGACTATGTGCTGGGCACAGTGATAGATGGACACACTTTTAGGCTTAATTGAAGCAGCATGCACCATAATGAGAGAGACTGTATAACAAACAAGTCTTAGAGAAGTACAAAAATGGCCTTCGTAGTTCTGCTATGGAAAATAAGTCTACAGAACTGTGGTAAGGAACTCATGTTTTGGCATGAAATCTTTACAAAAACTGGAACTAAATAAAAGAAACGTACAGCTCACTGAGTTTTTGGCAAAACTCCCAGGCATCGGGGCTGATCTGGCTGATGGCGTTCTGGCCGAGATGGAGGTGCTGTAACATAAGCAAGCCATACAGCCAGCCTCTGCTAATCTCTGTGAGATTATTATGATCCAACAGTCTGAAAGAAAAAGGGGGAAAACACAGATGTTAAATGAACTTTCTAATGACAAATTTACTTAGAACAGATGAATATTTTTTTTTATTTACTACAAGGCTATTGTTCTAGCAGATCTGTGGCCTGTGAGACTACATCTAAAAATGTGGAAAATATCACCATGAGATTCAGACCAAATACATCCGATTATTTAGAATTAAAGCAGGGCATAGACTTGAAGATATGGGCCAGATCGATGGCCGTTTCGAGTACTGTGCGCGCTCACGGCCATCTATCTAACCCATTTAATATGTGGCCATCGCTGTTTTTAAACAGGACTAACTAATTCCGCTCGAAAACAGCCACATCGGACATGATTGTTAAATACAGCCGATGTCCGTTGCTTTATATGGAAACCGCGGGTCTCCATGTAAAGCATCGGCTGAGCTGGAGAGAGAACAGAGCTATCTCCCCAGCTCGCCAATATCTGACCGCAGCGTGATGACTTCATCACGCTGCTGCAGGGAACATCGTACGGCTCAAATTTCGAGCAGTCTGTACCCTGCTTAAGGGTCCTTTCGCACCTTTAGATCTTTTTGTTTTACCAAAATCATGTTGTATGAGGGACTTTCTAATCAAGTCTACCTGTGTTCAATCGCAGAGGACCCTATACTACATAGTTGTTGGTAGATCTAAAGGATATCTGAGAGAGATCTAAAAAGGTGCACGGCCAGCTTAATGAAGGCATGCCAACAAGTTACTTTGGAGGCCAAGTCACAGAATAAATATAACTGTATGAAGGCAAATGGGCCAGAAAGCTGATGACCTTCTAAAAAGGATTTCTGCTTGGTTGGATTGAGAAATGGGCCTTTCAGCCACTGTTCAGAGTGGGCTGATCTACATACTAATCCAAGGTGAGAATTTTCAGAAAGAACAGACCAGGCTCTAGCCAGGTAAATAGCAGTTTAAGAAAGATCCATCAACCTACATTAGAGTTCATGTACCCTTTATATGGATTATTTTTGCCATGAGTTTTATCCCAATTATTAACTAAATTGAACAGCACAAAATAAAAAGGATGACTTACAAAGTTTCCATGTTGCTCAGTCCCCAGAATGCTCCATCCATAAGCCGTGTGATTCCATTTCTTTGCATGTTCAGAGATTTCAGGGCATCAAGACCCTGGAAAGTGAGTCCATCAACATGTCTCATTCGGTTACGCTTCAGCTCTCTGCAACAAGAAAGTGAAATGACTACACTGCAGCTCAGTTGCAAGATCACAAATTAAATATGCAAAAAGGCTGAAGGCCAAAACTATAATGGGACCCAATTTTAGTTTTACAAGAAGCATCTCTTTTTAGGTTTAGTACTTACAGGTGTTGTAAGTTAGCAAGTTTAAACATCTTTGGTGGAATATGGCTAATCCGGTTCTTGTTGAGCTTCAGTACTTGTAAAGTAGGAGAAAGGTTGTCGAATGCTCCAGGTTCCATAGAGGTTATAAGGTTTTTATTGATGTACCTACAGAAAAAAAATGGGAAACATTGTCACACATAATACTGTTTGGTAGAAAGACGGGCAAACTAAGGCGCAGGGGGCTAGATCTTGCCCTTTTTTTATTTTTTTTTGCAGTCCTTGTCACCTTGTTAAAGACACTCTGGCTCCCCTCCACTCATTGCCTGCAATGAGCATACATAATGCCTAGGAGGTGCCCAACATCATAGGGACGATGCAGTGGTGTGATCATGTGACATGGCAACAGCAGACAGGCTCTAGGAATTATCTATGCTCATGAATGAATGAATGAGCATTGTTTTCGTTGAAAGCGGTACAGGTAATAACAAAAAGAGAACATCCCTTTGATAAACTCCTGCCATCATCAATGATGGCGGCAATGCATATAATTAGCCAAGCAGCCATTACAGACTCTTGGTTTGACCCCTTTATCACATTAAGACCATTGTGGTACACAAGTCAACCCTGGTCTAGTCAGCAATCACAATCATTACAGTTTTACCGCTAAATACATTCACATTAATCTTCAAGATATGTTTCACACAAAAATCGCCATGTTTCAAAACAGAAGTTAAAGCCAGAGAGACACTTACAAGTATTTGAGTCTCAGCACAGGAAACGATGGTGCTTTAAGTTCTGTAATAAGATTGTTACTCAGATCTAAAGTTTCCAGCGACTGGTAGGGTTCCAGATGTTCTGGTAAAATGATATCAATCTTATTGTTTGTTCTGGGGAAAGGAAAAAACAAAATGCAATGTAATTGTACAATAAATTATTATGCCGAGGCAGAAATCTGCCAACGCGCACTCTTCAAAAGAAAAAAAGCATTAATAAAATAAACAGCATAGGGAATAGTGGATGAAAGGAAAAATTTATTTGATGGTACTTTTCTAATACATTACATCCATACACAAGACCAATTGTATCGCTCATGAAATAATAAATAATACAGGTGTAGCGTCTTTAAAAAAGAATGTGGAAAAGCAGCAAAGCACAGTACTGGTTTATTAACAAGGTAATTGCAGACAAGGTGTTAAAGCCATAAATTACTGGAGTGATAAACTTTCCCTTGCAGCATTGCTTGTTACAGCAGGGGCCAGCAATTTCCTGAACTGCACACCCTCTCAATTGCAGGCTGAAAGTGTTCACTTATAATCCAGCCTGCGCACAGTGATGCCTTTGTACACTGTTTTTTTTTTTTACAACACAGATATTTCTTATAGCTGTAAGCATAATGGATTCTGTATCACAAAACATCAGAATGATTTAACATGCCCCTGTGTTATCATAATTCTAGCTTTATGTTTAACCAGAAAATGGTGTTTTGGTACATTTTTCATATTCAATGCTGTCAACGTATTTGTATTTTTACTCTATAGCGATCATTCAAAGACACTTAGGATTTAAACTGAACCCAACCAACTATGTATACAATGCAAGTAACTGGGGCATTCATAAAAGAGAACTCACTGTGGTGAACTTTAAAAAACTATTAAGGGCTTGTTTCCATTGATGCGATTCAGGGCGTTTGCAGCCGCCAACCGCATCCATTGGAAACTTCAATATAGTTTCCACTGGTGCGGTTGTGCGCGTTCGGGTGCGGATGCGGTTTAGGGCGCGTTTATGAACGCTAGCTGTGTTTAGAAACGCATCCGCGCCCCAACTGCATCCACATCTGCATGAAAAAAAAAAATTGCGTTGCAAAAACGGGCGACAACTAAAGGCGCGCGGCTGCAACCGCACGGGAACACTTTAATGGAAACAAAGCCTAACACAGCAAATAAACTTTTTGAGAGGCTACAAAAAGGTGGCCATACATTGGTTGATAAACCCTCGTGCACAGCGCAATGACATCACCAGGTGCGCTCGAGCTTCATCGATTGAACAGAGAATCGATGCACAGCACTTCACCCTTGGTCGCCATCCAAAGTAATGCCAATTAAAAAGGGTTTACATGTCAACATGTTGGTTCCCTGTTTGCTCAAAGAAAGGGTGTCCACATTCTATTCGAGAACAATCGATTAAAAAATTTACCCATGAATGGTCACCTTTAGTCTTGTAAATCTAACTCTACACTTGTCATGGATACCTATGAGCGCACGGACCATGCAATCTATAGGCAAATTACATTTTTCATGGTTTTTTTTCTGCCTAAAACTTCGAACGTCTGTTAACCTCCCTAGCGCACTGCTGAGGTCCAGATTTTTGTACCAAAAGTGCACCATAGACTTCAATGGTACATTTTTCTTTATGTTGTAGGCCTGTAACTTCCCAAAATATGTCCATACAAGGGTCTAATAGAATATAATAGGTTTTTAAACAAAAAAATTTTTTAAATAAATTTAATGAAAAAATACAAAAATCAGGGCACAAAGCTATGCTGCTATGTACTAAATCTCGCCCAAATAAAGTCTCTGGTGCCCCTGATGTGCCCATTTGCAGTTAACCCTCTCTAACCTGGTGTGATGGATGTGGTAAAATCACACCAGGGAAGCGAGGGTTACTGCAAATGGGCACATCTGGGGCACCAGAGACCTTATTTGGGCGAGATTTAGTACATAGATGCACTTTGAAATCAGTTTTCTACATAGAAAACTGATTTCATGTACTGTACTTTCAAATCTCCCACCGCCTCCCCGATGTGACTTCATCACATCACTCGGAAGGGGGGGGGGGGGAGAAGAAACGGAGGCATGCCGGCAGCCTTGTCACATCGGGGACACCGGGACAACGCAGAACTGCAAGTATGCGCTCTCGGTGCCCCGATGTGTACTGGACGGCAGCATCTCGTCCAGTGCTATAGTAGCAGTAGCAGCGCTGGACGAGATGCTGCCGTCCTGACCGCTAGGGCGGTTAAAGAATCTAGTTCAGCTTTAGGGGACCAGAACATCTAAAAAAAATAAAAAAAAATAAGTACTTACAGTGATAGAAGTGTTATATTTGCAGATAATGGTCCTAAATTGGGTATAGTCTTCAGGTCATTTCTATTCAGTCTCCTGTTTAAAGAAAACATTCAATATATTAGGAACTTTATATGAACCTATAAACAAAATCAACAGATAAATAGTTCAAAAAGATTGAACTTACAGTTCACGTAGGTTATACAGATGGATCATTGAAGAAGCTTTGATTGATGAAAGTTTGTTGTGGCTTAAATCCCTGTAATTGAAAAAACAAAAATTTTAAAAGTGCTGCCAGTGATCCTGTGGAACAGAAACAGTAGAATTCCATGTAGGTCAGGGTTGTCCATATCCTGTCTTTGAGGGCCAGATTTGCACACATTTTCAACAATCCCAATAGACCAAAACAAATAAAATAAGGTGTGGTTTGCAAAAAAGTTGAAAAAGGGTAATGCCTATGCCAAAATTTGGTCTGTATATGGCCCTGAGGACTTAAGTTGGACATTCCTGTTGCAAAACAAAAAAAATCGACAAAATCTAAAGGATATTCGTAATGTCTGAATATAAACCAAAAGCTGGTGGTCAATATTTATCTTGCACAAGTTAATCAAATGGAATTTGTGCATCCACATACTAGAGATGGAGATTTAGCGGAAAAGTACCACATGGCCACACACAAAGCAATCGTAATGATAAATTATTCAATGTCAATGTGTGTGGCCAATTTAGGATTACTCCGCTATGACCATGTTTGTTTATTATTAGCAAACACAATTGGAGATTTATTGTTCAAGAACAGGGACATTCCTATTACACATTGCCCTGGAAGGTCAATACTTCAAACATTGCATTATAGGCAAGCTTTTAGATGGGGACCATCTAAGTGACTGTAAAGTTACAACCATATTAGGTTCCACAATGTTTTTATTTTACTACTAGTAAAGTATAGTATATAAAAATAAACCTGTACAAATACCTCAAATCCCATTTATTGTTTACAAACCAACACTATACAAAAACCGTTCACTACCTGTAATTAGGAGTTCAGCAATAGAACCATCCAAGAGCAGACAACTTTCTAAAAATATAGTGAGCAAGCAAGCCTTACGCTTCTTTAAAACCCGAAAATATTTGACATATACACATTTATACCTAGAATTCTTAGTAAAATTATAAAAGAAAAAGCAATCTCAAAGAGAGCTATGTAACCTCTTATGATCCATCAGAAATTTACAATAGGCCTAATATTGGAAATACATAAAAGAGAGAAGGCCGCACAGCTTGGACTATGGAGTACACAATAGCTAAAAGCAAATGCAGCCAAAGCAAGCATATTACTCTCTAAAAATACTTCAATTTAGCTCCAAATAACACAATCTTGATGTTTATCTAAGGACCCCTAATATAAGATGTCCATTAGCAATTTGAATTATGGAACATTGTTCAAACAACGCAAATGAAAAGTACGTATAAAAAAATGTAACATTCAATATATTTTGTATTTGAAGACCCCCCCCCCCAAAAAATAAATACTATAGCAATTTTTTCCACGACCTCCATACGAGTGGGCCATGTTTGGAGAGTGATAGTAAGTACAAGTTAACAAGTAGTTAAAACCAAAATCTGCAGAGGCAAATTAAAAAGGACAGTTTTGCTCCGATCACATTACATCATAGTTTCAAAGCAACTGGAATTTCTTCGTCTTATGCTTGCTCCTTCCACAGTATATAGCAGCACATGCCGGCAATTAATGAAATCCAGATGAAGCTGGAGACAGTCGAGACCATGATTTGGAATTTATTAACATCTGACCCGCGTATAGGCGGAAAAGCTGCTGACTTCACGTTTTCTAATGAATAAACATGCAAATCAGATGAGCGGTACACACAACTCCTTCAGTAGTTCTCTATACCTGAGGCTCTCCGCCTGCCTGGCTACATACTGTTCACAGAAATTACAAAATACTTTTACTATGCATCACAAGTGTAAACTTGCACAGACGATTGAGAACCCTACACAAAGGAAGGTTTTACTAAATAAAATAAATGGACGCAGAGAAAATCTTAGAGGGATGCTGAAAAATTCTTTAGAAAAATAAATCTAGATCTCATGTTTGCCTAATCCGCCCTCCCCCCTGCCCATAAAGAAGTGAGAAAACCTGGTCTCGGGGAATTAGGCACGCTCACAAAAGAGCGGGGCTTTGAAACTACTAAAATACTGCATGATCCACCACAGTGGAGCCAGACACTTTCACTCCGAGCTCAATCACCTATCCATCTGGATTCCATCACTGCAACCACAAGCATAACAACTTCCATTATGCATTAAACACACTCTGGTATTTTAACACTAAAAATATGTACTGCTTTACAATTCCACATTAATCAGGCATGCACAAAAAGAGATCACTAGAAAGGGTTTACAGCCGTGCCTAATTGGCAAGCGAAAATAAAATGTTTGCCATTGACACCGAGACAAAAGGGAAAAAGAAAATGTAAAACCCTCGGCTCACCAAAATCTTTCATTAAATGTGGAAAAAAAAGTGGCTCAATCACTTGAACACTTGGTAAAACAGATCTGCTGTTCACAATGCACCTGGATCTGTAAAAGTCATTATTTAAGAGACGCCTACACCGGTGGTCTCCGCTAGCGCACATGTTTTTGTAACTTTAACGGTTACGCCATATATCTCCAAATAAACCTGCAGCTGTAACCACAATCTGACAACTAAAAATGCAATTCCAAGGCTGGGCAAAAGGAAAATTATTTGAGAAAAATGAAATAAAAAAAAAATTGAAGGTATTTTAAATAGCAGAGTTTTCACCTGTATGTTACTAATAAAAAAATGTGCAGCTGTAGTATAACGTGCTGTACAAATTACAACCAACTTTTACATTACTTAGAAAACATTTAAAGGTCTGTATATGGCAAACTGCTAAATACAACACTGAAACAGAAACTGTGTATCCTGCCAATGGATCTGGAATTCTGTATAGCCGGTCTTGTGATCCAGGTACCACTACCAGGCACCACATCAAGGCCCTGGACCTCCCAGAAGAAGACATACTGTAGAGAAGTAATACAAGCTGGTCCTGGACCGGTTTTATCCATGAATTGGCAATACACAGATAATGTCACCCCTGGGCTGTCTGATACTTGAATCTTGTTCGGAGCACTATGCCATACAAGTCCTTATTCGTACCGCCCATCCTCAATTCAGTACTGTGTTTCCTTATTTTATATAGCAGTATAGCTGGTATGAATTATCTTCCCAAGGTATATCAGAGTTTTTGATAATCCAGTAGAAAATATCAACATTACTGGCTACCGGTAATGAAAACTACAGACTGCAAACTCTAACTTCTGCTGTCTATCACACTAGTTGGCTCCAAGCAATGAATTGGAACAAGTATGTGGCCAGTGAAGTCATAACTACTGCAGAAGACATGTTCCAGGTCAGTGCAGTTAAGTAAAGGATTAATAGGACTATCACAGCTTCAACCAATGATCCCATTCACATTTTACCTTGGCCTCACCTAACCTATCCTTATCACCATTTAGTTATTAAGAGCTGATGGGCACTACATCATTTCACAATTAACACCCTTTACTGTCACTGTCTAACCACAGAGATATACATCTATGGGGATGTTATAAACACACATGGCCAGGAGAGTGGAGTATGTAAACAATGAAACAAGGATCCTAACATGGGAGTAATGCTGGCCATACACTCTGAGATAAAAATTAGGATCGATTAAAACCGACCACTTTTAATCTGTCGCTGAAAATCCGTCAGCCCACATGGTAATTAGCCTTGTCGTGTAGCTGGTTTATTTAATGTAATTCCAGTTACTTTATTTTGTGTTTTGGCGCCTGGGCTTTGGGTTGCTTTTAGTATGTCTCCATTATCCGGTCCCTTTTCCTATTTATGTTCGGCGTTTTGTTTCTTTGCTGTCTTTCTCCTTTATCCTTTGTCTTTCCGCTTGTTCGATCGGTTTGGTTACTTTACGCTCTTCGCGTTTCTCACTTGTGTCTCTCCTCCGTCGTCCGTTCCTCTTATTTTTTTTGCTTCGCGTTTCTGTACCTGAGGCCTTTCTGATTTCTTCCTCCATTTGTCCTCTTTTTTAGGTTGTTCGGGGTTAGTGTCCACCTTCTTCAGGTTGCGTTTTTTACTTTTGTGTTGGCTGCTTCTCTTGCGTCTTATCATTTAGTCTCGTTTGCTCTGTTTTGTTTTGTTTTTTTCCCTCTTGTGTGCTTTTCTTGTGGGTCTCTGTTATCGCCCAGCCCCGGTTTGTGTCGAGCGGGCCTCCTCATATCTTGTGGTTCTGTTTGTTTCTAGTGGGGACGGTTGGAGCGTGGTCCTTTCGGCTCTGATTGGTGAATGGGGGGTGAATGTGCGTGTGTGGGGGTTGGGGGGGTGAGATTGTGGGGGGTGAGGTTGGTTGGTTGGTGGGTTGCGAGGAATGGTCAGGGGAGGAATGTGGTTGTGGGGGGGGTGGTGAGTGAGAAATGTTGGTGGAATGTGGCACATGGGGGGTCGTCGGCGGGTTGGGATGGGGGTGTTAAAGGTTGAAGGGAGGCAGTATGGTAGGGGGGATTTGTGGGAGTGGTTGTAGGGGTGGTTGTATGAGGGGGGTAAGATGTAGGGGAGGCGGGGCAATGTGGGGGGGGCTTGTTGGGCGGGGGAGGTGTGGTTCGAGTTTGTGGGTGGGCTACTGGGGTAGAAGGGGTGAGTGGCATTGGGGCGGGTGGGTGGTTTTTGGGGGGGGTATGGGGAGAAGGGTGCAGTGGAATATGGAGTGGGGGGAGGGGGGAGAGAGGTGGGGTGTGATGGCGTGTGTTCTTGGTGGGAGGGGAGTTGTTGGCGTTTGGTAGGGTTGAACTGGCGGAGGGGGTAAAGGACGGGGGGTTGAAGGTGGCGGTGAAGGGTGAGTTGGTGGTTGTGCTGGTTCACACCCGATATGATACGATCGTAATTTCCGATTTTTACGGTCGTAATTTATTGGGACTGTTCAAAATTTTTATTGGTCTGGCAAAACATCGGGAAACTTCACTATGTGTTTCCTAGTTTTTAACAACCAATTACTGCCAATGCGGAACAACATTAGCATATTTAAAACTTCCGGGACCGGCACGGTTGCTCACACTGACATGGTGTCTAAACACATGTCAGCATATCCTTATAATAGTAGCAAGATTCATATATGTATGTTATATATATTCATTTAATGTAGATGTATGTATGTATGTATATATACATCTGTATAGATGTATGTATGTATATATACATCTATATAGATGTGTATATATATAGATACATATCTATATAGATGTGTATATATATTATATATATACACACATATACATACATACATCTATTAGATGTTGTATTATATATATATCTTTACATACATCTATATAGATGTGTATATATATATATATCTATATCATATACATACAATCTAGTATAGATGGTAATATTAACTACATACATCTATTATAGATGTTGATATATATACATACATACATACAAAAAAAACACATCACAATGGCCGATATAAACGGCGATTATTTCAATGACATCCTCGTAAAAAAAAAAAATTTACGTATCCTAAATTGGACATAAATTGGGATTTTCAATGTGGTACGCGTTTTGCCGAAATTTACGATCCAAACAGATAGCGCGGGTCTGGGATATTGGTTGGTTTAAAATCCCTATCCTAATTTTTTATCTCAGAGTGTATGGCCAGCATTAGGTAAGGTCAGAGCAAGGGATGAAAATTAACCCCTTGCTCGACCTACCCTCTGCTCTGAGGGAACTTTAGGTGCCTTTAGGCCCCCATACAACGGCACGATTCGTGCCGGATTCCGGCGCGGATGGATTCCCGGCCGCGTGCACTCTTCCTCGTTCCGGAATCCCCTGCAGCCCACCTTGCCCGTCCGATCGCATCCGATGGATCGGGGGCACAGAATCGGATCCGAGAAGAACCAACTGTTGGCCTTTCGGGTCCGATTCTGCTCTGATCAGGGGGCGTTGCGGTCCGGGAGGCGATCCATCGACACGGATCCGGCCGTACAAGGTGGGCTGCCACGATCGGATTCCCTAATTGCCTAATCGTCCCACCTGAGGATCCCGGCAGAATCGCCGGAATCGATCGGGTGAGTGATCGATTGGCGGGGAATCCGTGCTGTGTATGGCTAGCTTTTGGTTGTACGATACCATCCTCCACAGAGTCCAATATCATGTGTTCATTGACTACACTGCAAGACATCAGAAAAAAAATTGGCGTCAGATGCGTAGAAATAGAGGCCCATCCAGTTTAGACCTTCACCAATATTCTGTAACCATTTCAATACTACGCCATAGAAGGGGTCAATCTGATATAAATCAAGAAATTGCAAAAACCTGACAAATTAAAAATGTTATTAAAATTCAGAATAAAAGACCAGCCACCTAGAGGCTTACAATACCTGGAGAACCATCTAAAAACCCTCAGCCAATCTAGAATGCTAATCGATTTATCTATCAACATGGGTAGCATTGAGAAATGCCAACCATATGTGTCAACCATAACCTAAGGGTATTGAGGAGTTGCTGAAGGTATATGAAGCAACACAAATACCTTTTTTTATATATCTTTTAGAAGTTAGATTTTTAGCCTGGCAATTTATCATGCTGCCTCCATACAGTTGATAAGGTGGTCAGATTGGCTCACAGGAATGTTAAAAGCTAGCCATACATTGTTCAATTGACATCAAATAGATCTCAATTCGATCGAACGTTTTCGATCATTAAATCTATGTCGATGTATTGACATCGAAGTACACACCACATTGAGGATGCATCAAAGCCCGACTTCAATTGAATTTAATTATTTTTAAATGTAGGTAATCAAAAGCGATTGATCACAGGAGTGATCAAAAAGGGACCAATGATTGTCACAGAGTGATCAAAAAACCCATAGGTCATATCTTTGCATTTTAATCCAGTACATTAAATCGTGGCAAAAGACACTGGGGGACACACATGACATTGGGAGATGTATTCACAGAGATCGCCATTTGCATGCTGTGTGTCAGTGAACAGACACACACAAGCCATACAATGCATGCTGCATGGTTAAATGACTGTATTGCATTTCCCTCCTCCCAGAAGTTACAGTCATGCTAATTGATTGAATCAAATCTCAATTGGACAGGTCAACAACAGTACAAAAAATGAGACACAATGTGGGGACAATCAAAATTTTCCAACTGGGTCGATCAAATTTCGATCGAGCAAAATGACAATTAAATCGAATTTCAACGATCGTACCATGTGGACATGCTTCAATTTTCAATCAACCGACTAAAAAATTGATCGAATTAACAGTGATTGTACAGTCAATTGAACCATGTGTGGCTAGCTTTAGAAGTGCAAAGCGTATATGGAATAAGAAAAAGTCCTCTCAGCAGTATGTAAAAACATTGCCTTCCCTAGTTTCCATATAAAATTTACCTTTTTATCCACTTTTCATTTCCAACATTCTCTTCGCACTTTTTGTGCTTGAGCTCTGTTTGTACAACATCCTGACCACATGTGTCCCTCACACCCACAGAGATGTAGTCCTGTGACTCCAGGGCCAAATGTCACAGCTGTTAATTGAGTAAACACAGTGGGGTTTCTGTCTTCAACTCACAGCTTATTTACACAGATGCAATGCTCTTGAATGAATTTGAGGAATGTTAGCTTGAAAAGAACAACAGAACTGAATCTGCCTTGCAAGATGTGTGTTTATTTGACACATATGCAAGTTGTGTGCAGCTATGCAAACAGCAAATGTGCTGGTATAGTACATCTCCCAAGAAAAAGAAGTGCCTAAAACTCTAAAAAGTCAGATTGTAAGTTTTAGAACTATTTTTTTTATAAAATTCCTACACTGCCGTTGCATGAGATTAGATTGTAAGCCTGCCCGGGCAGGGTCCTCCACTCATCCGGTGTCATATCCTGTCCTGTGTGTACTATAGTGTGTATAGTGTTGTATCTCAGCTCTATTGTACAGCACTGCGTAATATGTTGGCGCTATATAAACAAATGATAATAATAATAATAATAATAATGTGTAAATAACACTGTTCTTATTCTAACTTGAACCACTGTAGGTATAGTGGCAGAAAGGTGCTGTCACCATTATCTATACATCTTCATCTAGAGCCACCAATTAGGCAGAAATCCACCTGAGAAGTAAAGACATTTGCTAAAAACTGTCAGAAAGTCAGAAACTTTCATCTATAAAACAAAGGCTTGTTTGTGGCTGCCTCCAGCACTGAAAGCTACATGCTGCCTATTGCCTGCTCTGTAAAACACCATCTTCTCCACGGCTCTTCAGGCCTGGATGGCCATTAGAAGCAGAAGATGGGATTCCTTCATACACAGGAAACAAGTGAAACCATTTTACCACTTGGCTCCACCTTCAGCATCTTAAAGATGGCAAGACTACACAATGTATCGGGCACAGAACACACAAAAAAGTTGGTAGAACACGGTATTCCTCTTGTGTAATAAATAAAATAAAAAAAGTTGTGTGGCATTTAAAACAATGTTTGCTTTTTTGCAGAAGGCATTTGAATGGCATGTTTACTTGAATAACAGGTTCTTCAAGCTTGGAATTAACTAGGAAAAGAGTTAATTGGCTGCATCTGTGAAATGGCTACCCAGGGACACTTGGGAGTATGATTTGATTTAATTCTCAGGAGGCAGCAATGCATAAAGCTGGCCATACACCTTTGGATCTCTTTGTACGATATGCTTAAGATCTACCAACAGCTATGCAGTATAGTCTGTGATTGAACACAGTATCCTCTGCGATTCAACACAGGTAGACTTGATTGTTTATTGGTTTTGGTAAAACAAAAAGGAGATCTAAAGGAAATCTGACACATAAATCTAAAAGTTGTATGGGGATCCCAAGTGTGGTCAACATTGAAAACACGGATTGTGGCACAAAGAAATTAGAGAAGACAGGACATGAACTACATCATTCTATAGACTTGACTCTATAGAGTTTCATCCAAGTCTGTAAGGGTCTCATGTTAGGCAGGTAAGAGAAACAGCTTCATATGTAAACAAATCACAGGAGCCAATCCCTTTAGCTGTTTTCCTCGGAGAAGGGGGAGGGTAGGTTGGAATAGGTCAAGGTAAGGGGAGAAAAAGAAAGTTAACAAAATATCTTCCCAAGCAAGTAAAGTAAGGATAAAAAAGTTTTTGCCCAGAGTTCAGCTTCAAACAAAAATTTAGGAAGGCCGCTTTCATATTCTCCAGGTTCCTTCTAACCAAGGACATGGCCTTGCTCTAGGTGGTCCTCTTTTCCACCTGATTACATGGACCTACCAAATAAAAACGATGGTTCATCGAGATTTTCTCCATTAATAAACAATAGAACAGAGGATATCAGAAAACTGTCTTCGGTTCTGTCATAACCCCAGGACAGGAAGAGTAAATAAATCACATTAACTTAAGCCCCTTTATGGTTTTCACCTTTCTCCACTCTGGAATATGGTAGAACTCAACTAGAATATAATGGTGTTTTGTTTCAAAGGTAAGGCCAAAATAAGTCAGTCACCCTTTGACTAGATCACCTCTGGCTTTTTACCCATATGTAAGAGTTTGTACAGCTGGAACATGTATTTGTCCTACTATTCATGGAAACATTTTAATGTCCCTTTCCAATTAAATCCACCCTAGGGGGTTATACCTCCTCCTAACTTCCTGGACACTTTTGTACAGTCACTTGTGTGAGACTCAGCAGGAGTTGAAGTGTGTAAATTGAATTCCCTACATTTGAATTAGAATATTACACATGAATGCAGCCAGATGAATACATCATTTCAGTATGCAAACAGAAACAAAGCCTCCAGTATATAGTGTATTCCGTCCATTAGATAGAATCAACATAACACCTTCAAGAAAGTGGCACTCAACATGTTTACTGGCTTAACGTTTAACGCAATCCATCACAAGTTTAAAGCTAGCCATACATTGTCGGATTCCATGGCCGATCGATCACCTATCCGATCAATTCCGGCGATGTCAGCGGGAATCGGAGGTCCGATTGATCGGCCAATTAAGTGTGTCCGATCGCTACATACCACCTTGTCTCACGGATTCCTGGACGATTCCGTGTCCGATCGCTTACTTCACAAATGGCAACTCCCCCTGATGTGTGCAGAATCGGATCAGAAAGACCAACATGTTGGTTCTCTGTCGGATCCGATTCTGGGCCCCCGAACGATCGGACGGACAAGGTGGGTTTCACGCGATTCCGGGACGATCGATTGGCGTGCGCGCGCCCAGAATTGATCGTCCCGGAATCCGATGGGAAACGGACCAGTGTATGGGGGCCTTTACACTCTTTGTCAAGGCAGAGAAAAGATCAAATCAGACCAGCAAATGCCCCATCTACTTGGAGTTCGTACAAAGACAATCTGAAATGCTTCCTCTATAAAATCCAAACTACAACAGTGGTGTACATTACTCCACCAAAGTGGCGTCATGAAAACCGTTCAAGGAACCGCCTGCTTGTAAACTTTCGTTTGTTTCGGCAACAATAAAATGTCCAATAAAACCACCCAACGTGAAACTATTTTTGGTATTTTACTATTACTAAAGAAACGATCACTTGTTGTGAAAACTGTGTTTACATAGACTTGTCACAAATGCTTTTAAATCCCTTTAAGAAAAAAAATGACCAAGAACAAACATGCCTGCAAATAAAAAAAACTCCAACAGTAATGTGACAAATTAGAAAATGGAAATACGAAACTCAGGAAAATGTAATTTTGTGACGGGAGAATAATTACACAGCTGTAGATCTGTGCAGCAGAGAACAAAATGCTCTCCAGATGAAGGTTTTGGGTTACACCACCAAGGTGTGGTAAGAATTTGGCTGACAAATTGCTATATTGCTGGGCTGAGTCTGTGCACACGCTTTTTTTTTTTTTCCCCTTTTCTTTTAGATGGTTGAAAACTGTGAAGACCAACAAGCCCTCAGTGTGGAGTCATGTTGCAAAGAACCCCAAGGCAAATAACATCACTCAAAATTCAAAAGATTGCTAAAAAGGTACCAGCATGGCGTGAAGGATCTAATCAGCCAACAAAATAATCAATCTACCCAACAGTATACAAAGAACGGATAATGGCAGATGATGGAAAGTGTCACTTCATTTACATAGACAACAGCCAAGGCCAAACCACATCACTAGCTCATTTATGGGTTCTTTGTGATCAAACAATAAACTCTTCAATGACACCAGTATGTCATAGAAGTTCAGCAGTGATCAATCGTTAGAGTAAAGAGCCATGAAATAAAAGACATCACGCCCTAGCACCATTATGGGTCACCTAAAACATACAAAGATGATCGCTCTACCATATAAAAAGGACAACTTTAAGCCCCCATACACCTTTAGACCACGCCATACAATTTCCATTAGATCTACCAACTGTGTAGTATAGGGGCCTCCCTGATAGAATACACAGTGATTGGAAGGTTTAGAAAGCTCCTCATATTACATGGTTGTGGTAGAAGAAAAGTTGATTGTACAGAAATTGTATGGTAAGATTGTAAGGTGTATGGGGGGGGGGCTTTACTATGTGCCACTGAAAAACCAACATTATACAAATGTTAGGACACCTCAACCTTGTATTCAGAAGACCAAACATGTGTCAGAACTATTTTGGAACTCAATAGAGAGCATACAAATCAGAGATATTAGCGGTCTTCTTTTGGGTTCTCACCAGGACGAACCTTCAAACAATACAGGTTTGTTATTCACAACAAGGAAAAAGCTTTGATGGTAATTGCACATTTCATTGTTACCCTAAAGAATAGTATTGAGTGACTATAGATGTAGACAATGGTCATTGTGAGAGGGCCTGGAGATATTTGGGAACTTAAGAAGCCAATCAAGACAACTAAGAAATTAAAGAGTATTCAAATAGAGAACAAAAACAACATTATATCTAGACACTACATTTGTATATATCTACAGGCCCCTATACACCTTTAGATTTCTCTGTCAGATTTCCTTTAGATCTCCTTTTATTTTACCAAAACCATGTAATAAGGGACTTTCTAAACAATCAAGTCTACCTGTGTTCAACTTAACTGTTGGTATCTAAAGAATATCTGACAGAGATCTAAAAGGTGTATGGTAAGAGATTGTTACATGGGAATTCACACAAAGCAACAGCTGGAACATCTGTGGATTCCATCACACAGCCATGTGCAAACTCAAATAGATTTAGGTTAACAAAAAAGGAGATACATACACACACACAGTACATTTCATTACAATCCATGCCAACTAACTTTTGGCCAATGATTAGGCACCCCAGTCTCCTGCTCACATCTTCCATGAACCATGGGCAGCGATGGCCAGGGTACACGGTCACCCCCCTCTAAACGATCAATCACAGCACGATGACTTACAATTGCACAGCCCATCCAGGCAGCCGGTCCGGTACCATGTGTAGATCCCCCCGACTACAATCCAGCAGATCCCCGAAGCACCGGCATGGGGCCGGACAGGAGCCCCGCTCCGAGCTCAGGCCGACAGTAAAGCCGAGCACGGCCAGTAGCAGCGCCATCCGTAGCGCCATCCGCAGCCTCCCCGGTGCACCGATATCCAGCTCTTTTACGCAGTCCTTCCCTGGGCCCGGGAGCCGTGCATGCCTCGCACACTAACTGGCAGCCACAGAAACTTCCACTGCAAATCCCTGCACACAACAACTCCGCAAAACTTTCCCCTCCCGTCCCCCCGGCTCGGCAAGGAAGGGTGCGGGGCTCTCTTCCTATTGGTCGCCTGAGCCCCCCTCACGTGATACAAACAAGTCAGTGCCGCGGGGGGATGGGCAGAGGAGATTGGAGGCCTTTACCTCACACCTCTCCATCACAGAGTGACACAGATCTCTGATAAGCACTGATTATTGTGAAGTGTGCTGTCTTCATACGGGAGAGAGGGGGGCCTTCACGTACACTGTGCTATGGCAGTTATTATATACAATAACACTTGTAGAAAATGATGATGAATGGAAACACTTAATATTTATCACCAGGGCAATAATAAATCACATGACTTTTGTGTAAACAGAAACGATGTATATTTATGCCAATAAACAGCAAACAAAATAAACGTTATTATGTGGTTTTAGATGTTTTCAAATGTTTAAATATTAAAATTATAAATACCAAAGATCCCTTTGTTATGCACCAGTTATGCTCCAGTTGTCACCCTATCAAATGCTCTTCAAAGTGGTATAAGAGGCATAGAAAATGTTGTCATGCAATACAAAACCTAGGTAAAGCTGGTCAATTGCGGCCAATTGTGATCTGCCACAAAATCAGCCGCAAATCTAATGCTTAAAAGCTAAATGCAACCCTTAATTGGCTGGGAAATCAATCTAAAGGCTCCCATACACGGGTCCATTTTTCACTCGACTTTTGACGATCACCGCACGCGTTCATGATGAATTCATGAGTTTTGCCCACCCTGAACGATCGACCACACAAAATCATTATCCCCATTTTACCAGAGATGCTCAAAAAGCGTTGCAAATGTAAGACCAGTACTGTAGAAGGTAAACATTACAACAGCACTGAAGGTAGAAGATGCAGTCAGCTACCAATGAAGTTTGAGAATGTATTGTGTGTTTAGTTCTATCTTACTATTAACCTTGTATTTAACTCATCCCCTTTGGGTTTGCTATGTTTATCCTTATTCCATCTTATTCGTTTACTCCAAAACATAAAAAATTAGAACACAGGATAATAAACATATATGAACAATTTAAGCCCCCTATACACGTTTAGATTTTTACCAGATTTTTTGTCCGTGCGGTCAGCCACGGTCTGCCAGTACTAAGGGTATGTCTCCTCTGTGTTTTCAGAGCCGATCCACATTACCTGTCTGCAGCAGCGGCTGTTCTCGCTCTGCCAGTGGAGCCGAGAACACAGTGGAGACATACCCTTTCTTTGGCCAGGGCCACTGGTCCCTATCCAAAGTAATTCAATCGTTATGCCTGTAATAGATTGAGTTGGCTGCCAATTTCGGGCCGGATAAAGGCTGAAATACACGGCTAGATTTTTGAGCTGACAGAGAGATCTCAGCAGTAGCGTGATGACGTCATCACGATACTGCCCGGCTTCCCTGATATCGGGAGCCAGCTGTCAGCCCATCCAATACCTTGAATGGGGACCCGCGGCTGAAATACACTGCTAGATTTTTGAGCTGACAGAGAGATCTCGGCAGACGTCATCACGCTACTGCCTGGCTTCACCCGATATCGGGAGCCAGCTGTCAGCCCGTCCAATACTTTGAATGGGGAACCGCGTTCCCTATTCAAAGTATAGGATATCGAACAAGGTTTCCCAACATGAAAACAGCATACAGGGGGTAGATTTTTTCCCAGATTTCTGCACAGCTCAGTGCCGTGAACGCGCACGGTGCTCAGCTGTGCA
>CM070034.1:61989314-62030200 GCA_036250615.1 Ptychadena robeensis | reverse complement strand
TTACATAGTTTTGGTAGAAGAAAAGTGGATTGTACAGAAATTGTATGGAAAGATTGTAAGTTATATGGGGGGCTTAAGACAACAAACAACACCACATCCAGCTGGATTAGGGGAGGGGTGGCCATGTCCATGGAATTTCTATGGACATGGAATCATTATTGTTTTTGAATTGTTTGAAATAAAGTGAATTTGAACATACCTTGGGTTGTACCCTTCTCCACCACCAAAATCTCATGGAGCTAACCACCCCTCTCCTCATCCAGCTTTGCTGGATGTGGTGTTGTTTGTTGTATAAACAGTTTCATTTCATGTGTATAATATTAGCTAAAAATATTTATTTTCTTTGATAGAGAGGAAAAATCTAGAAACCTATAAATACTTCTTATGTGGGGTTACGTTGCATGCTGATTACAATGTTAGAATATAAAAATAGTTTTTACACTTTAAATTCTTTCACATATTTCTTTTGACTGTTGGGGTTTAGAGAATGTTTAACTAATTCCATTCACTTCCCAAACAAAGACATTTATGTTATTTGCTGGAGTTCCTGCTATTAGTCATTGTTACTTTATATACCTCTAAGGCAAACATAGTGTATTTAAGTAATTTCCTAGTAATTGCGGTCCTTTTTTCTTCCGTATTATACCTACACGACAATCTGAAGAAGCACGTCCCCATGTTGGTAGTAATTATAGTTGACTCTATGTGATCTTATACTCACAACCGTGGAAAGCAAATTATGCATAATTTGAGTGCCCTGATTGCTACAAACACAACCATATGAAGTATTTGGGAAATGTTGCCTAGGGCCTGAAGTATTTCACTTTTAAAGTCTGTAGCCGAAGAACTAGTTTTCTTTTGGCTTTTTTAATAAATGGGCCTATTCTTGGTGAACTTACACCGGCTATGCATCTACTGGAATGTCCTGTGCAGGTGAGTTTAATGTAATCAATAAATTTTTTAATGAAAAAAAAATTTGCCTTCGTGTAAGGGATTGAAAAGAGTTTGGTCAGTGCTGCTAAAACTTAATCCTCATAAGAGTGCTTAGGTGCTAAGTGCACGTGTGGCATATCAACATTTTCTGTACCTGCATTGACTTTAATTATAAAATATAAGCAACTTAGCTTGTGCTGTGTTTGTTTTGCCTTGAAAAACACTTTAAATTATTAAAGATACAAGATTTTTTAAACTTCCTTCGGTTTTTGTCCTCAACATTATATCTTTTAAGATACAATAAATTGTATCTCAATCATTTCCTTTTTATATTTCAATTTTTTTATATCAAGTCACAGCACTCTGTCTCTGCACCACCACCACCTGCATGTATCATGCTAATTGGAGCCATATGACCACATTTAAGAGTATTTGACTTCAGAGTTCCCAGTAACCTCCAGCCTCAGGCTCTTTTAGGAGATTGGTCACCAGAAGTCCAGAGAGGATGAGCTTGTGAAACCATACATGCCTGATCAGGGTTAAAGGCTGCCATACACGGCACGGATTCGTGCCGGATTCTGGCGCGATGGATTCCGGACGCGTGCACGCGGATCCATCGTGCCGGAATCCCCTGCAGCCCACCTTGCCCGTCCGATCGCATCCGATGGATCAGGGGCACAGAATCGGATCCGAGGAAGAACCAACCTGTTGGTCTTTTCGGTCCGATTCTGCTCTGATCAGGGGGCGTTGCGGTCCGGGAGGCGAGCCATCGGACACGGATCCCTCCCGGATCCAGCCGTACAAGGTGGGCTGCCACGATCGGATTCCCTAATTGGCTAATCGTTCTCACCTGTGGATGCCGGCGGAATCGCCGGAATCCATTGGGTGCTGAATCGATCAGCCAGGGAATCCGTGCCGTGTATGGCTAGCTTAAAAGGCAACTTTAACTTAAGCTGGCCATACACGTGTCGGATTCCATGGCCAATTGATCACTCACCCAATTGATTCTGGCGATCTCAGCAGGAATGGGAGCTGCAATCCATCAGCCAATTAAGAGGATCCGATCACTGCATACCACCTTGTCCGAGTGATCGCGTCCAATTGATCGGGGGCTCAGAATTGGATCCGACAGAGAACCAACATGTTGGTTCTCTGTCGGATCCAATTCTGAGCCCCCGATCAATTGGACGCGATCACTCGGACAAGGTGGTATGCAGTGATCGGATCCTCTTAATTGGCTGATGGATTGCAGCTCCCATTCCCGCTGAGATCGCCGGAATCAATTGGGTGAGTGATCAATTGGCCATAGAATCCGACATGTGTATGGCGAGCTTTACTAAGACCCCCCATACATGTCAAGATTTTTCATCCAATCAACTTAATTCAAACAATTTTTTTGTTGATTGTTTGAAAATCTATGGCAGCCCACATGGTTAGATCAACCTAAAACAATTAAAATAGGTAAAAAAAAATTTTGAAAATTGATTGGACGTGCTGGTAAATTTTAATCGGTTGTATTGAAATTGATTGCAATCCCAAAAAAGTTGATCAAATATCTGTTACTATAGTTGGCAAACATACAATCAATCACCGATTTCCCTGACCCCATAAAAATATTTTTAAGTTGATTGAACAGAAAATCTAGACATGTATGGGGGGCTTTAATCAAATGGTTGCAGATGGTACATGGCCATCTACTGACTACCACGTAGTCTTGCTGCTTCAAACCCAGGTCCCAAGTCAAATTTGCCAAGCCTTATCTGCATACTCTTCACATACATGCAGGATCTCTTTCTTAAGCCCCCCATAGACAGGCAGACTCCTCCATACAACTTTCATGAGACCTACCAACAACTATGTAGTATAGTGACCTCCCTGATAGAATACACTGTGATTGGAAGGTGTAGAAAGGTCCTCATATTACATGGTTTTGGTAGAAGAAAAGTTGGTTGTACAGAAGTTGCATGGAGGAGTCTGCCTGTCTATGGGGGGCTTTATCTTTACCCCTTTCATCAATAAGTAATTGTCCAGACAAAAGTTTAACACCAAAATACTCTAGAAGACACAAGCTTTTGTTGGGTGCATAAACTTGATCGCTTTTCAGGGGTCCATGTTGTCTTAATATAGATATCAACTTATCAACTAGTTTAAACACATGAAGAACTGTAAACAGCTTTGTAACCACCTCATAAGCATGCAACACATGTGTAGATATGGGCCAGATTGATGGTAAACCACGTTGCTGTCCATTGCTTTGCATGGAGACCGCGGGGTCTCTATTAAAAGCATCGTCGGAGGTGGATATACAGCTCCTCCGATATCAGGCAGCAGCGTGATGGCAGCAGCGTGATGACATCATCGCGCTGCTGCAGGAGAACTCGAATGGCTCCTATATTGAGCCGTGTGTTCCCTGCTTAACAAAGGGTGTAGTAGTAAATGTCTCTTGAAATTTTGTACTCCTTGGCATTTGTCATTGGTCACTCCTATTTTAAATTTTAGAAATATTTTTAATTCTTTACAATGCCAGCATGTGCATTTTAATTGTGTTATCCATCTACTACCTTTCAATCTATCCTGTAAAGCCCCCCATAGACAGGCAGACTCCTCCATACAACTTTCATGAGACCTACCAACAACTATGTAGTATAGTGACCTCCCTGATAGAATACATAGTGATTGGAAGGTGTAGAAAGGTCCTCCTATTACATGGTTTTGGTAGAAGAAAAGTTGGTTGTACAGAAGTTGCATGGAGGAGTCTGCCTGTCTATGGGGGGCTTTACATAGCCTAATGATATTCTACTATTGTCTCCACAGCAATATAAATTTTTTGACTTGTACAAAGACTTGCCTATCAACACAGCAACTTATAGGACAAATCTATTTAAAGCCCCCCCCCCTACACCTGCAGATTCCTCCATACAACTTTCATGAGACCTACCAACAACTATGTAGTATAGTGACCTCCCTGATAGAATACATAGTGATGGAAGGTCCTCCTATTACATGGTTTTGGTAGAAGAAAAGTTGGTTGTACCAAAGTTGCATGGAAATTGTATGTGGTGTATGGGGGGCTTTACAGTTCTTTTTTTTTTTACTTATTATGGTATTCATAACATCCTAGTGAACTAGAAAAAGGTAAGAACATATCATCTACGATGAGCTTACTCTTGAAATGCTGAAGGTGGTAATGTTGGTGGGGGTGAACCTTATTAACATTATTAAGCTTCTTAACCCCCAACCACATATAAAAATGGAAAGAGATAAACATACCATATGCCAAAGTATCTTCAAGATTTCCTTAATTCTGGCCCCGAAATATGATACAGACATATGGGAAAGTAGGTAAGAATAGAAATGATTGACTTGTTAGATATTCATACAAGTCAGTCATACATGATATCAGTCATACATTCAACAAAAAAGTCTGTAGTGTATTTTATATCCTAGAACTCCCTCTAAAGGTTTAGTCGTTTATAGAGATGAAGACCATAAAGCTGATAAAAGCTTTCCATCTATATTCTCGTGTTTCTGTTCTGTCACTAGCCTGCACTTGGAACAATGCCTATAACTACACTACACTTAATTCTGTAGATGACTCTTCAGATTACTTTTTTCTTTAGTCCAAGGGTCTATGTTTTTTATATCCCACACTAGGGCAAGGATATTGGCCTTGGAAGAAGTCAACTCCAAAGGTGCCCTTACACATACAGATTGGCAAGCAATCGATGACCCGTTCAAGTGCAGCGTGGTGATGTCAAATTAACGTCACCTCGCTGTGACCAATCCGTTGATTGTACTTGAAGCACCACTTTAGGTGCTGGATGTCCGTTATCTGTTCGACAGACCTATCTTTCAGTGGGATCGGTAGACACACAATCGATGACCACAAACACGCAATGGCGTGACTTCAGCATTCGAACAGGCCATCGATTGTGCGCCCATCTTTACATATATGGGCACCTTTAAATTCAAGGTTTGTAACGTTCATACTATACATTTCTTTTAAGAATAGATCAAAAAAGGATTTATCAGTTCTGTATAGGTGAGGTGTCACAATTCTACAACTGAAAATATATATAATTTTTTTTCAAAAATTTTTATTGGGGCAATATGTAAATAAAAAAAAAAATTGTTACCTGTGTGGAGATATCTGTACAGTTGTCTCCTCACCCCTCCTCCTCTGTGAAAGCATCACCTCAGCGCCGCGGCGTTTTGACGATCTCCAGCTGCTTTTCACGTTGATTTATTTTTTTATTTTTTTACTTTCGTTTTGTGTCCATTGACACACATTGTATCTAGCGCCCCCGGTGGACGCCGGCAATATTGCAGCCTCAACTCATGCAAGCCTGGAATCAAATACTGAATCTAAAATGGCGGCTTCCACAGACGTCAGCATGCTAAATGAATATTTTTTGTTTTTTGAGCACTTTTAAGCTATTGGGACAGTTTAAAGGTAAGTAAAAATGTAATAAATTTTTTTTTGTGTTTTTTTGTTTTTGAGTTTAGGTGCGCTTTAAGTAAATGGTAGGAATTGCTTTGATTCTCTGGTGGTTGCTAAAAAGAACTCTAAGAGTATGTCTCCACAGCACTGTGTGATCCATCTGGACCCCTGCATTCAGCGCAGAGCTTGGCAGGGGTCCTGACGGAGTGCATACATATTACCTGCCTGGCAGATCCTCTACTGCACTTCGTTAACCCCTGCATCGGCGAATCGGCTCAGCGCTGTGAGAACAGAGGATCCGCCGGGCAGGTAATGTGTATGTGATCCATCAGGACCCCTGCCAAGCACTGCACTGAACGCAGGTCCCGATGGAGCACTCAATGCTGTGGAGACATAGCCTAGCTCATTATTGATTGTGCTGGTTGATGGGTGCATGGTGGGCCATCAAACACTTAGGTGGTCATGCAGACCTGTTCCTTGCCCATTGTCTAGTTTGATGTTTTATCATGCATGGGGTTTGAAAAATTCATTATTTTTTCAAATCATTTAGACAAACATTTAAGAACTCCTGTTGTTGCTGTGGGTATGTGCCGGGGCTCCCAAACATGGGCCTGTACACCTACAGAAATTGTCTGTAAGAAACAGGTGGGTCCTGTTTACATTTCATATACATCTGTAACTCCTCTCTTTATGGATGACTTATAGTAAAAACATTCAGGAATTTAGGAATGCCCAGTGAGTTGTGTTACCTATATAACAAACTGCTTCCTGATCTTTTGCAGTGCTTTAGTTCCATTCATTCTGACAATCCTTTACAACCTGGATTTTGCTGTTATATTTTTGCTGCTGAGTCTAACCTATTTTAGCAATAACACTGACAGAGGCCTTGACCTTAGCTTGCTTTAAAGCCCAAAACCAAAAATACATCACATTGCACCTTATTAGACTTGAACCATTAGTTTTGTTTTTATAGTATACCTTTGCTTTATTTATTAACTGATATGCATGCAACATTGTATTGTATAAATGTTTTATTAACTAAGAAACCAGTGAATTGCACTCTTCCTTACCATTCAGCACCTATTTCTTCACTGTGTCATGTCAGGAAACATGGCTTTCAAACTTCAAAATTGGCTGCCTTTGCACTTTATATGAGAAATATATTGCGTGCCACGTGCGAAATGCGCTTCACATGCAAAATGCTGAGGAGGTTAAAGTGCTTCAGCATTATTGTTCCATGTTTAATATGGTATCTGGATTTTATTTATGGTGACATTTACTGTTTGCAGTTCAAACACAGATTTTAAAGCACTTTGGTACTATTTAAACTACTTTTTTTGCATTATAACTTCGAAGTCAAAATTGCAAATTTTTTACTTTATGCAAATGTTCGAATTCATGCAAACTCAACTTACAAAGTCAAAATTCCGCAAATAAATCAAAATTTGCATGGGAAAAACTAAATTCAAGTCCAATCGGATTTTCTTAATTTCATCCATCTCTATTCTCTGGCTTTTCTTCCTGAATTCAACTCCCTATTGTAATACAGGCATAGGTATCTAAGGTCCTTACATCCCCAGCATCATGGATGACACCTGGAATGTGCAAGGGGGGGGGGGAATATAATCTGATTACATGGTAGCCAGTTCATATTTCTCACAAGGGAATCTATACCATGACCCATTGACAATGTATTCACTGGGGTACAAATCTTGATCCTATATAAGAAAAAAAAATCATACCAAATTAAATCTTTCAAGCTATCTTTGTATTAATACAAGTAACACATTTGTGTCATGAATTGCCATGTTTGTGTCAAACTTCAATTGATTGTCTGAACAATTATTGGGCATGATTAGAGAATGTAAACAGTCACTGCATGCCAGGTAAATAATAATTAAGTTATTTTAAACAATTTAATTGAGGTAAAATTAAGGGGCTGTGAGGCTCACGGATGGTGTTTTTAGTACAGCTGTGAGCAATATGTTCCAGTGACTGAGCTTGACTCCCTGATGGAAATTAAAATGTTTAGACTATCTTAATCTTGTCTGCATTTTAATGTAATAACTAAGTTGAAATATGATCGTAAACTTTATCAGATCATGAGATTAAGTGAAGAATAATTCAAAAAAAGACCAGAATTTGTCTTGTGCAAGGGAAAATCCCTTTTTCAAGTCGAACAAAAAATAATCTGAAGAAAATATTTTGTAGATGCTATCAAAGTATTTTTTGAAGTAATAGAGCAAAATCTCTAGCAGCCTCAAGACTCAGAATTTACAAACTTCTACAACTGTACACTTTTGCACATATCTACACAGTAGCACTATGTGACTTTCACTAGAAAATAGTTAGGGGTGGATGGCTTATCATCCTAGCGTGTCTCATATATGAGCTTTCAAATACAGCCATTGCCAAATTTCTTGAAATTGTTGTACTGTCGTAGCATGACTGTCGTCAACTAGGCTTACAAAATTGCTATTGGGAAACACAACATTAATTGATTACAAGGTTTGACTAATTTTCTGTCAAAATAATATCAACCACACAGTATAATCGATGGAAAATCGATTCCAGAATCCAATCAGATGCAAACTAATCAAAACGACTAAACACCTGTAAAATACTTTTGAGATTAAGTAGTGGACCTGACCAATCATGGCTCTTTCGTGTGTGCACACTCCGTCGGTTGGCGGCAAAATCTTCCGCGGATCGTGGGTGCCCACATGCTCTGTCGGCCAGAGAACGGATATGGTTTCGGCGTCCCCATACAAAGATAATCATCACGTTGCACTTCGTTGCTCATATATCGGCCCGGCTCATCAGGTTTATGGGGGCCTTTAATCTGGCACAGTACTGACAGACTGCTTTACTGACAGATATACAATATAAAGTGCAGTATTCGTTTTTATGCAGCTAGTTCTAAGCTTCTGCAGGTTTTGATCCTTGATGCCAATTGTGCATGAACAGATTGTTGTCCACTTGTGTTGAAATAAATGTTATCATGTATAATAGCTCTGTAGAATGCGCTGAATAAACAACTTAATATAATCCTCATAAAACAAAAGAACAAAAACAAAGCATTTTCTATTAACATGTTGTGTGGTAGACAAAGAAGGAAAACTGTTTCATAATGAAAAATAAATGTTTTATAGAGTGTAACTAATAACTGTTAATGATTTAATTGGATCTGTAAACTTTGTACAATATGTAAACTTTCATATGTAAGTTTGTAACAATGTGTTACCTAAGCAATCACACCATAGGTTGTCCATCTGCTTTTAATTTCACTGTCAAGTCATTGCTTTACCAATTAGCACCTCCCTGCTATATATTCATGTGTTAAAAGATTTCAGTTTCAAGTAGTGAAGGCAATGGAAACTGCAGATAAACCTTTTATTTTCCCATGATCTTGTTCTGGAAAAAAGTGTTCCATACCTGACTTTGCTGTTCAAACAAATGCGATCATTTCAATCAATTTTATAATTATTTACTAAAGTGTGTGGTATTTATCTGTCAATATAGGACTAGCTTTAAAATAAAATGATTAAACAACTGAAAGAAAGAATAACAAATCATGCTTAATACATACAATACCCTAAAACTATGGTTTAAACTGCTAATGTTTTTCTTCTGTGGCTTAATTTTACTGTTTATTCCATTCTGAAATAAAATCTTTCCATATAAAAATCTTTCCATGGACAGATCATACGTCTACGGCTGTCACAGCTCTGTATGTGAACGGACCTTAGCTGCTGCTCGCATACACAGCCTGCAGAGGGACGATCATCCTTCTGCAAATCTGCATGTAAGCAGGGCGATGCAGCTACTCACATACAGAAGAGGGCATGATCTGCCCGTGGGCGGATGCTTCCCTGCCCAGAGCTGTATGTGAGCAGAGTGAAGCTGCAGCTTACATACAGATCTGCAGACACATGGTCCATCCATGAACGGGACCAGGGGGAAGTCACTGACAGCTTCTATACCTCTTTTAACTCTAGCTTTGCCGCGTTGGACCTCCTTGCTCCAACCAGCAGAACTGCAGTTGCCGGGCATTTTTTACCAGGATGTGTAAGGTGCGCTGTGTAGGGTGCATCATATACAGCGGAGCGTCTTATAAGCCGAAAAATACGGTACCTTATTTTCAACCCATTGCTGTGTGCATGTGATTTTGGTGGGGTCAGCAGCATTTTTCACATTACATTACAAAAGAAAGTAATGGTGACAACCACATGTAATGCTGAGCCTCCATGCTTGAAAGAACTGAAATGCAACAAATAAAAGGGGCAAGCCAGGAACGGGAAGACTGGTAGGACTGTTAAGCAAGCCTATGTTAACCATGAAAACACATATTCTGTGCATATTGTAAAAGAAAGTGTAATTGATAAAATAGTCAGTCAATTGGTATAATGATTTCATTCACTATTATTGTGCAAATATCAAGGCATGTAACACAAACAAGGCACATAATACAAACTCAAGCAGGCAGTCAGACTTCACAAACATTAACCTTCCTGGTGGTCTTTTATTTATTTAATTTTTTGCTTCCTAAAGCAATACAGTAAATGCAAAAAGATTACCAAGCAATGTGTTTGTATTCCCAGCCAGTTTTGTCATCTCCCTGCACATTCCTAGCATCATCAATGATATTTGGGATGTGAGTGTCTGGGATGACTATAGGATCACTGTTTCCATATTGACGAGGGTGCAACTACCCACCTCCCATACATCATTACTGACCACAGTGATATAGATCCAGTGAGAAAAGCCAAGAACGTCACAGGTTTGCCATACCCAGAAATACCGCTAGGGGAGGTAATTGCCTAATTATATATGCATTGATTGGGTTTATTGGTTGGATCAGAACCAGAGGTTGGGTTCAAAAATTATCTCTCATTCCCTTTAACTGAGATGTTTTTTTAAGTAGCAAGTTTGTTTTATATCTAGCTTATATATAATTAGACTCTCACAGTAAACTATATCACCTCAAATTGTGGGTATTAGAATGGAGATCGTTTAGCCTTCTTATGAGATATGTTTGCAAATTCAAATTGTCCATTTTGCAGGAAATTAAAGCATTGTACAGCTTGAATCCTTTTATCCACAATACATCTACTCTACAGATCTGAAAACTTTTGTAAAGCAAATAAGTCAACCAGCATGTTGCCCAAATCAAGTTCCTTTAGGAGAATCCATTCCTAAGTACTTTTTTCATTAAGTGGCTGAGAATGAATAGCATTGCAAAGTGTAAAAGGTCATTTTATTGAAATGGTAAATGAACACCATTTAGCTGTAGTGCATATTCACTTAGATTGGGGCAGAGATGTGCTTAAGTATATAGAAATAATGAAAGGCTTTATGAGCACACAGGAGAGGCATTGTTATACAGTATCTAATTTTAACACATTCAACTATTATCAGTTCAGAGGAGACTTTATACTGATATTAATTGTATAATATTTTACAGTTTTAAAGAAATAATTAGTATAGGTTCTCTAGGTACAGGCTTTTAGAATGTAGTAGCTAGCTTTATGTCCCTTGCCAAGATAAAATGAACGATACATTTTCAGATCCACAATTTTACTCTTTTTTGCATAACTGCATGGATATCTGAAGGCCCCTATACACGTAGCGAGCCGCGGCCGTTTTTGCCGCCGACCAATGTGCGTGTTCAAAATCGGCCATGGATCGCAGGTGCTCACATTGGCCAACAGACCCCTGTCTCCCCAAACTCGGTCGGCCAGAGAAGGGACATGCCTGTTAATCTCTGGCCGATGCCATTAGTTTGAATAGGGACTGGTGTCCCCTTTCAAACTAATGGCTGGCACACAATGGGTGCCCGCCGATAGTCTGAATGATGTAGTGCAGCGCGATGAAGTCATCACGCTGTACTCCATCGCTCGAATGTCGGCCCTCACTCGATACGCATGTGGGGGCCTTTAAGGTAGCCATACATTGATAGATACCTGTTTAATTGACCTGTGATCGATCACAGCATGGTGACATTACCATGCACTTGATTACGGGTCGTTCCTACAGGAATTTATTTGCACATCCATTCCCATTGCAGGGAGGAGGAGGGGGGGGGGGGCTCTGCAGCCAATCCTGTGTGCCTCTCTCAACTTCACGATCAACCGGGATTAACGGACATTCCTGGTTTGATCGACCCTGCTTGAAGGAAGGTATTTCTTTCTAAATTTTCCGTTCAATCGACGACCGGGAATACGAATCGTGATCGATCGAACAGAAAATGGAATCCGTGTATGGCCACCTTTAGTACAAAAAAAAGGCTGCCATACACATCCCGAGTAGGTCAGACAGACCTACTCTGATATGCACTGGAATGCAAACGTGATGACGATGTGATGACGACCCTTTGTGTGCCCTTTGTGTGCCGGCCATTAGCTTCAATGAAGATGCCGGTCTTCATTGAAGCTAATGGCATCGGCTTCCATCGGCCAGAGATTATCGGACATGTCCGTTTTCAGGCGAGCCGAGCTGTGGGTCGACAGATGTGGGCACATGCCGATTAGCGGCCGATTTTTCCACTGACGCCCGTCGGTCAGGTGAAAAAACGACCACTAATCGGCATGTGTATGGCAGGCATTAGAGTGGTTGAAATCCTATTGTCTCTGTATTTTAGTGCAGTTGTGATTTTTTTCAGAGAGAATATGTCGCTGAAAAAAGAGATTATTCAGTTTGCAATATGGTTGACAGTGGTGTGAAGGAGAATACACTGCCTAGCATCCTTTTTGTTTGTACTATAGAGCGTGACAGAAAGTTCCCTAAAATTTGAGAACTGATCCTGCATTGCTGGTAGAAGTGCACTCATGAGTACAAGAAGTAAAGAGAAATCATGAAATTGTGCATCTTTCACCAGCTAATAAACCAGTTTACTGCATGTTAGCCACAACAAAACCCAAACACACTGTAACTCTCTATTACGCTACAAATGATGCTGAATGTAACATGAAATGGGAATGGATATGTGCCTGTGAGGGCAGGTCAATCCTGCTACCCTAACAGTAACATGCATTAACATTTCCCCAGTTCATTAATGTATGTAACTAACAAGCAATAATGTGAGTTAAGGTAAGATATCCAACTAAAATAAATAGGCTGCACTGTAAAGGGATAAAAATCCTTCTGTACTATGAAAATTTTTTCAATAAAGCTTGTATGGAAAAAAAAATCCACACTAACCTTTTTCTCAATCTGCTTTCCATGCACTGACATTAATTTTCAAGTGTACCACCCCCTTGGCTATAATGGTAAATTATTATACTTCTGACAACATGGCGGGCATACACGGTTCGATTTTAAAAAATTTAACATTTTAAAAAAGTTGATTGTTTCATTATTGATTCCTTTTTATCTGAATCTATTGATCGAAAAGTGAACGGACATGTTGGAAAATGTTATGGGTTTTCTTGGTATTTCAAAGGATTTGTGTCCGATGATAATATGGAGCATGTACACTGAACTAAGGAAAAGAATCAATAGTTTGTATATCGATCACATTTTTTTTTAATGATCATTTTAAAACAATTGTGTTTTAAGATCTTATGGAAAGTCAAGCCATATATTGCCCAGCTTTACTGTGTTGCAGTATTAATTAATGTACGTGTGTTGTCTGAGGTGATATCTAAAATGAATGGCTTTGCAAAATAGCAGTGCATGTGATGCATGGAAAAGTTTTATAGCTATGCTTAAATACTGACAAACGCTCTTTATAACTCTCTTTATCTAAAGGCTGGAGTGAAAGATGGTGAATGGAGGGTACTTTTAATCTAATTCATCGAAGTATTCACTAAAACTGCCAGTCGGAAGGTAGACATTAGTCAGAATGGTAGAAAAAGATATACAAGGCTGACAATAGATAGGCTGACACTGACATTACCATGAAAATGACAGACAACGATTATCCAATCCCTTTTAGCAATAGCATACCAGCCAGACCTTTCAAGACTTCTTTATCAGGCAGGGTGATATTTGGCTGCAATTCATGTTCAATAAAGAAAAAAGAATTGACACCGGTCAGCTGAGGATTTAAGAGAAGTTGTTAAATATAAGCAAGCAAAGTGTTTAACCTCCCTAGCGCACTTCTGAGGTCCAGATTTCTATACCAAAAGTGCACCATAGACTTCAATGGTAAATTTTTCTTTATGTTGTAGGCCTGTAACTTCACAAAATCTGTCCGTACAAGGGTCTAATAGACATCCTGAATATAATAATGTTTGAAACAACAATTATGTAAAATAAAAATTTATTTTATAATAAAATTTATGAGAAAACACAAAAATCAGGGCACAAAGCTATGCTGCTATGTACTAAATCTCGCCCAAATAAAGTCTCTGGTGCCCCAGATGTGCCCATTTGCAGTTAACCCTCTCTAACCTGGTGTGATGGATGTGGTAAAATCACACCAGGGAAGAGAGGGTTATTGCAAATGGGCCTCCCCAATGTGACGTCATCACGTGACTCGGAGAGGGGGGGGGGGGGACAGAGGAGCTGGCAGCATGTCACATCGGGGACACTGGGACAGCACAAAACTGTAAGTATGTGCTGCCGGGGCCCCGATGTCTACTGGACGGCACCATCTCTTCCAGTGCTATAGTAGCAGCGCTGGACGAGATGGTGCCGTCCCGACCGCTAGGGTGGTTAAACTATAAAAAGTCTGATCACTGCATCACATTCATAGATTAGTTGTTTTACTTATGAATACAAGTTAGTTAAGTATTTTGCATGTATTAGATTGTTATAAGCTGAATTGTATTATTTAATAGGTATACACAATAATTGTAATATTATTGTATTGTACAATCATTCATAGAAAGAAGGACAAAACACCTCCATAGTTTTGTTTATTGGGGTCTTAGTATAAGTATTGAATAAGTTGCTACATGCTGGTATTGAAGGGTGAGTTAGAGAACTGTGTAGCACTACAGACTAGAGAACTACATACCTTTATTTATACAGTGGGGCAACTATGAGAGAAAGAATCCAGGAAATCACATTGTCTGATTTTTAAATAATTTATTTGTAAATTATGGTCAATATCAAAAGTTCATCTCAATACTTTGTTATATACCCTTTGTTGCTAATGACAGAGGTCAAATGTTTTCTGTAAGTCTTCACAAGGTTTTCACACACTGTTGCTGGTATTTTGGCCCATTCCTCCATGCAGATCTCATCTAGAGAAGAGATGTTTTGTGGCTGTCGCTGGGCAACATGGACTTTCAAATCCCTACCAAAGTTTTCTATATGGTTGATATCTGGATATCTGGAGCTAGGCCACTCCAGGACCTTGAAATGAAGCCACAGCATTGTTGCCCAGGCAGTGTGTTTGGGATCATTCTCATGCTGAAAGACCCAGCCATATTTCATCTTCGGTGTTTCTGGTGTCCTTCGACAGCTCTTTGGTCTTGACCATAGTGGAGTTTGTAGTGTGACTGTTTGAGGTTATGGACAGGTGTCTTTTATACTGATAACAAGTTCAAACAGATGAGGAGCCTCTTAAAGAAGAAGTTACAGGTCTGTGAGAGTCAGAAATCTTGCTTGTTTGTAGGTAACCAAATACTTATTTGACAGAGGAATTTACCAATTCATTCATTAGAAATCCTACAATGTGATTTGCTTGATTCTTTCCCCCATTCTGTCTTTTATAGTTGAGGTGACCTATGATGAACATTACAGGTCTGTTTCATCTTTTTAAGTGGGAGAACTTGCACAATTGATGGCTTGCCCCACTGTACATTCATATTGAAAGTCATTGTACTTTTGTACCTATTCTGTCTGCAAGCTTAACACACTGAACATGTAATGTTTTATCTAATATATTGAAACTTGTGGGTCAGACTGCCAGGTTCTGATTGGATTGCACCAAGCTTTGAAATGTAAAAATTATGATAGCTGTTACTTGTTGCACTTTCTTAACAACCTCTGGAAATTGGAGGCTGAAATTAAACTATATGACATTAAAGGTTATCATCTGCATATGTGGAAAAGTTAGAATTACTAACTACTACTAAATAGAAGTTGTACACTTATTCATTAATCTGTACAGGAAATTATAAAATCAAAACCACTTGAGTTGTCCTAAACAGGAAGTGAGAGAAACATGTTTTGATGACATAATTTAAGAAGTGATGTCCCTTCATGTTGGAGAGGTTTCTTACTTTCTTCTGGGTCTTAGTTGTTAGGATGAGAAGAAAATCTCACAGCAAAGCCCAAAGGTTTTCACTACATATTCACAACAGAACTGCAAAAAGTATAATACAGTATAATATAGAAAGTTCTTTTTTGAGGAAACCTTAAAACTACCTCTCCTTTCGCTTCATTGTCTGTAACCCTGAAAGGCAGCTTTGCATGAAGAAATCATGCCTTTTCTAATAGAACCTTTTTTTTAACCTTTACCAAGCTCAAGATCCAAGGTAAAGAGCTTTCTTTAACCCCCACCCCTGGTGAACTTGGGACGCCAAAGCCTGTTGGACAATACAGGTATAGGTGCTGCACATGCATTCCTGTTCTTAGGGATGACATTGGGAACATGGGTGTCTGCGCTTATGCATATATTTTCTGTCAGGCGATCCAAGAAGCATCTAGGCTGGATCTCAGGGATGGGTTACCACTATTGGTAGTGAAAATCTTCTCTGAGCCACACTCGGAAATACTGCCGGGACTTTCTTTATTGAGGTTTGTTTTGTGCAGCATGATATCTATGATGGGCATATTTTGATCAAGACACCAAACAACACACCCATACATAAGTATGTAATAATTAACTTCTTTTTCTTTAATGTCTATACAAACATGAGATTTGTGCACAATGTACAAGTCTAAAATTGGTTTAACTCACTGAACACTTGGTAACTTGTACTTTTCTTGTAAGATAATGACAATAATTGTCATTTGTGTTTTCCTTGTTTTGAGACAGTTATTCACTTCCTTGGAGGTAACAATGGCTGTAAATGAAGTATAACAGGAACAAATCATTGGAAAAGTATTTCACACTTGATGTTAAATGAAAGCGCAGACACCTTTAATGGGATTTTTTGTACAGGTGTCATATTCATTTACACAAAGGGTGAAACACTAACCAAAGCTATGTGTAAGCTCACCTTTTTTTGCGAGTTAAGGTAAACAGTGGAGGAAATCTTGGCTGATTAAGCACATGTATTAGTGCTATAAAAATATTAAACTAGCTTTATGCCAGAATAGTTCTGCAGACTTGCACAAATATTAAATCAACGACTGGCAAACTGGGTGGTCCAATTGCTTCACTGAACTGATTTTTGTATGATTTGAGCTGTTGTGGTAGAAACCTATTTATTTAATATTAAGGATTTTATTTGAACTGCTTGGGATTGCAGATGTTGAAATATAAATGCTGCATTGCAGTAACACAGATGTATATGAATCTATTTAAAGCAAGAAAAAAAAAGTTGTGGGATGGTTGTAATTGGATAGAATTCCAGGTATAGGAATAACAATATCATTGGACTACCAAAAGTCATCACACACTTAGTTGGCTGTATCAAAAACATAATTTAAAAAAGGATTCACTATGAATCATCAAGTAAAAAGCTTCAGCTTAAAAGTTCTGGTCTAATCAATGTTAATTTACTAGATTTTGATCTCTTTAGAGGATACGTTTTTCAAATGTTTATATGTTGAAGGGAAATCATAAGGCTAGTGGGGTACAACAAATGGATCTGCAGGGTCGCTGCACCTCCCTTTTCCTGGCCACCCAGATTGCATTCCAGTTATTATTATTTCGAGGTCTAGTCAAAAATTTTATTAAAAAGCCACACATTTCTTATTAATAAAGAAAATAAATAAAAAAAGCACATACAGTGCAGGGTTAATCTACTTTCTATGTTATTGGTAAGGTAAATCTAGTTTTCTCTCTATATATTTATATATTATGCTTATATTTGTAAGTTCCTTTTTCAACTGGAGACATTCCTAGACACACAGCATATTATTGGTTATAAATACTAATAAGCAATAACAGCAGGGATTGTTAATCTAATGAATATTCACTTATTTTTCCTTGGGGTTTCTAATGAGGGTTTTCAATTTATTTGTTTATTTTTACTTTTATATTGGATGGACTCAATGAAATTATGCTGGAAACAAACCTAAACTCGCATTAGCAACTAATGCGTATTTCTCTTATAAGTTTGAGCTTTGTTTGTCTGTTTGTTTGTATGAAACAAGTGGACCTGAGCCTCTTTTATTGCCTCTCATGATCATAATAGTTATTAAGCATGATTGGTCCCACATAAAATCTACAATGTACTGATTTGTTGTTTAAGGATATTTCAATAGATTTCACCAACCCCTAAATGTCTTCAACCTGGGAAAAGTCTATAGACATCCCCTGTTCCTTTTGCAACTAAATATTTTTTATATTGTCCATAGTCCCAATCGACTCAAATGGGCCAATTCATTGTACCTATAACACTTATTAAAAAAAAAGACCAATTTCCTCACCAAACTAAAATGAGAAATATCCTGATCATTATCATGGTTATAGAAAATGTTTTTGAAATGTGTTCTTAGGATCAAATTCAAAATTAGATACATATCTCCAATTTCAACATTTGCTTTGTTGTCTTTGTACTATTTTTTATGAAAAACTATTTAAAAGCCTTGTAAATGCATTTTGCACAGTGTTATTATTTTCAGAATGTTTTACATTTATCAGACACAGGAATCTGAACTGAATACAACACTATAAAAAAAAAGTCCCCAATATTTTTCATGTATGTCTGATTGTGGTTTGGGTAAATAATCCAGGAACAAGTCTAGGCAGGTGCTGATTAGAATATTCTGAAAAGACATTACACCTAGGCTGAGGGAAAGAATGTTTTGGTTTTTACAATAACATAGGAAGAACAATAGTGTGCATTGTGTCCTGTCTTGCTGCTACCTAGAATCCTATGTGCTTTTCTTAGTTCCCACACTAAGGAAGACTTTTTTTCTACCAGACAAAATCTATAATACACATATTACTTGTTTCCTTCAGTGATGGAAGAACTTCTAGGCTTTTCATGTAATGAAAAAGAAAGTAATCGCTGGTTGCTCAATATGCTCAATATTTGGTGCATATTAAAACGCCCTATTTTAGGGATGGTCGAAAAATTCGCAATGCAAATTTTGAAGTAGAAATGATTATTTGAAATTTCAAGATTTGGCCCAGGGTTTTTAAGGGGCTTTAACATAGTGTTGTAGTTTAAAACCAATTGTATTTACATAAATAGTTAAAAACATAGTTAAACATAAAAAATGTTTACACAGACATAAAGTTGAATTGGTTGGTATGTTTGTTCAATAAAACTTATTTTGCCATTAGGATTTGTCAAGGAGGAACTGCATCATCAAATCAATATAGCTATAATGATACACACTAATATAACACCATAATACCATATGTATATGTTCATATCTTCTAAACTGGTCTTTGGAAGTCTTTCAGAATACCACATTCTATGACGTTAATTAATTGATCATTTAAGAGATTTACTTATGTGTTTGTAGCAGTAGGAGCTATATACCAGACTCCTAAATTGCTTGCCTAAATTCCTTCTTGAATATGTTTACAAGACATTATTAAATAGATTTACATTACATACATTAGGCCTAAAACAAATTTATGCACATAAAAAGTAACTTTTTCTGCATATTGAGCGTTACTTTGTTCATAATTTGCCTATCCTGATTCCATCTCATTGTGTGTCTTAAAGGTGGGAAGATACAGATAATTTTTTTCAGTTCCATCGGGTAAAAAAGCGATAATTTTAGTCAATTGTTTGGCAAACTATTCCTTTTTATCTGAAACCATTGACCAGTTGAAGTATCTGTTTTCTAGGTATTTCTAACGATTTGCATATGGGGCATGGGCACAGAGCTAAGGAAAGTAATCAATGGGTTTTGAATTGATCACAGTGTGGTGGTATAATTAATTTTCGTGAGACTGACAGCCCACATTTAAATCGGGCAAACCAATTTAGGTTTATTTTAAGATTTTCACAAATTTAAGATTAATTGTACAAAAGTCTATCCATGTATGGCTAGCATTAGTAAGATTATAGCCAGGGTAAATAAAACTGTAGCGACCCCCATATGTGAAGCTGACCCTCCATGGTTGAAAGGACTGTAATTCAGTGAGTGAAGGGGGTGGGTTAGGTTAGTTAAGGAGGAATAGTCTAAATTATACTGGATGTCTATATGTCATCAATCAAGGTGTATTTAGTAGGCTGTACAAGAGAACAATATGGAAAGTAAGGCTGGAGTTCAACTTTAATGTCTAAAATGTATTAATATCTAGCAAGGGAAACCAAACTGAACAGCTGGAAATCATTTAAATTCTGTTCGGCATTTCAAAAATCTTTTTACTACCTTAAGTGAGTTCCATCCTTCACTTCTTGACCCATTGTCATTAATTTCTTATTTTATGTCAGTGGATTTTAAGATTTCATTTTCTTCACATAAAAAAACTAATTTCTGAATTACAATGCTGTTTGAATGTATTTTATATGTTGAGCATAGTAAGGCATGATCAGCTATAAATCAAATCAAACAGGTGTGTAATTATGAGGAAACCCATGCGCTATTTCAGGTGTGAGGGCTGAAAGATTTTCATTGCATTTTCCATTTTTGCATAATTTTTAACAAATGCTCCTAATTACAAATGCTCCTTACAGTATCTACATCAGGAATTTTCAGATAACCAGGATACTGATGAATTCATTTGCAGGTTTGTATCAGAAAGCATTAATAAGTTGTTTTCTTGGCAAAAGAGTACTGGCTTTTACATTTAATACACAATTTCCATATATTATGGTCTATCAATTCAGTAAAAAACAGAATCCATTTGCAGATGATTGTCAAACCATCAAATGAAAACATCAAACCATGTATGGACACCTTTAGATTGAGTATATTTTAATTTTGTTAACATGGTTATCAGACATTCAGAGCTGTCTTGTGATTTTAGCTGGTGTTATTTCAAAAATACTATTTAGCACTCCCTGTTATAATGAAATACAAAGTTTTTGCATGACCAACCTTTAAAAAAGTATTGTTTATGTCAATTCATAGGAAATTGATTCCTTTTCTTCTTATTACGATTAAACAAAGTATCTAAAGGGATTTTAGGTGTTTCCATCAATATGTGTCCAATTGCAGTTTGAAGCATGGACTTTAAGTAATTAGTTATGCACTAATTACACTGTGTGCTAGTAGGATGATCAAAATCATAATGGACTGAAATAAAAGTTGATCAAGCAAAAGTTGTTTCATGTAAGGCCAGTAAGTACCTACATGGTAGATAAGAAGACAGACAGTGGAAGTGGTTAAGCAGAAATAAACCCCCAAATACCCAGAAGTAATATAGGAAGGATTGATACAATGTGCTCCCTTATTCCCTTCCATCTTCACACCATCCTAGGGGTCCCTGGAGGTCTCTCCCTCTGCTCTTAGGTGGGACACTTTGTAAACTTAAGTCCTGGGGCAAACAAAGTTGAATAGATTTATCGTGTTTCTCTCGATGGGGGGGGGGGGCTTGGCTTGAGGTGAAGACCGCAGCGGACATTAGGGTATCCTACCTGAACTGAAGACTCTCACATTAAGAATTTCTACAAATTGTCAATTTGTAAAAGAAAACCAAGATGGCCTCATTGACCTTTTGCTACAAACCCATTAAATGCTGCCCACTGAATTTTCTTCCATAACAAATTCTATTGTAAACTTCAATCTTTGAAACTCTTTGAGTGTTCTCACAATACAAAGGAAAAATATCTTATACATACAAGTTAACGTCCACTCATGAGAGCATGCTATTTTTTATGCTGGAGTTGAACTCAGACATACAAAACTTTCTTTATGGATCTCATTAGCATAATTCCTTGGTAGAAGCTTACATTCAGATGGCATAGAAAGTTGAATAGATCCATATCTCCTCTGCCAAAGTGTAAAAATTCTGGATTTATAATTCAATCTTCTCGATTCCATAGAATGCTTTGTTTTCTAAGCTTGGAATCTTTAGCTGACAAAAATATCCATTGCAACCAACTGTGAAAGGACTTACATTTCATTGGACTCTAACAAGTGTATTATCATCAATGAAAAATTAATATGCATACTCAACTGTTAGTAATGCTTACTTCTCTTTTTCCTCTTTGTTGATGATGTTATGCTGTATGTGATTCTTTTTAAGGTTGTTATTTGAATTTGCCTAATCTCTCCTTTTGTATAGAAGACACTTTTCTTTATACAGTAGACTGTTGACTTGCAAACCTTTATAGTTCACAAGGGTTGGCTGTAAGTCACGTTGGTTGTAAGTCAAGACTAGTGATGGCTGAACATGGGCCAGATCCTTCCGTGAACAAAAAAAGTCCGACGTCCGCCTGTTCGCGGGCAGATTAAAATTCCCCGCCTCTCGGTCAGTGACGTCACATCCGGTACCTGGAACGCATAGTTCCTGACTTCGATTGCTGGATGTGACATAACTGACGTCACTTCCAGTTTTCAGAGACGGCTTTTCACTAGAAGACCGGGTTCTCTACCGGCGGGATCTCGCTGCTCCTGATTCTGCCGGAGGAAGAATAGTCAGCTCCTTCTCACTGGCAAACGAGGTGGGTCGAACACCCATACTGCTTGCCGGCCTTGCGGTCAGTTCGGTCATAACTAGTCAAGACTCAAGAAGACTCAAGAATTTTTCCAATGAGAAATAATGAAAATACCCATAATGCATTCTGAACATCCAAAAGCTTCACGTATCTAATCTTTTTATAATAAAAAGTGTATAATATGGGTCATTTACCAGAAACCCCAAATCTTTTACAGATGTTCTCACAAAAAAGTTAAAGTAAGCCTAGCTTATCATAAACAAAGATTTGTAATCACCATTCAAGTTGATGTCTTTAGCTTTCAGGAAAAAAGGATGAAATGGAAGGTGTTTTTTGTTTAAAAGGAGAGTCCCCTTTTATAAGAACATCAGGAATCTGGCCTTGTAGCTTTCTCTAGACTGTTGAGATGTTCTACTTTAATGTGCTATACTTGTTACAGGTCACATGAATGCCACCACGCAAGCAGAAATAACTTGAGTTTGCAACTCAAGTTGGTCTAAAGTCTTTGAACATACTTTAATAACCATACTAAACAAAAAATGCTGTGCACTGTGGAAATTGTGGGTGCATTTTTTTGCTACATGTCAATTTGTCAAGCTTTTTTCAGCTCCAGGATGATGTTGGCCATCATGCAACCCAAAAAACTAGCAATCCTGGACCTTTAAGTAGTAACTAGGGGTTAGTAATTGCAATACAAACTGTAGTTTTTTTTCTTCATATACAGGGTAGCAAAATAATAAGTTAACAAAGGTTGAGTTAAAGAGGGGACATCTCCTACAACTAATGGAAAGATACCTGCCCTCTGACCAAATGTAATGCAGGATCAGCCGCTAAGCCACTGTTCAAAAGATTTCTGAGACAAGACCAGGCTTTTCTACAGGTTTTTTTGCTAAGATTAAGATGCGAAAGTGATGACAACCTGCCTTGCTAGCGTTAACAAGCATGTGAAAGAAAACAGTGCTTTGATATCATTTTTCAGGTGGTTAATCCGAGGAATTATGTAACAAACTAGACAGAGCAGTCTATTCTCAACAGGGAAATGAGCCTTTAATCTGTGATGATGGTGATATTTTATGTGTATGACTTGTGGTTGAACTTTATTTAGCCATATTACACTATTGGCCTATTTGACTATTGGTATTGTTTCTGTTTAAAATAAAATTTTCTAGAAATTTTAACTCAGAGTTGTTATTGCTGAACAGTCCTTGACTTATATTGAGGTGAATTAAAACTACACTGCCTACTAATGTGAGGTTTTGAATGTTCAATTACATAATCATAAGAGTTAAGATGCAATACAAGACAACACAACACAACACACGGATGCAGGTTTTGACACAGGAGGAGATGAGGGCCCTGATGGGGCTTGTGTTGGCATGTCCATCATTTGCTGTATTAAAGTAGCCATAACTTAATACAGCAAATAGTCAGATCGACCAGGATCCTCCAGCATGTCAGATCGCACAGTGATCCAACATGTCAGTAAATTCCCGACCGATCCCATTACTTTGGATGGATATGCACACAAAGGGATCCAAAAGATCCTCTGAGGTCCCTCATCTATCGAGTGAGAATCTGCCAATGTATGGGCACCTTAAACAATTGAATTATTAAAAGAATAAAATGTAAAGACAATTGTTTAAATTTTATTAATCTTTTGAGTTTACTCTCTAAATTATATGTATCATCATTAATATTTAAATTTAAGCACAAAGGATGCCCATAGATGCACTACATAACTTGTAAATGCTGCTTTACAAAGTGAGTAGGTACACTACTATGGATGGATTACTTTTGAATTATAAAAGTTATGATTGGGGGTAAAAAAGGAAACTCTAAAAAAAATCTTGTTTTTGTGTGTAGGTTAGTCCCACCCATCAAAAAAAAAATTAGATCTTCAGACAAACTAGTAACAAGGGGAAAAGAGAAAAGCAGCTGTTAAAACATTTGGGCTGGTTTCACTGGTGTACGTGATATTCTCATCTTATGGTCTAATGCCGACATCTGAGAGGAAGACATGGATCATTCTGAGCTTTCCCTTGATCATGCTCTGACTCTTGTCTCCATTGTCTCTGTTTCTCCTTCTCAGCCTCAACATTCTTTGCAGATACTTTCAGATTTATGTATAATTTGGTTGGCAGATGTTGAGCATGGAACCACATCACAGTTTCATCTACAGATCTGGCTATTTCATAGACGGAGGCCACATACGTTTTTAATTTAGATTCACTGAATCACATAAAAGTTATTTGTATTGGTGTGCAGGGTGAAATCTCAAATTCTCCCTTTCCAGTGACAAGATATATAATATACTTTGTTACCTTCTTGTTCAAAGGTAATGTTGAATTCTTGTTCTATTCATAAGTAGGCTAGTCTGATGAACTAGGGTTTTCATGTCTTTTGTTTATTTCTTGCTAATTTGTTCAATTTCCTGTCCCTGAGCCACATTCATCATATGAACAAATCTGTTTTCCCCTGTAAACTTTGAGGCCCAGGGAAATATATGCTATTGGTGTATTTCTGGCAGCAATGGGGTCCCCTTGGAACATTGTTTAATTAAACAAAGCTTTCTGCATTTATTCAAATAGATCAAACTTTAACATATAAAGAAAATAATGAGCCAGGAATATAAAAGATAAGCATTCCTATGCTGGCCTTTTGCTTAATGAAATGAAAATGAGTTTTCTGTAAATATGTTCTATGCATTATACCTGTAAAATATCTATGCAAGTATTAGGTTTGTGTATGTTTTCTGGACACTATCTTATTCTTATCATTTATTTACCCACCTGTAAATGTTACTGTTCTCTATCTTAGAAAATAAGATTCCCTTCTCAGAATTTCCATGCTTATTTTATTTTACTATTTTATTAAATCAAAAATTATATATTTTTTGTTGATTTTCTCCTGCTTCTTTCAATCACTTCCAGTCCTCCACCTGACTAAATGGGCTAATTGGTTGTTTATGTCTAATAGGCTTAGGTTATGTTCCCACTTAGGCCATTAATTGCCTGCACCCGCGATTCATCACCTGCAAAATCGCCAGCAGGCGATTGACAGGCAATTTTCACAGGCAATTTTCACAAGGCCCCCATAGAGAATGAATGGCTGCGATTTGTGATCAGCTGCACACGCAATCACAAATCGCCTCTATTCATGTCTATGAGCACGATTAGAGGGAAATAATCACGGCTGCCGGCCGTCAGAGGGCGGAGACCCGTAATTTAATTGCGGCTCCAATTGCAATGGGGCGCGATCCTATCAATGGGGACAAGCCCATTGAAAGTAGAGTAGATATTTGTCAGGCGATTCTGCCCCCAATTGAAAATCGCGAGCACAGGCTATTATTCGCCTAAGTGGGAACATAGCCGTACAAAGGATGTATTATGCACCTATACCTTGTTAGGCTTGCCATATATCGGTCGGCTTTTGCACGATTGATCTCAGTTTCAATCGTGTTGTGTGAATTTCCAATTATTCCAGTCTAACATCGATTGATTGTTCCACCACACAGTTTGATCGAGTTAAACACAATCAATTTACGATCATACTATGAAGCCTTTGTGTATTACGATTGTAAATGAAAAATTCATAAATTTCATCATAAAAAGGATCGTAATTTGGAACGGAAATATGATGGTAATTTTGATCATAAATATAACTGTAAATTTGATCAGAAATATGATCTTAATTATGTTAGTAAATATGATCGTTCGAAATACCTAGAAAAACTGTAATTTATTTATACGATCAAGCAAAATATACCAATATGTCCAATAACTTTTCGATACATTTTTTGTTCAATTTCAATCACTTTTGGTTTATCATACCAGGTGTGGGGAATTGTTTTCTGTACAATCAATATTGATCATTTTAAATTGATTGAATGGAAATATTGAACCGTGTATGGCTAGCTTTAGAATGCTCTCCATCTCAGGAAGCCTCTTCTGGCTTTTGGAGTCTATTGTTCCAAGTTGTAAAGAGAAGAAGACTAAGGAACTACACATAGACCTAAGCACCAGAAGAGGGCGTGGTGCAAAGAACACAGGTTTAGGTAAGTATAACATCTTTTTAAAAGCCCCTAGAAATAACATTTAACATGTAACCCATGCAATTGGGTGTGGTTTAAATGCATGAAGCTTAGCTTCAGAATATCATCCAAGCAAGTTATTAATCCAAAACTGTATGAAACTGTTATTTCGATAATTTGCCTTAGGCTTGAAAATGAAGAAAACACACAATATAGCATATAATGTAATGATAATGTAATGTATACATTGCATATTCCTGACTGTATTCCTAACCAATAATGTGCAATCTTTAGAGAGCGGTAGTTAATATTCTTGTAAAAATTATTTATGGAAAATAGCCACAGACTCTCAATTGAACAAACCTCCATACACAACAACAAATAAAAAGGCCAAACTCATTGTCTTTATGTTTAGCGCTACTAGAATGACAATAGCCCTTGCATAGAAATCACTGACACTGTCTTTTGAGCAAGTCAAAACCCGTATGAACGTTTTTTTTAATTAATAGCTTCATTAATTATATTATATTCATTAATATTAATGAAAAGCTGATGGTCATTGTGCAGGACAAACATGATTTGTTTCTCATAATTTGGTCTCACGGATCATCCCGGAGACCATAGACCTGAGTTAGTGTTGTATGTTGGCCAAACTATATTTATAATTATTATTCATTGATTCTGTCCCTTATGAAATATCCTACATTAGATACATTGTACAGATCTTCATGTTACATACTATATTTAATTTAGCCTATTACTATAATAAAAAATGTGTGCCATACTGTTTGTGAAAATGGATAAAGCCTAAAGAGTAATCATTTCTCAGTTTCCTACAAGTACCAGGGTGCTATTTTTCGTTAAAACTTCTATCTTGGGGAACAAACCTCATGTAAAACCAATTATATTTTGACAGATGAAAGTTTGATTAAATTTGTATTTCTCTCTACAGTCTTGTACATTAAATCATATTCTTAACTTTCATACGAAAGAATGACTACTTTTGAAGGTCATGATTTAGCGTCTTATTATAACTGCCGAGTGTTAGATTCTTATGAAACATCCATCTTGTACATTGAGTTTTGAAGATTTGATAGTATTACTTTGTCAAGCCAGAAACTGGCTTACCTAATGAAACTATAACTAGAAAAAAATCCTGGAAATGTAAAAATATAAATATGAATTTGTGATAACTATAACAAATAAACAAAGAAAAATATACAGACCTAATTAAAATGGGAAGTAAAGATGCATTTAAGTAAATTATTGTCATTGATTTTGGTGACTTTAGTCAGATGGAACAATGTTTGAATTAACTGTGGAAATCTTCAGATATTCCACAGAAAACTCAGGTTTGTAATGGTTGTGCAAAGTTTGTTTGTACCACATTGCCCAGTAACCTTTGTTTTTGATTGGTAGGATATATGTAAGTTAGAAATGTTGTTTATACTAAAACAGTCTATACTAAATAAAAATAAATACACATGGAACTCACTACTTCGTAGCAGCGTTTAAATTAAATTAAAGTTGATATGCAACATGAGATAACACACAGGTACAGGTTATCACACAAGAAAAGTTGAGGACCCTGCCCTTGAGGACCTGTTCCCTTATCGGGATCTATTGAGCTAATTATTCTGACTGCTATGTGCATGTATTAAGGAGGGAAATGGGGTTGTCTGGTTCGAAACAGCCTTCCTAAGTATGCCAACTTAAAGGAGTAATATCACGTTATTCTAAATCCATATTAAACCCTGTGACACATGATGCAGTCCTCGAAGACAATCAATCTGTCTAGGTTTAGGTTTACTTTAAAACAAAGCACACAAAAGAGAGAAAGGGTTAGGTTAGGTCAATGTAAAGAGTGCACTTGAAGTTTTAGGTGCTCATTTTGTGCTGTAGGTTCGAGAAGGTTGAAATACAGCTCCTACTAAATTTTTATTTATTATCTTTTGGTAAAGTGGAGTAAAAAATACTACAATCTGTGTTGCTGTCTGGGGAAATTTTCAATCATCCTAGCATACAACCATTCCATTTTATAGGTAAAAAAAAAAGTACTTTCACCTTTACGATATGGAATGCCTTATTATTCCTTTTCTAATACATATAATAATTTCATATCCAATTCATACAATGATGATACCTTTCAGCATGGCTTCCAAAAGCCTAACCATACAGAGTGCATAGGGAAATGAATCTTGAGAGCTGTAGTTCTGGCGCCAAGTTCTATCAAGAAATTTTAAAGGAAGAAGTGGACTAAATAGTAGTTAGTGGTTAGAGATAGTCACAAAATGTTTGCAAAACTTTGACTAGTTGGCTTTGGGAATTAATTACAAGGGCCCTGAACATGGTATCATACTTTTTTTAAGATGTAGGATAGGGTTGTGGGAACATTATATAGTTTTTAAATACATTAAATTCAAATTTAATTTGAAAGTTGGCCTTAATTTTAAACTTAACTTATGCAAAAACGTTATGTGCTAGAGTAAGGCTATGTTTCCACTGCGTTTTGGGATGTGCTGATACACAAGTTTAGCTAGTGGATTTGGGAATTAATTGTAAAACTCTGGAACTTGGTATCATCATAAACATTATTGGATAGAAGGGTTGTAAGAACATTAAAAATCCCTTCACAGGAATGTCGGTGCATCCCATACATATACATTACTTCCCACGGCGTTCAAGGGGTTCACCAGATGAGCTGACAGCGGAGTCTGACGTACTGCCCAGTGTTAACCTCTTGGCTGTGGGACAAGATGAACGCCGTGGAAACAAGCGGGTTCCGAAGTCATGCATATGTATTGGATTTACAGACATCCTCTTTAAGGAATACGTTTAACGCAGGTGATATCCCTAAATGCCATGGAAACATAGCCTATTAGTTTTCTTTTTTTCAATGTACTCACAACCCTTCTATCTAATAATGATACCAAGTTTCGGGGTTATACAATTAATTCCCAAATCCACTAGCTAAACTTGTGTGACCTTCTCTAGATAAGGCATAACTTGAATAGGAACTAATGACAAAGTACTATAAAAAATAAGGCATGAGAGCTAGGCGCTACTATGAGAAGCATGTAGTACAACAAAGCTTGAAAAAAATATAATGTAATAGCAAGAGGGTCTTTTTATGCAGCTCCTAAAGCAATATTAAAAACAAAAAGTTATTAATATCACACTTGTATTGCTGTCTATGTCCCTGGTATGTAGATTGATTAATTGAATCTGACCTGATGGCCAATGTAATCAAGTGGTATTTGAAAACTCAAAATTAGAACAATAATAAGAACAAGACAAGTGATAAATTATAAAATAATAAATGCACAAACAAAAAAATAACAATTATAGGAATTGTTCTGAAAATAAATTTACTTTCTGGAAGTTAGTTGCCCTTCCGGATTCTACTGGAACTAGCCAATCACATAGCAATGCAACTTGAACAGTTAAGGTATTTCGATTTTCCGAATGTAAGTTTATTTTCTAGACCTTTAAAGCTTAGAAAACATCAGCATATGATTTCTGAGGAAACACCCCTTTTTTATATAATGATGCACACAATGTCTGTTTGGTCATTGCAAATAATAGGTTCCAAAGGAATTCAACTCAAAACACACTTATTATACTTATTGTTTCTTATGTCAAACACAAAACAAGTTTCTTACTTTGAGTGATAAAAACAGATTCACTTGTCTTCAGCTGCAAGAAAAGACATGAAAGATTTTGTGCATTTGGATTCAGAAGAAGCTTGAAATAACAATTGAATATGAAAAATATACAGGCACTGCAGTAAACATCTCCTTTTGAAACAGACTGGCATGCCTTCAAATAACAAAATAGCATGCGTTTATTCTTCTGTAGTTACAAAATGTTATGTTACCCTTATTACATTTTTAATGTACTTGTCAGGGTATTTTTTGTTCGTGTGATTGAATATTCCTCTAGGTTTGACACACTGGGAAAGAAAAACATTCAGAAGAACCATTTAACTATTTGAGGCTTTCTGTACCTAACAGATTTTTTACACAGATTGAACTGCATGTTTAAACTGACCATACACCTTTAGATCTCTCTGTCAGATATCCTTTAGATCTACCAACAACTATGTAGTGCCGGATCCTCTGCGATTGAACACAGGTAGACTTGATTGTTTAGAAAGTCCCTCATATTACATGGTTTTCGATGTACACCACATGGGGAGTGTGATTATTGTTCAATTTCGACTGCAAAATTCATCAAAGTAATCAAAAATCGTCAATTAAATTCCTCTTACGTTTTAAAAAAAAAAAATCGCCGATTGAATTCCTTGCACGTTTGTAATCAAAAATCGTCTATTGAATTCTTCTTGTAGTTCGATGATTGTACAATCGACCAGAATTTACCAACCTGTCCGATCACAATTTAATTGACAATTTGACAAAAATCGATAAATAATGGTCAATTGTACTATGTGGGCAGAAAACCATTTTCTTTGAATCAATCTAATTTTTCATCGAAAAACGCAGATTGAACACTAAAATCGAACCATGTGTGGCTAGCTTTAAGGTGTATGGGGACAGTTAAAGTCTGCCATAGGGCTACAGACAAAAATTTTAGTATTCTATCCATCACATTATATATTTTTTTATTTTGTATGTGATGCTGGATATTTACCCCAATTCAAATAGGCAGTTTGGAGGCAACGTAAATCTTGTCAACTGTCTGCCTTTAGAGATGGTCAAATGTTTCCTGATTTTTTTTGAGTTGGTTGCAATGCCTCTGAAAATAGTATAATCCCCAAAATTGCTGGAGAAGTAGAGAAGGGTTGTGGGGACATGGTAATTTTTTTTTTGTTCTAGCACATGTTTTTGCATAAATTAAGATCAAAGTTTCATAATTTTGACTTGATTTTAAACTTAATTCATGCAAAAATTATTTGTATTAGAGCCATACTTTTTTGTAGTATACCCCCAACTCTTCTCTACATCACCAGCAAGTGATGCCATGATACCATGCTCAGGGGCTTTGCAATCAACTGGAAATGGTTACATTTTTGAAAAATTCGACCATCTCTACCTGGCTTAACCTTAGCTACTCCTAACATCAAAGTTTTCCTTGAACTCTAATAAACCATAAGTATTGGAGCTTGCTAACCCTAGTCAATTACTCAAAAAACTCTCAGTGGTAACTCCTAATTCTTTGTTTTGGGATGTCACCAGGATAGACTGATCCATACTGGATACCAGGATAGAAGTTAAATCAAGGCCTCTAATATTAAAATGTTAAATAAATAAAAAATAGTTTGGCCTGGACCTACAATTCAAGGTTAATAAACAATTTACTCAATTATTAAATAAAACTGTAACCGACTAAACTAGTCATATAAGTCTGGTTTAATAAAAAACATTACAACAAACACGTATCAAATATACTTTAACCTTAAAGCAGAACAGCTATATTGTTACCATGTCTTTTTAAACTTTTTTCTCTTTCATGTGCATGGTTCAAACTTTTTAATAATATTTAAGCAAAGAATCAATTGTACAAGGTTATGATATATAATATAAATATAAAATTACAGAGGAAAAGAAAATGTTTTTGAAACAGAATACTTAAACACAATAAACTGAAGCATCATTCCTGCCCTCTGAGTAGATACAGCCTTCTTTTTGTCCGGATGACCATCAGAGACAGCAAATTGTCCAGCAACAGAAGTCATTGAGAAGTACATGATCAGTTTGATCAGCTCATTTGTTTAATCATGTCTTATTTATTCTGCCTGTGTAGTCTATGTAAGGATCAGCCACTCAACGAAGCACTAAATAATTTGTTGATCAAATTGATATGCATGAGAAAATTAATGGAGAACTGTTCATAGGGGAACCTTAGTGACCAAGAAAGAGGAGAAGAGAAAGAATAAATTGTAGACCTGTACCCAGAACAAGATATTAAGGGAAACCTTCCAGTGGTGAAATCTGTTCTGAGGTCATGTGTCTAAAGGTACCCATACATGGGTCGATACCCGTGCCAATAGCAAACAATTGATAGCACTGTGATGATTGCAGAATGAACGTTAGTCAATCAATCATCGGCGATGAGCACCACTTTGTGCAATTGATTCCTGGCTGGGGGGATATCATATAAATCTGTAATCTTAGGTATACACCCACTTCATTATTTTCACATATCTTGAGCAATAAAATCAAGCGCATGGTTAATAGTAAGTGCGTAGTAAATTAATTCCTAGGTTTCATGGCATATCCATTATAGTTATACTTTGCTGTTTCACTTTGGTTGGAAGATGGAATGATTAAAACCTATGTCAGTTAAATTTTTGATATCTGTGAAGTAAATTTCCTTATTTTAAGCTATATTTGAACCTTATGACTTTTGACCTAACATAAATCTTAGATTTTTATTATACACTTTTGCATATTATAACACATAACAAAAAATCTGACTCTGCCTTTTATGGGTAAATACTTTGGAAGGAAGCAGTGTATGTGGAGTGGTATCCAAGCAGCACTTATGAGTTACCTTTCTATTATTTTAGCTAGACATGTTACAGCATGCCTAAGTGACTTACACATCAATGTGTAATTCCTGATTTAAATATCCATTAAGTCACTGCATCTATGATCAGCATCTGCTTCTAAAGAGGGTGATTTTTCACGGAAATCTACATCCTTCCTACAATATCTGGAGATTGTAATAAAACATTCTTTTTATTATGTGGAAAAACCACAGACAAGTATAGGTTAATAATCAAACAAAAGAATTAAATAAGTTGAAAAAAACAACTTAAAGATCATCAGCATTAGGTAGGATAAGTATGGAAATTAAGGTGAATCAGTTGAATAGATCCAACCAGCACACAGAAATGTCAACCTTTGCCACAAACAGAACCCCAAGAATGGTATATACTATGTACAACTTCTGTTGGTTTAATGAATCCTGTCTAGATATTAAAATGTTCTGAACATTTTCTTAAATATACAGACGGTACTGAAAAGTAAAGCAAATATGCCAACTACTTGTTCCAAGTAAACAAAATGGCATCATTTAAACTTCCAGGCAGGAACAAAATGAGTTAATTCCCTGACATATTTTGAAGAAAGAATAAAAAGCGCTGTCCAATTGAATTTAATGGTAAAATTCATCTGCATTTTCATGGAGTTCTCGAAGTTCAGTAATGGTTGCTGTTGAAAATTTGACTTGCATGACTATAAAAATAATGTACAATTTTTCCCCCTAATGCCTAAATTCAGTTTATTACCGTTCAGCAGTGGAGAGGGTACATAGAATCTGAAACCATTCCATCGCTGAATATTCTTTTGACCTTGGGTAGTAGGGCAGTTGCCATATAAGACGTACACATTCTTTCTCCCTAATTTTGGTTGGTAAAAAGGGCATATTATAAGGCAAAAAATATGGGTATGTGTGTAACCAAAGACAAACCATTAGGTTAGTGTCTACTGTCCCAATATGTCATTTATTGTATACCTTGTTCCCCAACCTATTAGATTGTAAGCCCGTCCGGGCAGGGTCCTCTACTCCTCCTGTGTCATTACCTGTACCTGTGTGTTATACTGTGTTGTATCTCCACTCTAATGTATTGTACAGCGCTGCGTAATATGCTGGCGCTATATAAATAAATGTTAATAATAATAATAATAATAATTTATCAGTTCAACATATTATTAGCTAGTAGTGGTTGGGGAATCCAGGTTGGTTTGGGTACAAGAAGGACCAGATGTTTTCTGGCTCAGGTAGCGGATGCAAAGACATGGCAGGACTTTGGTATTAAATAATAAGAAAGAAGGAACAGTGCCATGCAAGTAGGAGAGCAGTTTCTGTGACATTTCTTATAATGCCAAGATGTTGCCATCAACAAGAATCTTTTGCTGTAACTATGGAGTTGCATATTATTGCACTGGAAAATGTTTCAACTTTTGAGTTAATTTTATTGCCGCTGACCCACTTCCCCCACTCATCCTTCTTTTTTTAAATAATAATGAAAATCAACAAAGAATTTTTCAAAATCAATACATTTTATTAATGTGGGACACTATAGATTGATAATCATCAAGAAGGGTTCCTGACACAATTCATGCCTTATTTTCTCTCTTCTTCATTGCATTTAGTTTACTTTAGTTCATTAACTTAATGCATTGCTTTGAGTCCATTTGAACTTTTTGATCAGTGTTGTGATATCATTGTAATTTTAGACATATGTTTTCTTTCTGACTAAATGTTTAATTAAGCTGAACAAAATGTAAAAGATAATGTTAGTTATTGAAATAACGTCAAATTATGTGTATTTTGCACTGTGTTTTTTTTAGACGGTATTAGCTTCACTGTGGAGAAAAGCGCAAACTTAAAAGTACTGTGGTCACCATCAGCAAATGATCCAAGCAAGTTCTGACACTAACACAATTTGAGGGATGATAGACAGATACATTCCTTCCTGTCATTTTTTTACAAGGTATTTGCATGTTTCAAGCCACCCTTAGGCCAGATTCATACATTTTACCTACAATGTTGTCTACAAGAAATGTTAACATTGCATAGAGTAAAATACACAAAAAAGTGTTAGGATCCTCTTTCATTTCATGACATATATGCTTCTCTTCTGGGAGCTGGTCTAAGGTTTTTTCAGATTTGTGCCTCATAGAACTTGGCCAAATTTGAGGACAATCTTCTTCCATTGTAGCAATTCAACTGCTGTTCAAGGTGGAAAATGGATTTGCAGTAAGTGCAGCATATGCTACCTCCTCTCTTTTTAGATCTTTTCTGCTTTTTGTAGCAGTTTACCAGTTGAGAGTTCTGCTTTGAGGGCAGTTAGAGTATGCCTGCATTTAGGAAGATTTATGTCTACACTTAATAAAGTATTAAAGACGTATTAAAATATGTAAGAGATTTAGATTAAATTAAACTTTGATGGGTTTCTCTATCCAGACTAGTGATGAGCAGCATCACCTAATATTCGTAATAAATTAGTAATTTCGAGAATTCATGATATTCAGTCATTCCAGGTACTGAAGTAAAATATCTCAAATATTCGGCAATACGAAGATATAGCACTATATCAGAGATTTTCGCAAATTCTTGAAGTGCTGATACGCGCAATAAAAATTCACAATTAGAATATTGGCAATCAACACTAATGCAGACAAGAGAACTCTTGATATTCTTGATATAACAGATGATTAGTAGTATTTCAAATATTAACTAAAAAGTCGAGCAAGACAAGCAATTACTAATCTTTATTTCTGTTTGTATTTTATTCTGAAAGCTTCATACATCTATACAATTTTTGTCTCCTTAAGTACTAGGTCTGTTTTATGGAGAAAGAAGGAGGAGGATGAAGAGAAGGCACATAACTATGTTACTTCCCATAAAACTGAGCAGAAATTGTTCCTCATCAGTCAATTAGGCTAACTTTTCAGTTTCGGTTAGGCACTGCCATGTACAACCAACCATGAACTGCAACATGTTGCAACTTACCCATGGTTGCCCATAGACATATTGAGTGGGTGAGTGATTGTGACATCTACCAACACGTACAAGTTTGACAACTACTGCACTGAGAGGTGAGGTTGTGTTACAGTGTGGCTGCTAAATGGCAGCTGATCTGTACTCATACATCTGTACTTATTCTTAGTAATATAGAAGGAGAAATAACAAGAAACTTTCTTAGTTTAGACACTAGTTTTTACCCTAGGTGACTTATAATGGGCAATCTAAGTTCCATTGGCTTCTTATGGAGTTGTAAATGCAAAGAAACAAATTAAAATAGAAAATGAGTTTGAAAAAAGCATTTTCCCAACCTCAATATCATCACAAGTTTAATTTTTATAGAGAAATGCTCTCCATTATTATATGACAGGGTACTAAATATTTATATATTCCATTTTCAAAATATCAAGCTTTGTGGGAAAAAGCAACAGTTCTTAGTTAAGTAAATGGGTATAAGTTCCTTACAATGTTTAGTTAAACTGGATGAATCAGTCTACAGTTTTCAATTAAATTTCCAGTTAAGAATGGTACCAGCATAACTGTCTCCATTATCTGAAATGAAAGCTGCAAGACATACAAATCATAATGTGTGAACTTAAAGCAATATCGTGTTGCAAATGCTGCCTCATTAGCAGTTATAATTGGGTTTGAATGACAGTATGAGGTTTTCAAGAAACATCTATTTCTACCTTTCCACCAAAGATGTCATTCAACAGTCTTTTTGTCAACATAAGAATAGAATTGCAAGAAAGGAAATGGTCAGAGAAAACAGCAGCTCCTCACCCTTTGGAAACAATTTTTCCATTACCTAACAGCTGCAGAAAAAAAAAGAAGCCCTTAATTTCACAGACAACACCTGAGAAAACACAACACCGACACTACTGAAGTTCTCATACCCCTGACAAGCTCTCAGCGGTCTTTTGTTCAGCTGCCCTGAGACATTGCCTTTGTTCATCTGTCCTCTCTGGTCACCTCAACTGTGACAGTTTGAAATGAAACCATTATCTCCTTTTGAGGTAAGGTGCAAACAACAAACAGAGTTGAACAAAATGGGGGAAGGGAAGTTCAGAGAAGGACAAAATGTTTTCCTGTGGTTACCTAAGTGTCTTGTCCATGTAAAGGAAGCTTGATTACCTCCTATGGCCCCTATTGATTATCTAAATGTAGCAGCTCATGAGCCCTTTTCATGTGAATATGAGACTTGAGTTCACAAATCTCTCCTTAGCATTATCTGCTAATTTACAAATGAAAATGTCTAATAAAAGGTTGAGACCATTTCGGAGAATGCACAAAGACTCAGTAACACCACAAAGGATTAAACCTGGGATTCTTGTTGTGACATTGTAGTGGCTGCCCCTTCTGTCTTTGATTTGATAATAAGCAATCAGTAAATCCTTTTTCTCGTAAGAGTGGAATTCACAAGCTGCAATATTCAGAAAGTATTTTCAACTTTGGTTTTCAAACAAGGAATTCTTTTAGATCCGCACTCCTGGGCTTCCTCTCATGTAATTTTAAAGATTAGAGACCACATGAAATCATACCGATGCAGGCTCGGTGCGCTCCTCCACACACATTATCATACACAATCTCCATTTTTTTGGTTATGGGTTACTACGCAGTCAGTATTACCATAGCTTTTCCAATCCAACCCTACATTACATGCCAATGTTTTTCTTTAATAAAAAAGGAAAAAAAACGATTGTAGAGGTGCAGCCCACTCCAGAATCTACATGGCCTAAATAACATGCCTTGTACAGGGCATACTAGATCTAGTATAGTACATTTTTTAATTATCTGAAAATAATTGGGCTCTATGAACTTATAAAAATGCCCATAAGGGCAAAAGTGTTGACATAATCATGCATGTCTGGTCGTGCCAAGAAACGGCCGCACACCCTTTGTGTGTTTTCATTTACTTTAGGTTGGGCCGCGTTCGATTTGCTTGCGTTCAATTTGGGCCCATTCGATTGCGCAGCAGATTGATCATCGCAAAATGATTGGCTACAAATTGAACCGTCTATGGCCACCTGAATTCATAAACTGTGAAAGTCTTGTACACAATCCACTATGTTTCTGACATAAACTGCACATAGATAATGTTCAGAATTTTAGCGATAATATATAAACTACTGTACCATACTCGCAACGGTGAGTAGGATGGGAAATGCACCAGAGCACAAAAATAAAACAATAATCCCATAGACCAACAAAAGCCAGAAGGGATAGACTTACTGCATTTGATTGAGTGCAACATTGAAAATACACAATTCTGTAATATAACATGCTTGGGAAATCCCTTAAACTTTATGGTGTTATGGTGGTCAGGAAAGGAAGGCAGCATGTGATTGGCATCTCTTCCTGTACTGTAGTTGGCCAAATGCTTACAATATTTTGTGGAGAGTTTACCTTTCATATGAGAGCCTTTTACTTGCAAAGCTAACACAGCAGGAGAACCATTAAGTGTCCAAGTCAAATCACAAAGACACATGTTTACTCAAAATTCAGATTTTATTCACTTTGTGCTTAACGTCCTGAAAGTTTTGCATGTGGCACGCTTTTTTCTGCACCCTCCCTTCTCCCCCCTTCACATGTGCCAACAATGTGGTAGAAAAATGTGCGGCCCCCTCCATTACATGGAGGTCAATGGTGCCACCCCCGCCTTTCCGGTGTCATCAATGGCGGCATGCAGGCAGACTGCCGATATGGAAAAACGCAGCGGGCTCCCTCTGGACAGGTGAGTATGCCCAAAGTAAGCTCTGGGTAACGCTAGCCATCCAGAAGTTAAAGCAAGGTACAGACATGAAGATATGGGCCAGATCGATGGCCGTTTCGAGCGCCGTGCGGGCTCACAACTCTCTATTTGGCCCATATACTATGCGCCCATCGCTGTTTTCGAGCGGGACCAATCAATCCCACTCGAAAACAGCCATATCGGACATGACCGCTAAAAACGGCTGATGTCCATTGCTTTACATGGAAACCGCGGGTCTCCATGCAAAGCATCGGCTGAGCTGGGGAGAGAGCAGAGCTGTCTCCCCAGCTCTGCCGATATCTGACAGCAGCTTGATGATGTCATAACGCTGCTGCAGGGAACATCGGACGGCTCCAACATCGAGCCGTCTGTACCCTGCTTAACAGGTACATTTTTCTGCATTTAGATAAACAGTGTGTTAATGAGAGTGAGAACAGAGAAAAAAATAAAATGTGTAGTACTTGGTGTACAAACGACATTGAAACTAAAATATAACAAATAGTTGTCATAGGTGAAATTTTATGGTTAGCAAAAAATAAAATATATAATACTCTATAATACTATATAGTATATAATATAAGTAGGTGTTTAATTAGGATCTACCAGGAGATTTTGGAGCAATGCTTCCTTCCACAGACAAGATTTACAGAGATGATGACTTAATTTTCCAGGCACTGCCCACACTGCCAAACGTACCAAAACCTGGTTCAATGACCATTGGATTGCTTGATTGGCCAGCAAACTTGCCTGACCAGAACCCCATAGAGAATCTATGAAGCAAGAGAAAGATGAGGGACATGAGACAATGCAGAAGAGCTGAAGGCTGCTATTGAAGCATCCTGGTCTTCCATAAAACCTCAGCAGTGCCACAGGCTAATAGCATCCATGCCACTCCACATTGAGGCTGTAATTGATGCAAAAGTGGTCCAAAACATGTAATCAGTACATATGCATCATTATAATTTTCAATGGTCTGATATTTTTCAAATTAAAATCCTTGTTTTACTGATTTCATGTAATATTTTAGGTTTCTGAGATTTTGATTTTTGATTGGGGTTTTCACAAGCTGTAAGACATAATCATTAAAATATAAAAACGACTTGAAATATCTAACTTTGCATGTAATCAGTCTATTTCATATATTAATTTTGCCTTTTAAGTTGAATTACTGAAATACATTAGCTTTTGGATGATATACATTTTTTTTGCAAATCTCCTGTAGGTACACATAAATTATGTCAAATTAGGTTTCTTTTGTTTAAGATGATCATATTTTACATGATGAATACTATTACAGTTTGAAGAGTATCTCAGCAATAGTAGTGTGTTTTACTATGTTAGCCATTGATGACTGCAATAAAGGGTATCACTTGAACTCTAAACTCTCTTTCATTTAAAGATCAGAAAGCATTACCAGTAACAGCGATATTTTATCTAGTTGCTAATGTTTTATCTGAAAAACTAGTTATTACTTTAGATGGTGTTCCATTTAATAGTGGCTTTATGTTCTGAAACAAAAGAGTGGCATTTATATGGAGTGGGCATGTAAATAAGGACAGGGGAGTATACAAGGCTTAGAAGTAATAGATGTTATTCTTCTCTGTGCTGCCATCTAGTGTCTATAGCCACACAAAACATTGTTTGTATTTCATTATTTCTTTTATGATTTTTTATTTTCTTTGAGGGTACCATGTCATCGTAGAAAATGCATAATCTCCCGGAGTTGAAATGTGAAATGTGAAGTGTATTGCATATTTATTATGCTTTGTGCAATATATTTTATGTCAGGTCTTTTCCAAAAGACAGAAACTGAATAATGAGGTTGAAACTGCCCATATTTTACAGGAAGATTTACAACAATTAGAACTCTCTAGATAATGAAGCTGCAGCAGGAAAACTTTTACATAACAAGGCTAGAGTTAAATCTGCTAGAGCTGTGGTTCCCAAATTGGGGGGTGGGCCCAGGGGGCCGCTGGCCCTCATTCTTAACATGTCTTTGAATAGGGAGGGGGGCCCGATAATGTTTCTAAATAGAAAAGTGGGGCCCTGCTGTGAAAGTTTGGGAACCACTGTGCTAGAGATAGAGTGCTGGGGCTTAGGATGCTGTACAGAGAAAACAGGAGTAGGACAAAGAGCACAGGCAGGTGTTTTACCATAACAACAAGGAGATTATAGACAATAAAGTAGAGTAAAAATGGCCAACAGTAGGAAAATTATAATGATTATGGCTTGTCTTTCTTATAAGCTACACATACTTACTGTTTAATATCGTAACACTATTATTTGACATATTGTTATATAATCGAGATGAAACAGCCCAAGGACCCAGGCACTGTCCAGGGGGATTTGACAATAAGCTAAATATAAATTAAAAAAGCATGTAATTTTGCTATTAGTAAAACCTAAAGCGCACCTAAACTGACCTGATGTACTTTGTGTGTTTTGCTGGCAAACCCCCTATTATTAGTCCAATCTGTAAAAAAATCCTTACCTGTAAGGAGAAATTTCTTGTCTCCTGCCTCATTCCTCTTCTCTCTGCAGCACCTCTGCTGGTCCAATCACAATGTTATTTTTGGAAAACATTCGGAAAATATTCGCATT
>CM070034.1:61942290-61960938 GCA_036250615.1 Ptychadena robeensis | reverse complement strand
GAAAGGGTCCCTTTGTTTTTTAAAATTCGCCTCCCCATTGAAGTCAATGGCGGGTTCGTCGGGTTCGCGAACTTTTGCGAAAGTTCACGTTCGCCGTTCGCGAACATCAAATTCCAGGTTCGCGCCATCACTATTGGTTGGACATGATTTGAAAAAGCACACACCCATCTATATAAGGTCCCACAGTTGACAGTTCATATCAGAGCACAAACCAAGCATGAGGTCAAAGGAATTTTTTGTAGATCTCCTAGGCAGAATTGTCTCGAGGCACAAATCTAAGCAAGTTAACAGAAAACTTTCTGCTGCTTTGAAGATCCCAATGAGCACGAAGGCCACCAGTGTAAGAAGTTCAAAACCACCAGGATTCTTCCTAGAGCTGACTGGCCATCTGAGCGATCGTGGGAGAAGGGCGTTAGTTAGGGAGGTGATCCAGAACCAGATGGTCACTCTGTCAGAGCTCAAGAGGTCCTCTGTGGAGGGAGGAAAACCTTCCAGAAGGACAATCATCTCTGCAGCAATCCACCAATCAGGCCTGCATGGTGGAGTAGCCAGACCAAAGCCGCTCTTTTGTAAAAGGCACACAGTAGCCTTTCCGGCGTTAACCAAAAGGAACACAGCCAAGGTATCAAAGGAGTGGCTTCAGAACAACTCGGTGAATGTTCTTCAGTGACTCAGCCAGAGCCCCGACTTGAATCTGATCTTAAACGCTTTTCATTAAACCTGATGGAGCTTGAGAGGTGCTGGAAAGTGGAATGGGCGCAACTAAACAAGGATAGGTGTGCCAAGCTTGTGGCATCATATTCAAAAATATTTCAGACTGTAATTACTGCCAAAGTTGCATTGAAAAAGTATTAAGCATACTTATGTACATGTGCTTTCTCAATTTTTTTTTATTTTTTATAAATTTGCCAAAACCTCAGGTAAACTTTTTTCACATTGTCATTATGGGGTGTAGTGTGTAGAATTCTGGGGAAAAATTATTTAAACCATTTTGGAGTTAGGCTGTAACTTAACAAGATGTGGAGAAAGTGGTGTGCTGTATATGACTGTATATGTAGGGTTGGATTGACTGTTGGGTACAGCATCAAGGTGTGCAAGATGTAGATTGGCGAAGGTGAAAGCTTATATATGAGGCCTAAATCTTATATTTTTATGCTGGGCATACATGGGTCACATGCAATTTGAGGAGCTGCATTCAAGCTTTCTCGGTATCGAGACGCAGCACATCTGCGTCATCAATCCCGGACAATACTTTGGGTGGGGACTCTTTCCAAGCAAATGGAAATCAAACAGGGTTTTCCAACATGTTGGAACCATGTTCGAGCGAGCTTCCATCTTTCAGGAAGCCAAATTGTTTATAGATTCTAGCACAATCTAGTGATGTGATCAGATCCAGTGGCGGTTTTACATATGGGCATAATGGACGGTTGCCCAGGGCGGCAATGTGGGGGGGGGGCATCTGTCCATAACGCCCATGTGTAAAACTGTCTGTGACAGTTTGCCAACAGACCACTCTTGGGGAGGGGGTTCTGTATGGCTGGCAGAGCTCTCCCTAAGTGATCTCACTCAGGGAAGGCGGGGGGTGCTGTGAAGGATAGCCCCGGCAGCTGCCCCCCGTGATCTCTCTCGGTACAGTTGGCAGAGCTCTCCCTCTCACAGGAAGGGGAGGCAGAGGGGATGCTCGCCCAGGGCGGCAATATCAGTAGGACTGCCCCTGATCGAACCTATTAAGTAAATTTGAGCCATGTATGCCCAGATTTAGATTTCTTATTCACTTATTTTTTTTGCCGTTTTTATGAATCTCTTCTACTGGTATATTACAGATTACATTACATTAGGGCCACAACTCAACTTCTTCCATTTGCTGAAAAAAGCTTAAAAGCATAAAGCTATATTTTTTAACCTAGCTCTTTCAATAGAATCATAAATACTTCACTGATATTTTAATTCTTGGGAACATATAATAAAAGGTGGACAGTAGAGTGCTTTTACCTGATAAATAAAAATACTGCAGCAGACACAAGAGAGTTTTATATGTAATTCTCTTTCTACACCATAGATCAACTGACACTAGAAAACAAAGTTCCTGAGCTTGTCCCAGGGGTCCCTGTTCAAAATTATATCTGAAATAGACTGACATAAAACATCCTATATCTTTTATTAACTAGTATAACTACAAAAAGGAAATATGTCAGCCAACGCTTTAGTCATGTTCTCTGAATTACAGTTTTATATTTTCAATATATATTAAACGGAAAGTGTGTGGTAAGGGATTAAATAATAAACTACATAAAAGGGAATGGGAACCGCAGAACAAATTAAATGATTGATTTTTTTTAAAGCAATCACAGCATTAGGAAAAATTGAATCATTTCTTACTGAGATATTACAAGCTTGCATTTGTTTTCATGTAGCTTTAATATGGGAAGTTCAGTCAAATAATTAAAGATGAGTAAACAATGAAAAATGACATTGCTGGAAAATCACACAAAGGCTGTGCTGCTAGAGTGAACTTTTGCACTGTAAATTGAACTATCTTTAAGATGAGTTATTTTGCAAAATAGGTGCAGGGTCACCAATCCCAGACAAATATTTTACTGGCGAAAAAAAAACTGACAGAGCACATTTTTCACTTACAACTTGAAATATCTCCCAAACTCAATTCAAACGTCAAAACAGTACAACAAAATACCAACATGACTAATATGACTGAAGGGGGGCATAGGGCAGACTAGGATACACCAGAGACAGCAAGCATGTGATGTGCAATGTGCACCTTAACCTCCCTGGCAGTTCACTGAGGTCCAGATTTTTGTACCAAAAGTGATACAGTGTTTTGCATGAATTGTTTTTAGTGCTGTAGACTCATTGTCGCTCTCCAAAAGTGTCTTGGTGTCTGACAAGTGTTTCAGCACATCTTGGTAGCATATACGTCTTGAAGAGCTTGAAGTCATGGCAGCAGCAGAGTAGTTGGTATCCAGGCAGAGATGTCAGGGCAGGCGGCAGGCATAATCATAGTCGTCTTTCAGGCAGATGTCAGGGTAGACGGCAGGCATAATCATAGTCGTTATTCAGGCAGATGTCAGGGCAGGCAGCAGACGTAATTGTAGTTGGTATTCAGGCAGATGTCAGGGCAGGCGGTAAGCGTAATTGTAGTCGGTATTCAGGCAGAGATGTCAGGGTAGGCAGCAGGCGTAATCGTAGTTGGTATTCAGGCAGAAATGTCAGGGCAGGCGGCATTCATAATCGTAGTTGGTATTCAGGCAGATGTCAGGGCAGGCAGTATGCGTAATCGTAGTTGGTATTCAGGCAGAAGTCAGGGCAGGTAAAATCGTAGTCTTAATTCAGGCAGAAGTTAAAGCAGGCGGCAGACGTTATTGTAGTCGTAATTCAGACAGAGGTCAGGCAATAAGCACAATGTCACTCAGAAGCATTTCAGAACAAAACTGTTAAATTTTAAATCTGTTAGTGCTTGTTTCAACTACAGCGACCGGATGCGGTTCTATCCGCGCGTCTGCGGCCACTACCGACCGCAACCCATGCAATTTCGCATGCATACGCACGCGGTTGTCTGTGCGATCAGATGCAAATTTTGTGCCTGGCCCTCGTCCGCGCCCATAGGAAATGAATGGACGTGGTCATAATCCACATCCATATTCAATATGGACGCGAATTTGGACCGTGACCATTCATGTCAATGTACGCGGTCGGCCGCGCGCGGATGCGGTCAGCCGCGGCATGCGGATAAAAACGCGGTACGTGGCATTCAGAACCGCTTACGCCCGCATCCATGCGCAACCGCACAAGCAGTCGGTAGCAGCCACAGACACGCAGATAGAACCGTTCCATTCGCATGTAGTGGAAACAAGCCCTACCTTTGCATTTCTTTGAATTTCTTTTCTTTTGAATAGAATTGGATGAACAATTTTATCCAATTCAAGACAAAAGAAAACAAATGAGCACAAATGAAAACAAATTCAAAGAAAAAGGATGGATCCGGTCCAATTCAAAATCAACTTTAAAAAAAAAAGGGGGCGGGAGGGGTTTGCGCCATAGCCCTTCATGTGAATGGAGGGGTGGTCCTTTCCTCCCCAAACACACCGGCGGTGTGTAGAGGGCTGGGGGGAGAGCGGCCAATTGCTGCAGAGTACAGTGTACTCTGCTGCGATTGCCGGGGAAACTGCTTTTCGTGCCATAGAAAATGGTGCGAAAAACCCGTAACACCCAGGGGGTTAATGATAACAGTGTGTCACAAGTTTGTAGACTGCCAAACTCACAAAGTACCTGATGTGAAGGACATGACATTATAACTTTTGCACATGAAAACATCTCTGTATCTAGACTAGCAAGAATTTACGTATCTTCTTGTCCTTCTACTACATGAGAATTATTGATTAAGAATAAGAAGAGCCCCAAATATAGCAGAAATGTGCAGCTGTGTACTCTTAAAACAAGTATATTTTGCCTCCCATACATAACATGGAGGCAAAGTTTCACCCCTCAACCCAATAGTCAGATGGTGTAGTACAGCCAATGGTGTGTTATTCCCACCAGGGCCACACACCCAAGACAATAAAAAGGGGGGTTTACATTTACATAAAAATTATGAAATATAATTTAGCATAGGTCTGGAATGCCCTGGAAAAAGAGGGACCACAAACAGCATGGGGTCCCCCCACCTAGAGCATACGAGATCCCTTGCTGGAAATTGTGATTTCTGTCCATTAAACAAATGAAATAAAACGAAAAAACACAGTTTAAAAAATATGTATTTTTGGGGGACGTTTAGCCATTGATCCCCCTCTGGCATGACTGTCCAGATGTAAATATGACCTAAAGGTTTGCCTGCCATTAAAGTCAAAGTGGTTCACCAGGACCACGGGTATTTGCGGAAAACAATGTTCGTCCACTACTAGTGCCCAGAAGTTATGTCCTGTGATCTTATTTTTAGATTTTGTTCTATTTCAAGAGATATATGCCTATTGATAGACCAGAAAAAGTAACCAATAGTTGTATTTAAAGTAAAATTCCAGACAAAGGATGCTACAAATAACAAGACAAAGGAAAGAGTGACAAACACATGGGGATACCATGTAGTGATCAACCGCTCCTGCTCATGGCAGTTTGTTGGTACCACACCTCATAGCAAATCATAAAAATCTAGGATGTAGGGGGAATTTTGGAGGAAAAAGAAAGATGAATAAACTAGAGGCACCTATTATGGTGTCCCTAGAGTTGGGGAGAATTTCTCAAGGCGGCTTTTAAGGTACCATATTATTCCAATCAAATATCATAATCAGTTTATATTAAAAAGTACATGATTTTATTCAATTCATTTAAAAGGTCAAAATCTGTTTAAAGTGCATCAAATGCAAAAAGTAGGCATAAAAAAAGGTTTAAATGAACATCACATCTCCTATGAAGGGGGGAGAGGTTTTTACATACAGTCCTGACGCATTTCGTCCAGTATATTGCGGACTTCTTCAGAGGACAATAATGTGTTCTTATTCTATATTACAAAAGACATAGTATCAATCACATGAATACATAATCACTATCACCAAAGTTTGCATCATAGCCATGGGTCAGTGGTGTATTGAAGCTTACTTTTTATTTTAAAAGGAGTGAATTCAGTGGCATCCAGTACTCGAGGGGTACCTTCTCAGTAACCCTATTGGGCAAGGGAAGGCCAATGCATATGCCCTTCTACAGGTAGGGAGGGGGCCCAGACGGGAGGTACCATGAAGAGAAGCACAGGTTCTAAGGAATGAATAAATGGTATATAGTTTATCACTGACTAGGTAACAGGCTACATGTTCTGATTAATATAGTTATTCAAATGAAGAATGTGCCACAAAGGTATTGCTCATATCCCAGTAGGTGGCATATATACCCTTTAGTAATTGTAGTAGGGACCAGGAAATTACCTTAATACATCCGGTTTGTAGCAAGGGAGACTTTTTCAGTCATATATAAAAGGCTATCACTTCGGGACCCCAGCCGTGGATCTAAGGATGAGGTACAGAGAAAATGAGCTGGTAAACATACTCAGATTCCCAGTTTGAAAGGGTTCAAGTTTAAGGATTTTAGTGAGAGGGATAGCATGGTACCTTGTGTGCAGTTGTATTGTCATCCGCGGGTTGTTTGGGCTGTCCTTCACGTGTGCGTGAGGGCATCTCCACGTGCTGGATGTCCTGCTTACTAAGACGCCATGCTGGCGTTTAAAGGGTCTAGCCGGAAGCCGCGCTTCTCAAGGGGGAGGGTGCGTCATGACGTCGGCCCATCCCCAGTCAACAAGGCTGGGGTGTGCATGCGTGCCACGTCATCGGGGTCTGCTCATCAAGGTAATGAGTGGGCGTGTCCTCGCTCCAACCCCCTGTGTGGGCGCTCTGCTGTGGCAGCCGACAACAGTCAGGCTGTCATAATATCGCAGACCGGGTCTCTACTCTATGCTGCAGATGGACCTGAGGCGGCGAAGGGGGATCCACCTACAGGGGTGTTTACCTATCCTCGCCCTCACTCCTAGGCAGCATAGGGACTGACCTGGCTCCCAGAGTGTGCGTGGTCTAGAACTGACCACATAGGGAAGCGCCCCACCATGGACCCCCCAGTGCTAAGGTCCCCTAACCTAGATGTTAATCAAGCCTAAATTGGCAGTACAATGAAAACATGGTGACTGTATCAATACATAGGATATATGTCATAAAAAATACAATGAGATAAGAAAATTTTGGTGAACATAATTAGTATAAAATCAGTTACTCCTGTGTCATGGATATTTACTTAAATATCCAGAAAAAAAATGTGCAAGTAGGCTGTTATTGCATATCCTGTTAGATCTTGGATTTTTTAAAGAAAGCATTTAAAGCTGACAGCTTCATTTAAGCCAGGTGGTTTTGTGGCTTTGAGGTTATATATCCACCTGGATTCCAGTTGTAACAATTTTCTGTTCACGTTGCCCCCCCTGATGGTTTCTGGTATGTGGGCCAAGGCAAAGAAGCTAATGGAGTCGGTGGCCTGATTGTGGCATGTTACCACATGCCGTGCCACCGGTTTAGAATATTTCCTGTGGATGTCATAGATGTGGTCGCGAATACGCAGACAAAACTCCCTTTTGGTCTTGCCTACATAGAAGGCACCACATATACAAGTCATGCCAGTGGTTCTACAGTCCACCCTGTGTTTTGGATAGAGTCTTTGCCCATTGGGAAGGGTATGTGTTCTCCCTTCTTGAATCCATCTACATTGATTACATTTCGTGCATCTGAATTTACCACATACCATCAGTTCTGGTGTTTTTTTTAAAGAAAAGTGGCTATGGACCAGATAGTCACGGATGGATCTAGCCTTTCGATATGTAATTGCTGGTCGGTTGGGAATGAATGAATTTATAAGTGTATCTGAAGTCAAAACGTACCAATATTTATTGAGCAGGTCTCTAATCTCTGCTTGTTGTTCAGAATACGTTAATATTAAACGAGTGATTGGAGGTTAGGTGAGGGTAAATAAGTGTGTTTCTGTCAATTTGGTTAACCCTCTGATATGTTCTTTTAAGTAACTTATTGCTGTAGCCTCGATCCCTCAGGCGTTGTTGGACAAGAATCGTCATTCTGGAAAGATCAGGTATTTTATGCACTTACTGAAAATGGTTTTTGTTTTGGTTTAAAAATTAAAAAGTATACAGCTACCACTTTACTGGTAAACATCAATATATTACATTTGTGTTTTTGAGTTTAGAATTCCTTTCATTTATATACCTTACTGACCACAAGGAAATGATAGGATAAATTCAGAACACAGGAAGCAATGAAAGAAATCTGGGAACATTATAACCCTTAACCACACTAATACAGGTTTCAGAATTTGAATGAAACATTGATTAGCCCATTATTGGTGATGGCCGAACAGCCCGCAAGGTGACGAAGATGGATGTTCACCCTCCTTCTCGCCTGCGAGCAGTACGGGTGTTCGACCAGCCCCGTTCGCCGGCGAGAAGGAGATCTCTATTCTTCCTCCGGCAGGATCAAAAGCAGCGAGCCGGAGGAAGAATCTATTCACTAGAAGACCGGGCATGAAGCTGGTCTCCTAGTGAAAAACCGTCTCGAAACCAGGAAGTGACGTCAGTGATGTTACATCCGGCTCCCGTAACCAGGAACTATGCGTTCCAGGTACCGGATGTGACGTCTGGTTTTTCCGATTCAAATTCCTTGTCTGGAGGCGGGGAATTTGAATCTGTCCGTCAACGGATGGTGGACTTCTTTAAATGTCCGATCTGCCCGTTCGTGGACGGACCTGGCCGATGTTTGGCCATCAATACCCATTACCTTACCAAAATGCAAAAAGTCAATGGTGCAGTTTGATGGTCCTGCTGGTTTGATACCATTTTGCCTGTGTTTCCTACATCAGCAGCGACTATTCGTAAACAGGCGGATTGGACTTTAGGAAAAGTCCACCGTCCACTTGTTCGTGGCAACCTGCCAACTCGAGCATCGCCTCTGTGTCCCTCGACGTCTACTGCTGAAATGATCTTGACAGAAGCCTGTGGTGTGAGTATTCTTCCGCCGGCTGGATTGTCTCAATTTCCTCAGAGAGCCAATTGTTTCAAAAACAAAAAATTTTTGTTAGAATATATATATATATATTTTTTTTTCAAACAAGCTTTATTGGTATAAAGTGGAGATACAAAAGACATATTTTTTTAAATTGTCATGTTTACTGTGAATGGCGCTATGGTATTCTGTCATTTATAATAACACATTTGTATTGTTATCTCTACATACGGTCTCTGTTTATAGTCTTTTTACAGTGTTAAGAATAGACTGTGTTAACACCTAACAGATTGCTTACAATCACGTTTGCAAGTGTTACCATACTATGCCTCATTATGCACTGCAGTAAATCTAAACAGATGCTAAGTAATACTTTGGGGAAGTTATTCGTTATTGCAAAGGCATTATATTGTTTTCCATTTGCATACAACGTGCCATTATTTATGTGAAAAAGGAAGGCTCAGTGTTTGCTACTTCAGTCAGTTCCTCTTGAGAAATTGGCAAGGTTTTTGTCTTCCTAATCATGCCCTACTGCTTTACCTGCAGAAGCTTGGGAAATCCTGCAGATATGGCCAAATGTTAAGCTGGGAACAGACAGCTCTATATTTGAGCCGTCCAATGTTTCCTGCAGCAAGGTGATGATGTCATCACGCTGCTGTCAGATATCAGCGGAGCTGGGGAGACAGCTCTCTCTCCAGCTCAGCCGATGGTTTGCATGGAGACCCGCGGTTTCCATGCAAAGAAACAGACATCGGCCATATTTAACATTCTTCAACTGCATAGAAGAATGTCCTGGTGTGATTTCCATCTGAATCTCCCGCCGCCCCCCCCCCCTCCCCCATGTGACGTCATCATGTCACTGTGGGAGGGGGGGGGGGGGGAGAGGGGTCCATTCTTCTCTTCCAGCTTCTCCTTCAGGTCAGAGCCCCGTAGCAGCACAGAATAGTAAATCTGCACTGCCGGGGATCTGATCTTCTGACCTGACGGCTCCATCTCATCCATTGCTATACTGACAAGTCAGCGATGGACGAGATGGAGCCGTCAGGAAAGGCAGGAGGGTTAAAGAATATGAATATGATGTCATAAGAAATTGGTTTCCCTTTTTGGTATAAGGCATGTTAATTATGTTGCAGTTACTAAGGATTTTCTCTTTCTAAATTAGAAATGATGAATTCTTGTGTGTATTGGAAGAATATGAACAGTCTACTTCTGTTGTTATTTGTTTCCTTCAAGACTTTGCCAATGATACCTGCGATCACTACTGCTTGGTGCAAAAGTACACATATGCATTCCTGAATCATATTGTTCCTTATATAATACGGTAATTCCATTCTGTAAATTCTAGTTCAGTAACCCTCAATGCGGAAGAACATGTGGTCAATGACATTTCTGTTCTTATCTTTAACTAGTTTATCGAGTTCTTTTTAGTTGGTACAGAAAGAGTATAATGTCAAAAAAAACCAGAGCCGTTTATGGAAAAAAACATAAACAAACTTAATCCTGTTTAGCTGTAAATACTGCAAAGACTTTAGTAAAAAGGTTTTGAAAATTGATGCTATATTGCATTCTACAGAGGTCACAGGATAATTGAATGTACTGTTTAGTAGTGATGAGCGGCATAGGCAATATTCAAATTTGCGATATTTCGTGAATAGTCTACTAATATTCGATTCTATATTCACGAATATTCACAGTTGCACGGTTGCAAAACTATTTCACAATTATAATTGCCTCACAATTAACTTCAAAATGAATGGTCAAATGTGCTATTTATTTTCGCCCATGAGCATCCCAATGGGGAATATCGCGAGTATTCTAAATTGCGAATATCCGCTGCCATATTCGCAAAATTTGCGAATTCTCGAATAGCCGATATTCACCCAATATATTCACAATTTGAATATTTGAGCTCAACACTACTGTTTAGTAGGAGAGTCTGCTTTAAAGTAAACCTTTGTTGGGAAAAGTACACAGTGGTGGTTTTTGGCAACCAGGGCGGCATCATGCGGGGGGCAGGATCTAGGTCCCCCACAGTGCACTTACCTATCCAAGCACCCCCCCCAAGTGCCCCGTTTCCCCAGGGATGGAGATGCTGGGTGTGGTTGGTGGGTAAATAGAGTCCGCAACAGAGTAACGGACTCCCCCCACCAGTGAGGTGAGACTCTGGGAAGGGGTCAGGGGACGTCAGAGGGCATGCCCATGGCGCCAACCTCCCTAGGACCACCCCTGGAAGCACTACACTACCATTGCTGACTTTCTTTTGACTACTATTGCTAGTACCAGGTTGTTATGCTGACTCTTTGGCTTTAATTCTGGATAGCTTGAGAGAAGTCAGTAGAAATTAATAATTTCTGATATGCTTATTTATCAATGTCAATCAGCTCAAAGGATTAAAATCAGAGGGACAGATGAAAGTTAGGAAACTACTATTTGCAGAATTAGAAATGATCTATTGGAGCCTCTCTGTGTCTCTAAAGAAAGTGCTTTAAACAGAACTCCACACAACAATGGCAAGGTAAATGTAAATGCCATTTTGACCTTCTCAGATATGCTTGGTTGGGTATGTTTTATGCAAAATGTTGTGTTTTTTATTGTGAAACTTTCAACAAGCATTAAATAAATAAAATATACCAGTACAAGTACAAGTGTATATGAGGGAGATTTTCAAACCCTTTAAAGGCAATGGGTCGTACATTAGGGTATGCTTTGCATCCAGCTTTGAAAAACAAGGAACCAGCAGAAGGAAACTTGTGCATTGGAATATCATATTAGCAAAATGTTTTGTCTTTTTGTATGAACTTTTTTCTGCTTTGACAGTCATTATGAACTTTTATTTGCTATAAGTGGATGAAGGTGTGTAGAGAAAGACTATAGAGTTTATGGAAACGCTGTTCATGTTGATTTAGGGCACAATATTCGCCATGTCGGCAATACAGCTCCCTATTTATTTTCATGAGCAAACAGCACCCAAAAACACATTGGGAGCATTTTCCTCACATCACATAATGCTCTTTTATTTATCAACTATGTGTCTGCGTATTGAATGCGTCTGCCGTGATGCCCCCTGATGTGGGTCATGACGTGAATACCAGGGGCGTCTGCACTGTGTGTTTTTTTATAGAGAATGCAGGGGAAAAACATAATGTAGATGCTTCCTATGGCTAAGACCCCACTGCGTTTTTGTGCAGATTTTTGGATGCATATTTTGAGAACACTACAACCACATTGCATGCAGATTTTGTCATTTTTGGCCCCCTTAAAGCTCAAATCTTACAAAAATACTTTTCAATTAACCCTTATCTAAAGCTCCTATGAATACTTTACCACATGCAGAACACTACAACATTCATCTCACATTGAATGCACATCATGTAATTTTTAACCCATTTTTAAAAACACTTCTCTATGAACCCTTCTCTAACCTCCCCATGTACTGCCTACAGATTAATTGTTACATAATTTTTATTCTTTGCAGGCAGCTTCAGAAGCAGAACTGGTGTTTCTGTGGCAGACGATAGTGGCAGGAAGTGATGTTGGCGGGTTGGGGGGGATCCAGGAAGTTCAGCTGCATACTGGATAAAAAAGCTGCCCAATATAATCAATGAGCATAGGCCGACACGCCAGAACTGTGGTCTTTTCTGTACAGCATGGCTCTCAGCGAGCACAATGTGCCTGTGTGTATTTGCCTGTTTATTATAACAGGCAGCGTTTTGACACACGCAAAACACTAGAAAAATAAGCAATAGAGCCATAGCCTAATTAGATTGTTGGGTGCTTCACTACATGTTTAGAGGTTAACTAATGTGTCTGGGTCTGGAAACTTTGTGGCAACCTTATTGAGGTATATTTGGCCAAATATTGCTGTTTATAAGCAAGCTGCTGTTAAACAAAAGGGAAAATCTACTGATCCAATATTGAAAAAAACCTTCCTTGTACACCCTTCCTTTACATGCACACATGAAGCATGTAAAAGAAATATCAATATTATTAGAAATGGATAACATATATCTGTGGCGGGGCACATTTTTTGTTGAGTACAGTGATGCATGGATAAAGTGGCACTTATGCTGGCACTCATTTAGGATTAGTTGTCACAAAGAGACAGAATTTAAGAAAATTATTATGCATTATTTATATGTGGTATTGCTGTTTTGTTGTTATAATGACATAATAAATTGTGTTTTTTAATGTATAGTTTGAGTTGCTTTACAGCTGTTTAAAAACGCAACATATGTAGTATGAATGGTAACATTGGCTGTCTATGTAAAAACGTGTTCAGTAAAAAAACGTGTGCAGTAAAAAAACACAATGCATATAGTGTGAAAGGGCCCTAGAGTTAATAAAGTCATATTAAGTCGATTGTTTGAAAATAGATTCCTTTTTCTATTTTTGACTAAATTTTATCAAAATTGAGCATAAAAATGGTTAACCTCCTGGGCGTTACGGGCAATCGCTGCGGAGTACACTGGAAAGTGGCACCCTCCATTAATATGGAGGTGATGGTGCCGCCCCCCGCCCATTCTATGTCACCAATGACGCCAAAGACACGGGCCGGAAAAGCTACGTGAGCCTGCAGCTATGCAGAAATGCTTCAGGCTCACAGAGAGCCGGCATCTGCACCCAATCTCAGCACGGGCGCAGTTTGTTCCAAGCCCAAACTGGCTTCGGACGTAATGCCCAGGAGGTTAAGCAGTGATTGGCCATGTTGTAAAGTTTCACATGATGGTAAAAAATTTTTCCTATCTAGTGGCTTATCTAGGTATTTCCATTTGTATCCGATTGTTTTATGGAGTACATGCACGGGGCTTAGTAAAGGAATCAATCTGTTTTGAATCACATTATGTGGTGCAAAAAAGTATTGAATAAACACACAACTGCTAGGAGCACACCCTTTGATAGTAAATGGTAAGGTTATCCATTGTGTCAAATTATTGGCTCTAGTGACTCAGGGGTGTTCAAGGCTCAAAGCATTTTGTGATTTTTAATTCTGAGGTTTCTCACCAAGCCCATTACCCACATCTCATCCCTACACATGGAGCAGTAATAACGGCAATTACATTTTAAAAAAAGGATTTGCGAATAATCACCTCCAAATTTATAATTACTAAAGGCAAACAGAGAAATATTTTGGTTAAGTAAATTGAGCTGGCTGCCCTATCCAGCATTACAGAGACTATGCAAATCAAGAGTTAATTGTTTCAAATTCATAATTAATATGTAGAATTGTCCATTCAGTTCAGCTCTATTTGTTGGTGCTGGATAGTGTTCACAGAAAAAACAAACACATTTGCAGAATCGGTTTCTCTACTGAGTTTACTCTATTTCATTCTTCCTAATAATATAATTTACAATTGTATTACTTATTTATCAGTTTTCTTTCCTTATTACATTTCTGTCATCTACCTACACTATACAGTTCAAAATGATTCAACCCCCACTGAAATTGAGTGCTTTGGCCATTTTGACATTGATTTTGAATATTTCATTCATCTTGTTCACAACGAAATGAAAGCGGCACTTGTAAGTCAGACAAATATAACATAACATTAATAATGAAATAACCACAAATGTCTTTTCTGTGCTCACATCATTATCAGTTTTATTCAACCCCCAAGTGACATTCATTCTTAGTACTTAGTACAACATCCTTTTCCAGTTATAACAGCTTTTACACGTGAAGCATAACTTGGCACAAATGTCTTGCAGCGTTCTACAGGTATCTTAGCCCATTCTTGATGGGCAAATAGGCTTGTTTGCTGCAACTGCTTTCTTCGAGTCCCACCAGAGGTTCTCAATCCGATTTAAGTCTGGTGACTGCAATGGCCACTCCAAAATGTTTCAGCCTTTAATCTACAACCATGCTCTAGTAGACTTGGAGGTATGCTTGGGTTCATTGTCCTGTTGAAAGGTCCAACGTCTCCCAAGCCTCAGGTTTGTGACAGACTGCATCACATTTCCTTCCAATATCTCCTGGTACTGAAAAGAATTCATTGTACCTTGCACACGCTGAAGCTTCCCTGTACCTGCAGAAGCAAAACAGCCCCAAAGCATGATTGACCCCCGCCATGCTTCACAGTAGGCAAGGTGTTCTTTTCTTCATAGGCCTTGTTCTTCCTCCTCCAAACATAACCCAGGAGTTTCATGACCCAGGAGACTTGTTTCAAGGTTACATAATTTTGGGGGACAAGTTAGCAAAACATCCTTTAACCCTGTCAGTTTTAGGTTTAACCTTCCATTAGACCTATGTCTATACAAGGTATACACAGAAACACACTTATTGATTATGATCTGTTGGTAATCATTTTACCAGGCTAACATAAAGTTACAACTTTTTTATGTTGCAAAAGTTCACATGTCCATTAAAATGACTTTTAATGTTGGACAGGGGTCAGCATAAGCACACTGACTGGTCTCTGGCATCATCTTGCAGAGCCCTGCATGCTCATGCAGCATTCTTGCCATGCATGACCAAGATCCAATTTTTGTAGCAGTGTGTTCCATAGTAACATGAATGCATCAAAGGCCTCAAAGGGTATTCTACATTTTTAGGTACTGTTTATTTGCACCTTAATACAATAAACTCTATTTTAAAGATTGAGTTTTGTGTAGAGAGTAGAGAGGGGCTGTTGGAAGATGAACATTAAGTTAGGAGAAAGGCAAATACAGACAGAATCCTAGATGCACAGAGAAGAGACGATCTGTAGAAGTGGAAGATGGATAATTATTACAAAAGCATGGAATATTAGCCTGTGCATTTAGACATGATTACATTGATGGTTGCTTTGGCAATAAGTTTCAGTGTAGTAGTCAGGGTCAAAATTGTATTAGAGGTAATTTAATAAGGATTTAGACGGGAGGTACAGCAATAGATGTAAATAAATGATACATCGGAGGAGATAAGCAACGGCGCAAGACATCCAGGTCATTGGGGATGGGGTGGTAATTGGATGTAGAATAGGTTACTTACATATTGGAATCATAATAGAGGTCTTGATTTTTGGAAAATTGTAGATATGACACACTTCTTAAACAGTGGAAAAGAAAACATAAAGAATGAGGTGGAATGGAATATAATCAATTGAGCAGGTAGTAAAATAACAGGACATAAGAAAGGACAGCTCATGTATGGATCAGCAAAAGAAAGAAACCCAGTTAAGAGGTACAGTTGGGAAGAGATGCTGTTCTTATATTGTCAGTTTTACCTGCTTTAAAAAAGATGGTAGGTGGATATATGGTTAAGGGATGGAGGATGGAAATGGAGTATTCAATGTTAGGTGCCTTGCTTTTTCTTTTAATGTATGTTTATTAGTAATTTTCAAAATACAAAAATGAAACATAAAATACAAATCAGTATGGCAGAAAACACAGCAGGAGAGAAAAAAAACCAACAGAAAATTCGCAATGAAACATGCGCCCCCAAATGGAGGCAGCCCGCCAGAGCGCTCTACTCCCGCCTAGGCAATCCTGACACCCTAATCGGAGACCTCAAAATTTTAGAGCCATGGCCTAGTAATACGGTGTCACCGTCTAGATCGTCACTGACAGTGTATACCAGTCTGCAGGCCCAGTGGGTAGTGGAGCAAATGTTAGGGAATGAAATATCAGTTTCCCTTGGGCGCTACGGTGGCAAACCATGTTACGTTAGTCTGAGCGCATGTCATCTGAGAGATACAGAGAAATAGATCCATGCAAACTGTTACTAAGCTGTTCGAGAGATCAGCGGCCCCCGGATAGAATGTAGCGAGGGCAGGGAGAGCTTCCAGAGGGGAGCAGTACAACACAATAACCAACAAACTAAAACAAAGAAGACAGAGGAATGGTCATGGGGTGGGAACATAAGGACGGAATCAGGAGGTGGGAAGGCTCCCACCGCTCGCACCCAGTGAGGATAGGAGTGACAAAAAGCGTGGTGTAGCTTGGAATCCCTGCCAAGGGCCCCATGTTTAACGGAAGACTTCCTGGCGGTTGTCCTCCGCCACCACGCGCTCCGCAGCCTCCAAGCAGGCCAATTCACGAAACCATTCTGCAATGGTAGGCGGGGATGTAGAGAGCCAGTTTCACAGTATCACTGAGCGTGCCGCTATGAGGAAGAACCGCAAGGTGTCTCTCTGGTCCCTTGCTTTTTAATCACTCCACATGTTCTGACCATTCTCCTAACCGACCCATAAGCATATTCAGTGACCTACTAATGACATCCTCACTCATAACATCATCACATGCACTGCTTCAAGACTTCTACAGGGCAGCTGCTACTTTCTGGAATGCTCTCCCTCTTCCCATTAGACTTGCTCCTACTTTTACCACTTTCCAAATAGCCCTGAAAACCCACCTCTTTAGTCTGGCCTACCCATCTTCTCATTCCTAACATCACCACAATGCCAGCCTCATGCCCCACCTATTAAATACTCTGTTACCTAATCTATTAATATGTAAAGCAAAGAATACACTCATAGATATGGGCCAGATCCATGGCCGCTTCAAGCGCTGTGCACGCTCATAGCCATCTATCTGGCCCATATCTAATGCGGCCTGATATCGGACATGACCGTAAATCACGATCGGTGTCCATTGCTTTGCATGGAGATTGCAGGTCTCCATGCAAAGCATCGTCGGAGCTTGATAACACAGCAGTGCTGTGTCTCCAGCTCCTTCGATGTCAGGCAGTAGCACAATGACATCATATACGAGCCGTGTATTCCCTGTTATAGTCTTATATTGTAAGTCTGATAAGACAGGGTCCTAAACTCCTGTGTCATAACCTGTACATGTGTGTTATCTTGTGTTACATCTCAACTCTAATTTAATGTACAGCATTGTGTAATTTGTTTGTGCTATAAAATAAATAAAAATGTATAATAATAATAATGATGATGTGGAAATAAAAGAGTATGGAGACAGGAAGGCTGTGAAGGATGTTTGTTTGAGCAATGCTAATGCCTGTCTATTCTGAAGTAAAAGTAGTAAAACTAGGTACCTTTTCATTTAGGAACTGCTCACACTTATGGCAGCATTGTTCTTCCACATGGGAGTGGTGTCAAAACCCTAAGCCAGGGTTTATAACTTGTCATAATGACTGCAAAAGGGAAAATGGTATAACACAATCATCTTTGAACCACAGTAAACGGCATACGTAGGCACAAGGTTCAGGTTCTACAACCCCTGCTAGTCATATTCACAATTTCCAAATAACTTATTGAGATAGCAATTGTTGTACTGATGAATGCAGATTACTTTTTTTTATCACTCATCTGTTTAAGTTAAAACTTGCATAGGTAGTATGTTCTTTCCCTGAACGAGGGAAGCTTTTTTTGCTGAGTCAGCATGCTTCAGAAGACTAGATTTTGTCAGATTATTAGATAAGTAAAACAACACACATCTTCAAGGATAGGATGCTTATGATCAATTATTTATAAGACATTTTGTCCTGCCATTTGAGATTTTCGAACGGTTACAAGGTTACATTAAATATGTAAAATCCTCCCTGGCAACAGTTACATTAATAATTACACCACAAATTATAGTCTGACTAGCCAGCAATGGGTTAAGAAGTGCTCAATAAACTGTATGTTTACTTAATCATAAAAAGAAATTCTTGAACAGACATAGGACATGTAGGGAGAAATATGCAGATCTGTGGGTGGTCAGTGCTCCCCTATTTAAATAACTAAACATGACAACATGTTTTTTTGTTGGAAATGTAAAATGCATTCTTTCTAAGTATGCAGATGCTGTTCTGGTGGAATAGTTGCTGTACCTGTTCAGTATCTACAAGGTCATCCATTCAAGGTTGCTTATCAGTATTTTTAAGGTTGTAAAATATGAAGCTTGTGACAAGGTCATAATTTGCTGGACTAATACCTGGGAGGTCTTTTGGCATGAACAAACCTTTAGCTTATATTCAACATTTCTGCTCTTTCCAATCATTCAGGTTAAGTTGTAGCTAAGGACAAAGCCCAACATAAGTAAAACGGCAGAAGTAACCTTTAATACCAAAAACGATTTAATTAAATAATAAAAGAGAAATGCTACTAAATAATGATCTGTCTGTCTGTCTGTGTCTATCTATCTATCTATCTATCTATCTATCTATCTATCTATC
>CM070034.1:61911807-61924168 GCA_036250615.1 Ptychadena robeensis | reverse complement strand
GGTTGTTGTTCAATAATAAAATTATTCCTCAAAAATACCACTTGCCTAATAATTCTGCCTCCCTGTATATAATAACTTTTAATTGGACCACAATGAAGATATGACACCTTGATACAATGTACAGCAGTCAGTGTACAGCTTGTATAACAGTGTAAATGTGCTGTCCCCTAAAAATAAACACACCTCAACACGCAACCATTAATGTCTAAACCTCTGACAACAAAGTGAATGAACCACTCAATCTTTTATACCTCTTTTCATTGCTAAATGCTTCCATGTTCTGCTGTCCTATTGTGCTTGGCATCTTTATTTTAACAGCAGTGGGTTGCTAATGACAGAACTCTTGAACACTGAACACTTATGCCCTACACACAGCATCTTAAAAAAAATAATGGCACATGCTGCCTATGTCCCAGGTAACGTAAAAACAAATCTTTCAGTCAGATTATTAATATTTTCATTTTTAGTTTCCTAAATTAAGAGCAGGATAAAGAGGATATTATCTGGAGAATTTAGGAGACACTGACTTGCCCACATCTAAATTGATCAATAAAAGTAGACTAATTTGTTGTAAAATTTTCACTGACAGTTTGAGTCAGTTTATGATCTACAACTAAAACTCAATCCTCAGCACTCTAGAACCAAACAGTAATGGTATGTGAATGCACCAATTCATAATGCATGTGTCTTATTCTTTCCAAAGACAAGTGTTTTTAAAGTGGATTTTATTACAGCCTACAAGCATTATTTGTCTCCATGTTTAGTTTATTTTGTTAACCTATTTCTGTGAACACAACATTGATGGTGATCCTACCAGTAGCTTGGTCTCCTTCATTTGAGTGGCAACACTCTTGCAGATGCTCCTTCAGCAGGATTGTCATGAATCTGAGCCTGCTATAGCATCCATTAATATGTACACATTTCCCCTTTTTTGGTTTACAAAAGTCACATGAATATGGTCTAAACAGCATAAAGAATTTAGCAATGCTTTAGGTACACATTCATTTAATGAAAGCCCCCCTTGTAGATAACTCTGGACAGCCAAAAACAATTCTTTAGGAATGATTTAAAGAATACCTTTTCAACCATATGACACATATGCTATCTTTCCTATATTTCAGGGGCAATGACATAACTAAATAACTATCAGGAGCTCTTTGACAAGCCGTACATAAAAGCTGCAGTTCCCTGCTGTGCCTTTCCTGCTGTAATCAAGTCCTTCAGTCTACAATGAAGGTCATGGACATGTGATATCTAGTTAACAGAGGTTCTTTAAGTTCAATGACACAAATTATATGTTTGATTCATAGTTTATTATGAGGTTAGTGAAGCATGTCTGCAAACTCGGAGCACTTTGTTACCGGCAATTATTTTCTCACTAGTCTTCGAGTGTATTACGTACTTTGGGAATGAAGTGTATTTCCCATGCAAGGGAGTGATATGTATGTTAAAATAACCATAATTATCTAGTATAAGACTGTTCTCAAAGATTCTATTTACATTGTAGATAGTTTAATAGATTTATTCTGTGCTGTCTTTGCACTTCTTTACTTTAAAATACTTATTTACTTAAATGTCTCTTCTTTATATTTATCAGTCATCATATGGGGTGGTTGTTCATGCTTTGCTGTGTGGTCTCCTCTAGTAGAGTAGAGGAGAAGCCAACCAATGTACAACCTGATACCTGGATTTCTATTTACTGTGTTTAACAAGACCACAACACCTTATTGGTGCACAAAAGTTGTGATGAGATTTACCAGACAATGTGCACTAAAAAACTTTATGATGAACACAAGTTAGCTGGATCATCTGTATATACCGTATTTTTGGACTATAAGATGCACCTGACCATAAGGCGCACCCAGTTGTTAGAGCAGGAAAACCAGAAAAAAAATATTTGAAGTGTTCAGCTCAATTGAAGAAAAAAAGCCTATGCAGTTCCAACTTCAGCCACAACTGAAATTGGTGTCACTAGAGAGCACACTTTAGGGCACATCTCATCTTCCTCACACAGGGGGAAGAGGGGGGTGCGGGGTATACAGTTTGCATGTCTCCCCTCTAGCCTGTGGGCATGTGTGAGGAAGCTTCCAGCGTAAGAGTGCAGCTTTCCCACACACAGCTCTACATTGCTTAGATCAGCAGGGCTCCTCCACCTCCCTGGCTAATCTTCTTGCCGAGAAAGTTAGCGGGGAGCCAAGGCACTGAGTGGCCATGGGTGGTCGTGCATTTGGACCATAAAACGCAGGGACAACCCACACCAATTTTGGTGGTGTCTTATAGTCCGAATAATATGGTGTATATATTTAATGACCAGTTCTCCAGAAACATCAGCTATCCCATTTCATTGGTAAACACTGCAGCCAAATAAAAAATTGGATAGGCTACAGCAGTGGTTCCCAAACTTCCCTTGCAGGGCCCCTCCCTTTTCTATTTAGGAACATTATCGAGCCACCCCTCCCTATTCAAAAACAGGTTAAGAATGAGGGCTAGTGCCCCCCTGGAGTGCCTTTGCCCCGGCCCCCACTTTGGGAACCACTGGGCTACAGTAAGCAGAACAGTAATACTGAGTGTACATTTAAAATTAATAAGTAGTAATATTCAATAATAAAGTAAAACAAAAATGAATGTAAATGAAATCAAATGTACACACATTTTAACAGATATGTGTGTGTGCCGGTGTGTGTAACTACATTTTACAAGGTTTTAGCCTTTTGCAATTCCGTGAACTGGGAGGGGTTCCACTTAAGGGGGAAGTATGCTGTGTTTAATGCATAATTATAGGAGAAGAGAGTAAAGATGAGCCCAATAGTCTTGTGCTAATTCTTTACAGGCTGGACAACGGTTCCTGTGCTGTTTCTTTTTGCAAATTAAATAATATATAAATGACAGTATTTTCACATGCCACCAACAGTATTTGTAGGTCACCTAACATAAGTTGCGTGCCGCTGCAAAATAGTGGAGACATTTGCAGGTCATCAAGATAAGGACCCCATACAGGTAATATGGGGCGAAAGTTACGTTTATGGGTTTTTTACCTGGCGGTTAAAAAGCGCCACTGTGAATGAGCCCTAACTACCGCATTATGATTCAGCCTTCAATATTCATGATACGCTGAGTGACTGCAATACACATTCCTGAAAACGATTTTGTTTATCCAAAAGAAGCACATGGAAAATGGAGATTGTGGACTTACCTCCAGCATACATGACTGCCAGCATTATGGAGGATATCCATGCGATTTCACTGTATGTGGTGCCGAAGATTTCCTGAATTTCTTTGAAGAATACCGTAATGGCTTTGGGAAATGCATATGAAAATCCAATTGAAATGAATGCAGCAAAGACAACAACCCACCCCCATTCCCCATCAGGAGGGGTGTGACTTAGTGCCACTGGCTTATCAGGCATCTTTCCTAGGGATTTATGATCTGAAAAATAAAATATAAAAAAAAAATCATTTAAAAATCAGTTATGATTATAAGACGTGTTCATACAAATTAGACAACAGGAGCAAATATTTTTTTACAGGGCACTGAAGATGAGTGCAAAAAGGAATAGTCATATCATATAATATTGGATTTGATTTCCATTGTCTAATGGTGGGAGCTTGGTTTATGGTGTCATAGAGTTCCCAGAAGAGAATCTGAGGAGAATTTGTGGAAAGGAATAGGTTGTCACTAAAGCTGGGCATAGATGTTTTGTTCTGTACCTGATTCTGCTGCAGATCGGCGGTGCATGATGACGTCATCAAACCCTTTGTGTGCCGGCACTTACTTTGGATAGGGACGCTGTTCCCTATCCAAAGCAATGGGATCGGTCTAAAATTTATGGACATGTCCGCACAGTCTTAGATTGATTTTCGGAGCGAGGCCATTGACAGCACCTTACTTGCTGCAGCTTTTTGCTCTTAAGTGTCTAATCACTGTGTTCCACAACTATAGGAAGAGCACCTTAGTACTGTGGTAAGAAGTTTAGGACACATGCTTTGTGGACGTACCAGGTATTTCTCCCCTGAGCCAGGGTCATCCTGGACAGGATGCAAGGTTGTTACTGGAAAATTAAATAAGAAGCAGTAAAGTGACAGAGGGATAACCAATTGGTTTTCTGTAGTTTCTTCCTCTTCCACTCTAGTAAACTACACTTACACAGTTTGTATTTAAAATGAACATTCAGTTTTTAACCAAAATAAATAATGGGGAATGTGAGAGAATGAGAAATCTGTGCCAACATCTCTAAATATATATACATGAAAAAACTATTTGGACCGAGCTTGCTCTGGTACCAAATTTGGGGTGGCTAGCCCCTGGGACTTTAAAAGCACGTAAACTATTGACAAATTTAAGGTAAACGGTATAGTTTTATTGAAAAGCGACACAATAAACAAGATATACATAATAAAATCACAAATGACCTAGACAACAGGTCATATACATATAAAAACAAACAAGCAGCTCCTAGGCAATTCCGGTGATATAGAGAGCTGCCTGTGTTCTGAGACTGATACCTGTTAACCCTTACCTGCCTGCTGCACTATCCTGCTACCTGCGCTGCCCACCCTGTCACAGCTTTGCCTCTGTATTAAGGTCTCTGTGTTATGCTAAGCATTGCCTGCCATTGCTGTTCCTGTGATATAGAGATCTGCCTGTGTTCTGAGACTGATACCTGTTAACACTTACCTGCCTGTTGCACTCTCCTGCTACCTGCGCTGCCTGCCCTGTTACACTGTCTGGCTGACGACACCTGTCTCCCTGGAGCCTCCTCTGCTGTCCCCTGGACCAGCTGCCTGTGTTCCTACCATCCCTCAAGAGGTAGCGACCTGGTGATCCCCTCGGGAAAGTCTATCTCCACCATCAGGAGTATTGTGAAGAACGAGTGGGTTCACTTAGATAACACCCTTAGATGAGGTAGGACACGTGGCACAGTGGGTCCACATCTGCTGCTCCGTGACACCCGGTACCATGACCATGAAGCATTGTTTGTTTTTATATGTATATGACCTGTTGTCTAGGTCATTTGTGACTGGTATTTTATTCATCATCAATTTGATCAGCTAAATATTTATTACTGCCCTGATTGGTTGACCCATTTTTAGCCTACACAGGAGGCATCAATCCAATCAGCGGATGAAAATGATCATGTGCTTCTCCATGAGTTCTCTTGTAAAACAAGTTTTCATGGAACTTGCCATTAGTGATGATCGCGAATATTCAGATTCCGAATATTAATCGCGAATATCGGCAATTTGGAAATTCACGAAGATGGTGAATATATTGCCGAATATTCGCAATTCCGGATATTCTGTATTTTCTTTCCATTACACATGCCTCTCAATGCAAGTGGACGAATGGGAAGGCTGCAACAAGAGCTTAGCAACACTCCCTGCAACCATCAAAATTTTTAAAATCCAAAATTGGGGTGATGCGAATAGTGCGAAAATCGGCACTTTTGAAAATTCGCAAACAATCACTAAGATGTCGTCCAAAAATTTTTCAACACGCCCCTCAATGCAAGTTAAACATATATTCGGGAGAATCGCAAAAAAACCTGAAGATTTTCGCAATAAGAAGAAAATTGCCGAATGCGGATATTTTCCGAATATTTTCCAGATGTTTTCCAAAAAATTCGCGGCATGCCGCGAATACGAATGTTGCCTATGCCGCTCATCCCTACTTGCCATCACTGTTTCCTCTGTGGAATAGGTATAGATAATATATCGTAGGCTGAAGCTTACCATGACAGAAGAAAATAAACTCATTGCTAATATTTCCCTTTTTATCAGCTGACACTTTTTGTAGAAGCCTTCTCTGCCTAGCTCCACTGGTCTAAATACGAGCAGCTGCATAATATAGTTTGTGTTTTAGGATGTTCTGGCAGCTCAAATGTCTGGAGGCAGCCTTATTGTACTTGATCCCTTATTTAGCTTTATTTACTTTTCCTGAGCCTGACACTTTATCTTGAGGGTCAGAGTTAACTAGACATCTGACAAACTCTGTTTTATTAAATGGTGCACCTCATACACTGTCTGTGAACCCCTGAGTTAATTGCAATGACAAATAACAGACCTCCATAGTTGTCTACATTCTATTTAACAACCCAGCTTGCACATTGTTATGCACTTTGAAGAGTTAGAGAGCATGGTGTAAGGTCAAGCTCACAGGGTAGATGCTGCAAAAGTTCAGTGAATTCCCGCACTACAAGTGTCAGTATCTACAAACAACAGAATATACATATTTTTTTTACCAGTTTTCATTCAAGAGTATCAGTGCTATCAAGGCCTACAAATCAAATTCTTGAATAATTCAAGACATGATTAATTATCTTGAGGGCCCAGTGACACCTTTTAAAAGCAATGCACCTCCAACACACATGTAGAACAACCCCACAATACATTACTAACCACATTGCCAATGATAGCCTATGTCCATTTTATTGGACATTTTGATTTGTTGGCAGCATGTAAATAAAATGAGTATAACAACATATACATTAATATAGCACCAAGGAATGAATGGGCTATTCAATGCAATGCAATAAAGGTGCCCATGCATGCATAGATACCATATTTTTCGCCATATAAGACGCACCAGCACATAAGACACACCCAGTTTTTAGGGCAGAAAAAACAGAAAAAAAAGATTTAATAAGTTTTCACATCAACTGGTTTAATGCAATGAATTTAATGGATGCAATATTCAATTCAGCCAGAAGGTGTCACTAGCAGCAGTACACTCTCAGCTGAACACGTCATACTTTACACTGATCTACAGGAGGAGGGAGGGGGGGAGGAGGGCTGGGCTGTGTTCTGCTCTCTCTCTCTCTCCTCTCCCGATGTCACTGATTTTGTGTTCGTGGGGCAGCTGATTGCTGTTCCCATGGACAGGAGAGCTATAGATGGAAGTTCATCTAGCTTTGTCTTCATTGCCAGTTCAGGGCTGGCATAGGCAATTACACAGTTCAGATGGGAGAGCCGGACATCGGCTCTCCCATCTGAACTGACAGCTCCTCCAGCTCCTCCAGCTCCCCTCCGCGGGAAGCCAAGGTGCGACCACCGGCGGCCAAGTGGCCGCGGGGGTCACGCATTCGGCATATAAGACGCAAGCACTTTTTTTGCCCCCAATTTTGGGGGTGAAAAAGTGCGTCTTATATGCCAATAAATATGGTATGTGCTAGATTGATGGCCGCTTCGAGCGCCATCTCTCTGGTGGATATCTAATGTGGCCATTCCTGTCCACAGGTTTATCAGACATGACTGTAAATCATTGTTGATGTCCATTGCTTTGCATGGGGACTGCAAAGCATCAGCTGAGCTGGATGAGGCAGCTGCGCTTACAGCTCCTGTGATGACGTCATTGCGCTAGAAGGCCTGTCTACCTCACAGGCATCGACCCATCCCAGTTCAGTTATGAATATCATTATAGCATCAAAAAACATATAAAGTAAAAAGAGAGTCAACACATGCAAAAGACACTGAACATTCTTAAAGTTATATGACAAATACATATAAGACAACATTTTCAAAGGCTTTATCGTTCAATAATATTCATACTGTTCAATAGCGAAATTTGTGAATTTTCAAATATGCGCCGAATATATTCGCAATTTGAATATTCAAGCTCAACACTACTGTTCAAAAACACACCTGACAGGATTTCAGATGGCTAACAAAGCCCTGTCTAATCTCCTATGGCATTGACACCTCCACAGTGGTAGAGCACGGTGTTTAGATTAGCAGACTTGTATAGAGATAGGCTTGGCTCTAAACATTAAAATAAACAGAAAGCAGGCATTGTGCATTGCAATTTCATTGCCCTGTCTGACAAATAAACAGAATGCTGTAATGGGTACATTTTATTAATTCAACCATGAACTATAATGCAAATAAACATTTCTGGTTTTTCCTGTACTTTCAGTTCCTTTTGGTTAAAGCTTTTTGTCTGGCAATACAGCATCATGAAGTCAATTAAAAAAATACTTTCTGGCACAATATATCGTAAACTCTCTAGTGGCCATGTTTTTAATGGTTACCTTTCCTAGCGAGAACAGTTTGTTCACCAAGAATGTCCTGAACAGAACAATGTTGAAGTACTGGTTACTGTATGCTAAAGTGTATTGGCAAATCCTTGTCATCTACAACAACCTTGCTGTGTCCTTTTCCTTTTATAACATCCATTTAGCAAGTCTCAGTATATAAAATTTGCCCTGTATATAAGGCCACATAGCTGTCTCCAATCATGTAGCCATTTTTGCATATCCATTATAGTGTTGAGCAGCACTTGATCATTTTGTGAATATACAAAGGGACATTCAAAATTTGATTAGACTGTATTCCATTGCCTTCCATTACGTGCAACCGTTCGCAATTATTCACAAAGATTCGCGATCCAGCTTTACAGCTTCTCTTATTCATTCGGTGATCTTAGCCAATACGAGCACTGTGTGTATTGCGTGTCTCCATTCGCAATGTGCACACATATGCACAATGTATGCCAGTAAATAATGTTGAAGCATAATATGACGAATATCCGCCATTGCCGATATCCAAGTGCAGATTTGCGAAATGTTGCGAATTCTCAAATGACGGATATTCATTGAATATTTTCGAATTTCGAATATTCTCGCTCAACACTAATGCATTACAGGAACTTATCTTGACAGTGGAAAACCGATTACCGGAAGGTAAATTTTGTGTCCAGAACATGGGTTCTACTTCTTGCACTGGTGGGATGTAACACAATTTTCTAATGTCATCCTACCACTTAGATTTAAAGGCTCTCATTTGCTTTGATGGTCGAGAACATGGGGTTGCCATGAGCTGACAGTTGGCATTCATGTTTTCAAAACTATTCTTTTTTTCCTTTTAAATAAAGTGTTTGTACTGTATATAACATTAAGTATAAAAATGCATTAGATTAATAAAATATAGTGCAGGCCAATACCCAACATCTCTAACCTAAACATCATTTATGTATGAAAGGTGCGTTATATGTCACAAGGGGGCTGATAGCAGTGGAGAGTCAAATCCACCTTGAGATGTTGGGAGTATGCTAGTCACCTAATATATCCCCCTACCCTCTACAATGCCACCACAAGCAAAACATTGCTTGATATGCTTTCATTGGGAATGATACACCCAAGGTTTGAGCAGAGTGCTATCGTATTTATTAGAGATAGAGAGAGAGAGAAAAGAGAAAGAGGGGATCTAGAAAATATATTCTTCAATCCTCCTCATCAAAATGAATACTTTTCATAATAGCTTAGCTTAAGCCCCCCCCATACATGGGTTAATACCTAATACAATCATTGACCCGCTTGAGCACAGTGTGGTGACTTCAACACTCTGCGTTGGAGCGTTAATCGATTGAATAGGAATCTATGCACACCACTTTGTGCAATTGTTTTCCATTCAATGTTTTGGATGGGGTTCGAACAGCAATGGTGATCGAACAGGGTTTACCAACATGTTGGTTCCCTGTTCAACCCAGCTGCCTTTGAGCAGGATCGATTAAGCAAGCATGAAGACAGGGTGGCCGCAGAGTGATATCATCGATCAAGTGGGTCATTGATTGTACAGGTATCCACTTGTGTATCGGGGGCTTAAAACTTAAAGTGGGCTTAGTTACTTATAACTGATATTCATTGTGCTTGCTATGGTCTGCTTTATATATACAGTTAAAAAAAAAAAGAATAATTCACAGGATTAACAGGCTAGTTATGCCAAATCCATATAAATATCTATGTCCATCTAATGATATCCACTGCTATGCAATGGGGACCACATCCCTATGCCATAAATAATTTTACTGCTTGAACAAATTAAAATAAATGAAAAAAGACTACAGAAATAATTAAACACAGAGACCAACATCTGGGACTGGTATGCTCCAATATATTAGAAATAAATATATCATTTGTTGCTGGATTTTGATATTTTGTGGTTTGTTTGGGGTTTTATTTCAAAATACTCCAAGAAAAACAAATACATTCCACAAAAGAAACTTTATGAGGCACAAATTGAATGGGAATCTGCTATAGATATTTATATAAATGACATTCCACTTGCTGCTGTAAGATGTAAGATTTAGTGTATCACACATACATTTGCATTCAATTTAAATAAAAACCAATTATTAAGCAAAGCGCATGGGCTGCATGGATTCCTAAAGAGCAGTAACATATATGGAGCGGAAAGAGACTTTTCAAGAGAACAATGAATCAATGAGCTGAGTCACCTTCTCTATTTTTATCTACACAAACCTAAATAATCTGGCAAGTCTAACTTATCCGAGTGCTTAGCATGTGACTCTGGCTTGCACATTCAGTGACTGCTTCTCTAGGATCATTAAGTTGTAATAAACAATTCTGCGCAATATATGCAGTTACAGTTCTTGATAGTAGAGGCTAGGATTTTTTTTACTAAAGGAGTAGAGGTTATGCAACTAGCAAATGTATACCGCTATGTTCTCACTGCAAAATAAATGTTTAGGAATAAGGAGAGGTTTTGCTTTTTTTTTTTTATGGCCAATCATTAATTCTTTGCCTCCCCACAACTCCACCTTAAGCTGGGCATACACGTACCAATTATCCTGCGATCGTTTTTTAATCCGATCGCCCATCCGATTCTGGAATTGATTTTAATTTGTTAAAACGGTCGCAAACTGCAACATACCATGCATTCAATTTCTGGGCGATTTCATCCTGAAAGTCTCAAATGCACACATTTATGAGGTTGGGGTGGTGTTAGCTGAAGAACTGGCCATTGACCAACAGCACACAAACAAAGGTAATTTCCACAAGAATCATAGATTGATCGCTTAAAACGTTGCATTTTAAAAAAAAGCATGAGAAAACTAACAGCACTTCATGTGCTTTTTATTAAAATTATCCATCAGAACAGATCCGTGAACAATCGTTTTTCTGTCCGATTTTTGACAAAATTGATCGCTTTTGGCATGCTTAAATTTTTATTCAATCCGATCGCGCGATCGATTTTGATAAACGATCGCACTAAAATTGAACTAAAAATCGTGAAGTGTATGCCCAGCTTTAGTCACCAAAGTATTTCTTGAAAAGTTTCTGGAAACCTATCCTTTCTTGGGTAAACAACTGGTGCTCCATTAACAGTATATGATTTTAGTTTAAAAAAATTAATATTTGACAGCCTGTCCCCAGACAACATGCCCTGGCCAATTCTATCCTGCTGGCAACCAAGCTGGCCATAGCCAGAAGCTGAAAGAAGCAACGCATACCCTTTGAAGAGGTCACCAGCAGCAACTAGAAAGGGAGAGTTTACATATTTGCATTGCTACATTTTGCTGAACGAACCATGGAGCATGGATATAACACCAATACAAGCTTGGACACTTGCCTATCCTTTTCCAATTCACTCCCTTATTGTTTTTTTTACCCCCATCTCTAGTCCACATGGAAATAGTACCCTACTACTATAAGCTATAAAACTCAGGGCCCCAGGTACTATCTGCATGCCACCCTTCACCATCCCTCTCCTCCTCCCCTCCTCCCTCTTTTATACATTTATTCAATGGTCAGATTACATCCACATTTTTTCAGTATTGTACTAAATTACAAACATGAAATGACTGAAATGTGATTGGATAGATAAACCTATGAAATAGGAGATTAAATGAAAGTAGTTCAACTAGTTTAAAAAAGTGCCCTATTAAATGATTGAACTGTTGCAGTTAAGATAAGTGCAAGGAAGATCAAGTTGTACTGGTTGCTGTTATGTCCACAAACACAGTGTTATTGTTCTGAGTACAACTGTTCTAATTAGTGTTTTTCTAACCCTTGGAATTTTAGAAATGGTGTCATGTGTGATGTTCACGTATGATCTTCTAAACTTTACCACAGATGATTTATCACAAGACAATATATGAAAGGTAGCCTCCAGGTCAACCCTAATAGCAACTGGCAAAAGGGAAAGGTCAGGGAACAAGGTCTTGGCAGGTAGCAGACAAGATCATTGTTGGAGGCATGCCAATGGTCAGGGGAAACAGCACATAAGAGAGTGGGCAGACACAAATCAAAGGACTGTGTTGGAGACAAGCTAATTGTTAGCGCAGGCAGAATATTGATGGAAAATTATGGGAAATGTTCACAGGTTTAGAAAAAAAATTAGTATGAGTAAAATGAGTTTTCTCTACTTCTTAGCTTAAGGTGTTAGTAAATGTGATACAATACACAAATTAAAAAAAATAACTGCTTGATATTGATTGTGTATTGTGTAGATTTCCTTGTATGCCTCCTAAATAACTCACTACATTAAACTACATTACACTCTGTAGGCTTTCCTTACATTAACATGTTGGTACTCAGACTAATGGGGACAATGTTGTAAAAAAAAA
>CM070034.1:61859340-61883829 GCA_036250615.1 Ptychadena robeensis | reverse complement strand
TGCCTTAAAATAAATGAGCCGGAAATGGGGAGTCAGCACACTGCAGGTTGCATTCTGAGAAAAGCACTGTCTTGAAAGAGCCCTAATACATGTGCATTGTACACATACTTGTACAAGCTTCTTTAGTTCTATCTATCTGAATTGGCCTGCCTGATACCCACAACATTTTGTGGGGTTTCATGTTACACAGTTTTGGTAAATTAAGTGTGTACAGTGAGTATGCAATCAGATTTTATAGTAAATGGCCAGCTTAAGCCATTAGGAGCTGACTGAAACCTAACTTGGAAGACTTTGTGGTGATCTTTAAAGAGATACAAGCATCTAGTGAGGTCAGGGATGTCTTGTTTTAAAGTGCATTTACTATTTATTAAGAATATGTACATAGTCTAGACCAGACGTAAGAAAACTATGGCCTGCGGGACAAATCTTGCCCGTTTAGTCTTTTAATGTGGCCCTTTGTCACCTTGGTGTCAAGATTCTCTGCTCCACTCACTGCAACAAGTGAAGTATGCCCAGGGGATGATTGTTACTGTCTCCTATAGGCAGTAGTTTGCCCAGAAATAAAGGACATGGGACAGGATGGCCCTTTGTTCGGCCCCTCTGTCAATTATTTCTGGTATGTAAACAAATCAAAAAGAAATTAATAAAACAAAATTAATAAAATTACATAAAATGTAATTTGTTGATACTTGCAGTTCAGTTCCATGCAGTAACCTGTTATAAGGCTATATTGTCCGCTGTTTCTTAACTTCCAATAACTTATTTCTGAATCAAGCATACACTACCAGGCTAGTACAAATCATGACTATCATCTTGGAAGGAAATTTTATATTTCAGGACTTCCAAGGAAAATATATCTATGGAAGCCTTTCTCATCTTAAAAAATGTACATGTATTTGCCTTTCTCATCTTAAAAAATGTACATGTATTTGCACATCGTGGATGGAAGTAGCATTCAGGAAACTCTGACACATTTCATTTAATATACAGTATAGTTCCGAGTATAACACTACACTTGTTACTGTGTAATATATTCATATTTTTAGTAAAAAAATTGTAAGAAGCACCATATGCAAATTGTTACGTTTTCCCTAACATTTAAAAAAAAGATTTTACATTTTTCATTTCATACTTAGTTTCACAGAATTGCAGAGCCTGTCAAAAATAAGATATAAGGTATAATGATCATTAAATGTATTCAATACAAACATTGTTGCATTTAAAGCAAACCCAAAGTATAGCAAATCACTGCCAAATATATAGGTATTTACATACTTTTGTCTTAACTTATTAAAGGGAAAGGGTTATGTGTAAAATGTTTTTAGACTGTTTTAAATACAATATGTATTACCAAAGATCATGAACTATGATTCTATAGACGATTCAGTGTAAATAGTTCTCTATAAACTGCAATTTGAACAATGAATATGAATGCAAGCTTGTGCTGGATACTCAGATGCTAAAAGTTTTCTCAGAAATGTACTGGCTGTTTAAAATGAACTCAGGCTCATGGAAAACAGTCTCCATTGAAAACTTGTTGAAGGAGTCTGTTTCTGACCGTTTGAGCAGACACATGCACATTGTTGGCCTGCTGGAGGTAATTTTGTAGGGCTCTTGCAGAGCTCCTCCTGTTCCTCCTTGCACAAAAGGGAGGTAGCGGTCCTGATGCTGGGTTGTTGCCCTCCTACAGTCTTCACCTCCACTCCTGATGTACTGGCCTGTCTCCTGGTAGCGCCTCCATGCTTTGGACACTATGCACACCTTCTTTGCTTAAATCCAGGTGTGGGAGGAGATTCCTCAGGAGATCATCCGCCACCTCACCAGGAGCATGCCCAGGCATTGCAGGGAGGTCATACGGGCACATGGAGGCCACACACACTACTAAGCCTCATTTTGACTTGCTTTTAAGGACATTACTTTAAAGTTGGAGAAGTCTGTAGTGTTTTTTTCCACTTTAATTTTAAGTGTGATGCCAAATCTCCAAAACCTCCACGTGTTGATAAATTTGATTTCCATTGATCATTTTTGTGTGATGGTCAGCACATTCAGCTATGTAAAGAACAAAGTATTCAATAAGAATATTTCATTCAGATCTAGGATGTCTTATTTAACTGTTCCCTTTATTTTTTTGAGCTGTGTATTTTAACTCAGCTAAGTATGCAGTAACTACTATCTTAAAGGTTATGTCTTCTTGATACGTCCTAGACCCTGTTCCAACTGCACTTTAGTAAAAAGCCTTTGTCTAGTATATTATTTATACTGGCTTTCATGCTAATCAACTAGCTTTACATAATCAAGAAAACTGAATCCTGACAGATATAAAAGACACACATTAATGCACCTTTATTTATTCACACACCATCTGATGTTTAAATGTAAAATTCCCACTAGGAATTCCCACTTGGGGGGAAGAATCATGTTATTAAGTGACTTTTCTGGCTTCTTGACAGGTATGAACAGGTAAAAAATAAAATCAGTGTTTTGTTAAAGAGGACTTCATTGACACGTAGAAAATATTTGAAATTATTTTTTGAAAAAGCACTTCAAACACATAGCACTGTAATGTATTTGTCTTCTTGTTAAAAACAAAACATTAATAATCCATTTATGTTACATATTTTTTCATTTAGAAAGCCTATTAAGTAATAGTAATGTAAAATATATCATGTTACATTTTTATCAGTGGATGAAGTTGCAGCAATGTCTCCTATTATCTTCATTAAATGTGAAATGAACATTACTGACTCTTGCGTCTTCTACAAAAGACAAACTGCTATTGATGAAAGATAATTGTATTTGGGTTTCGAGGAAATTGATCACGATTTACTAAACAAATAGAGTGTGTTCACATCCAAAGTTAATGTTTCTCATCTTAGCGAGTTTGTTGCAAACAATGAAAACCTTAACTTTGCAAATGATAATTATGTACAAGGAAAATAAGAAAGAGAACAGGATTTAGATTTCATATTATTGGAGTTAATACTATTTCACCTCGTTGGCTAAGCAATTACAAAATTAGCATTATACATTGTATTGATTTTTATCATCCAATCCCAATGTGTCACCAAAAATTGTTATGCGCTTTGCAAAGTTCACTTTACTATAGGATAAAGCTGACCATACACCTTTAGATCTCTCTGTCAGATATCCTTTAGATCTACCAACAACTATGTAGTATATGATTGAACACAGGTAGACTTGATGGTTTTGAAAGTCCCTCATATTACATGGTTTTGATAAAACAAAAGGAAATCTAAAGGAAATCTAACATAGAAATCTAAAGGTGTATGGGGACCCTTTGGGTTGAGAGAAACTGTTAGATTAGATTACTAGCTTAAGTTATAAATAGTTTCTGTATCACTAAATAACTGTGTGTGATGTGAGATTTTTATTGGCCTAATGTATAGGGCACTGATGCTGAATTCCACCCAATATTTCTCAGGAAATAGCAATTAATTAGTTTGTATAATATCATTTCAATGTCACTTGGGTTTTGCGAAGTATATGGATACTTGTCAATCTCAATCATTTCCTAGCTTGTTTCTTCACCTTTTTACACATGCTTTTTTCAGAGATTAACCAGTTAATAGGTGCTGTAATGTCTATAATGTCAATTAGTACATTTAGCTTGGCTGTAGATAGCAGATTATTATCAAGCCATCCAAAGGAAACAGGCTGGCAGGTATGTCAGTACTTCATTAGCAGCAATCCGATTTTATAAACGTTGTGCTCTGAATATTAAATACCACAAAATAAAAAGGAACCTTGTCTATGTATTTGTTTAAAATCCTTTGGCTTTCTCTGTACTCTTGTCCTCAAGTGGTATTTATAAAATCTGTTGGTATTTTTTTTGGACATTAAAATATTGCATTTATATTGCTGTACATCAATCAATCTATACTATGCCAAAGAAACAAATTACATGTGAAAATAAAATGTCTATGTGCACGTCAAGTTTTACTGTTGTGATGTGACTATTTTGCTAAGGATTCGGCACAGTATGACTGTAGATTTTTAAAGGTTCTCACAAATCATAATAAAAGGATTTGAATTTCTTTATGATGAAGTGTGTGGGTCATTCTGATGGAGACATAATACAGTGACTAGAGTAAACTTCTCAATAACCCACCTCAACTATGCAGTACATTTTACAACCAAACAATTCTGCTGCAAATCAAATCTTTTTATAAAAATAAATTATATATATATAATGATCACACAGCCCAGCATACAGAGTGCAGTGGTCAGGAGTAAAACTCATGTACAACATGGGTTTTGGAGGAGCTCATCCAATGCTAGCTTTCTCTGCTGTAGTTCACTTATGTAAGCTTCTGCACTTGTACAAATGTAAAAATCATGGGCTTATTGGATTAAATGCATGAGAAAGGAGGAGTACTGATGGCTGAACATCGGCCGTGTCCGCCCATGGACTTTAACGTATCGGCCTGTTCGCGGTGAAATTTTGATCTATACCAGAAGTGACATCCCTGACGTCATTTGCGGTATATGGAACGCACAGTTCCTAAACCGGAAGTGACATCAGCTAGACATGACTTCCTGCCTATGCCCGATAAAGCACTTAAGATCAGGTGTCTCTACCCGGTCTCTAGTGACAAGAATTCTTTCTCCAGCCGGACCGGGCATGGAAAGGTCTGGCCGGAGGAAAAATTATAGACTTTTTCTCGCTGGCGAAGGAGACATACTGTTAGCCGCTGAGAAGAAAAGCAAACATCACTTCGGCCATCACTAAGAGAGAGTAGTCTAATGAGGTTGTTTTTTGTTTTGTTGGTGAAAGTTTTGTACATACATCAGAGTGCAGGAGACTTTTTCTCTACATAAGTGTACTATAACAAAGTAGAAGTGTACTGATAGTAAATCCAGCACCCATGGTATCTACAACGCTGGAGCGGAAATATGTGTGTTGGAGGTAGAGAGTGCAGAATTGTTTTGAACTGCGGGTTCCAACACATTGTTCTATAGATTGAATTGTGTATCAAAGGCTGGCACTGCAGACAAGTAATGGAAGAATTCCTTTTATATCATAATAGATGTGGTATTGCATGCAGGCTGAAACTGAGCCAATCCTGTTCAGTAGCTTCACAGGGGCTCAATTTACATAATTATTATCACAATTCAGCACCTCTAAGAATATGTAAGTTCTATAATACCAAACGTTAACATAGCAGAAGCAATAAAGATGGCTATTGGGATGCCTAGCTTACAAAGGTACCCTACATGATATGTTGGTCTAACCAACTTCGTAGGAGACTCAGATAATTTCTCACTAAAAACAACAGACATTGCATTGATTGTTGTTTCACGTTTCAAAAACAGGTTTTTTTAACACCTCCCCTCCACACACAATATATGAGAATTTTTTTATAATTACAGAATGTTCAAAATTATTTTCTACAAGAAAACATGTCAACATCTATACCATCATGTTTTGAAAAATCCCTGCTATATTCTTCCTGTGACTTATTAAAATATGTCCAAACTAGGGTCTGGTAGACATCATGAATATAATAATGTCACCTAGTGGACCCCGGTAAATTCCACCATCTCCAGCAGCATGTATAGCGATAAGAATCTTTTGCAGGATGAGTAGCAGTGATGGGCGAACATCGGCCAGGTGTGTCCACGAACGGGCGGATCGGACTTTTAAAGAAGTCCGCCGACTGCCTGTTCGCGGACAGATTCAGATTCCCCACCCCGGAAAGTGACGTCATATCCGGTACCTGGAACGCATAGTTCCTGGTTAAGGGAGCCGGGAGCACTGACGTTACTTCCTGTTCTCGAGCCAGCTTTTCACTAGGAGACCAGCTTCATGCCTACTCTTCTAGTAAAAAGATTCTTCCTCCAGCACGATCTCGCAGGTTCCGAAGAAATAGGCAGCACGTCACAGAAAGCAGTGATCTGCTTTGAAAATTTCCATAGAAGATCACTGAACGCCGCCCAGTGGCCACCGGCGATATTGCACCCCCAGTTCCATGTGTTGCCTTCAGCGAACCAGGAAGTGAGGAGAGCTGTGTGGTAATCTTGTTAAAATGGTCATTACAGGAACGTTTTTCATTTTTTTTACTGCATTCCTCCCTATTATTGGAAAGCATGCATTTGGGGCATCTCCACACCATCTCCTGAGAGTTGGATTGTCTTGGCTCCCAGGGGTTTGTCCTCCCTATCAAGTTCATGCAATGGCATAGTGGCTCCAGCCTCAGCGTGGACCCACCACACATCCTGGACTTCTGTCCAAGCTGGACAGCCTCCATTTGAGTGTATGTATGTAACATTATGACCAATGTATGATTTGAATGTGGTGCACCCCAGCGTACTTTCTTGTACGGGGTAACACCAATATTCTTTTATAATTTTGCATCAATTAACTGTATTTGTGATATTAAATCATGATTTACAATGGATTATTCAGAAGACAATATAGTAAAACTTACTCTGTATTGATGTCTATGTATTATATGTTTTTTAAAGCAAGCAAGCATTTTTCAGATAGTAAGAGGGAGAAATATTTCCCTCACTGAAGGCATTGAGCTCAGTTTCATTATTATATTGTTTTTTTGACAACAATAATCATAAACAACCATTATTTTCTTTTTGTAGACAGTGATCGTTTTTTCCTAAACTAAAAGAACATGGCAATCCTTCATATTAGTGTTTCTGAAAGCCTGATTTAGACAATAGATGATCAACAATAGGAAACCTTGCAGATGTAATTATAAAAATACAAGCAAAAATTGCTTCCATGACTTAAATGTTTGTTTGCTGTCTAATGCTCTGTAGTTGTACATGCTGCTCTAATGCCATAATAATAACTTCGAAGCGAATATTTCTTTGGAAATCTCAGCAGGAAAAACGTGCGAGTATAAGAAAGAATAAAAGATCCCCAGAATTTTTATGTAAGACATAAAATATGCAACCATTCTTATTACAGATTCCTGGAGCCCATTTGCATTACTACGTTTGAAAAAGCTAAAATTAATTTCAGAGACCATTTTAAGATACTGAGGAATATTTTTCTTTTTAAAGTCCAAATAAAGTAATGGGAAGATAAAAGAAAGTTGATTTGCAAGCAGTTTCTTTGTAGTTATATAGGGCATTCAAATTCCTAGCAGTCACTTTCATCATCAAGGTATTTTCACAGTTTGTACATTTGAAGAAATACTGTTAAGATGTGAGTTTAATTGAATTTGCTCTACCGATCTTCTTGTTAAAGCCTTTACTTTAAATGTCTACTAAAACAGTCATTTCATCTTGTTAAAGAGTTATTTTTGGACATAATATGGGGAATTGTTGTACAAAAAACTGTTTAAAGAAAATATGTATTGAGAGAAATATGGATGCTGACTTCTCCTTAAAATGTTAGTTCCCTGCTGTTGGATCACTCTCAGATTTGTTTTTTTATTCACAAACAAAGCCAATTAAGATTTTCTTGATAGGATCGGGTCTACATTGCAATGGTAACTCTCTGAATGCATTCACATGACAGTTCAAAATTGTAAGGCAAGTTATGTTAGAAGACTTTTTTGTCAGGCCCTGTATTTAATGGCGCAGAGAAGAGCAGGTCACAAGGATTTGGATGTGCCATTACCATGCGTTCTTGTCTTTGAAATGTGCAGCCCCATCAAACATTTAGATACATTTGCTTGGGTGAAATGTATAAACCTTTATGCATCTTACATAACTGTTATGGTATGGGATGGAACGGGCTTTAAAATAGACTATAGACCATATCAATGTAACATGGGGAAGGGGCTACTGCCATAGGGTTGTATTTTTTCATTTAGCTAATCTGTCCCTGAAAGGATTACTAAGTGTTTAACAATAAAGACATAGTATATAACAGTTAGGATAGCCCAGGGGTGGGCAAACTAAGACCCCGGGGCCAGATCTGTCCCTTTAGCTTTTTTTTTCCGGGCCCTATGTCACCTTGTTCAAAAAATGCTCCTCTCAGCTTGTTCTCTGCAATGAGTGCAGACTGTCACAGTCTGAGCCCATCCGATCGATTCCGGTGAAGCCACAGGCGTCGATCGATCGCCCAATCAATTCTGTGCCTACCACCTTATGCCACCGATTCCTGGACGATTCTGTTTCCGATCGATCGCTTCACAAATGTCAACTCCCCTTGATGTGTGCTCAATCGATCAGAAAAGACCAACAGGTTGGTTCTCTGGCCAATCCGATTTGGGGGTGATCGATCGGGCGAGGTCGAGCGGTCAAGGTGGGCTGCACTCGATTCCTCGTCGATTGCCTGATCATATTACCACACAGTGTAATGCAAAATGATTCCTTTAATTGGATTCCTTTCCAGCAATGAAGGCAAAGCCCTGTGCGCATGTTCCATAATAGATGTGGTACTGAAAGGTACCCACATAAAATCAATCAAAACTCAGAGAAAATCCATCGGATAACATTTTTGCATTCCCAACTTCTTGACTTACTGCGGTCATGTGGTTGCAAACACTGTAATCCTGAATACAGCAGTTGCACCACAGTTTCACAAACCAGTTCCTAGCAGTTACAGAAGAATGCTATGAATATATCTACTCAAATAAAGGTATGTTTACTGCTTCAAATATATTGATTTAGGGATCGAAGGATTATTTTGAGTTAGTCCATCACTCCATGTTAATTGCCACATTCCAATACAAATAGACAAGAAAAGAAAAACTCAACATTTTTCAGAAAAAATCTCCCAAAGGACTAGGGGAATTTGAATGCAATGATTTTAGATTATAATTGGTTTAATTATACAGACAGCTGCTATAAAACACACATGTTTCATTCATGTACAAATTGACAAAAATAGTACAAAACACACATCATGATACACAATATGTGGACAACTGCTTCCTCAGGGGCATATTGTTGTGCTGAGTAAGACCGCTAAAGGGATATTGAGCTCTTTGCTCAGGGTCCAGTCCAATAAGGCACTCCTTAGCTTTAACTCATTCTCTATTGCTCTCAACCCTTGCACCAGACAAATTACCTTTATTTAAGGCCTGGAATGAGGAACTAGGGATACAGTTCATGCCACAACAGGAAACCAACATTCTCTATGTATCACAAAAAGCTTCAGTATGTACAGGAATTCAGGAGGCAAACTATAAGCTCCTGACACGCTAGTACCGGACTCCTTGTGCCCTCCGTAGATTCTTTCCTGACAGCTCGGACAAATGCTGGAGATGTGACGTTGATACTAGCATATTCTTACATATCTTCTGGTTTTGCCCCAAAACAGAAAGGTTTTGGAAGAATGTTAAGCTAATTATCAATAAACTGTCTGACCCCGTCTTACCAGACGACCCGTCATTTGACCTCCTCTATAATAATACGGTGTCCACCTCTACATACAAGAAGTCCCTTTTGATTCATCTCTTAAATGCAGCTAAATCATGCATCACCATGAGGCCAGAAAATTAGACACCTAAAGAGAAAAGGAAGACCTTTACCTTTCATTCAAAAACAAACAATCAATACAAAGTGACTTGGACCATTGGGGACCTATTTCGCTTTTCAGATGAAGGTTTAACAGTTCTGAATAGTCAACCCCGAGACACTACGCCCTGATATCTCCCCCTCATTTTCCCTTTACTTATCTTTCTTTCCTTTTTTTCTTTACATCTGTGCACCCCTACTTTCCTCTTTCCACTCAATTTCTATTTAGTTCGTTCTCCCTTCTGAGGACATAAGTTATATATTTTTATTTGTATAAGGTTTAGATTCTAAAGAATGTAACCCATGGACTTCCTTTTGCTTGATGGAGAGCATCCGCTCTTTTGAACACACTTAGCAGTAAGATCTACTGTTACGTTTACCGTCCTTGGTTCCGTTCCTGTGTTTCATTTAACTTTTTTGGTTTAATTAAGATCTAATATCTAATATGATAAATATAAGTAGCTGATGCATATAGTGGTAAACCCAAACCATTTGTTAAGACACACTATATATCTAACGTTAAATCATATAATAGTAAGGATATCAAGGATAATAAGTATTTTGTATCATTTTGTTGTACTTCTGTAAACTGTTGTAAAAGTATTGCTTGTATTAAAAACTTTTTGGGAAAATAAAACATTTGAAAAAAATGAAGGGATATTGAACAACAATAAATATCAACATCATCATATATAGAATAAATGAAAGATCAATAGATGTTATCTAGATAAACTCACTGAACAAATAATGTCTCTAATCATATAATTCAGCAGGGCTGCAACAAAGGATTTTGACCATGGACATCAGAAGGAGGGACATACCCACTATATATATCGTCTAATAAACGTTCTTTCCTACTATCAAATTTTGTCTCCAAAGGCTGGGAAAAGAAAAAGGGAAACACAATGATCAATTCCTTTAATATTTACAGGTATCATAAGGGTATCAAAATAAATATATGAGTAACAATTTAATGTCACTAAGTATCAATCTATAGTAAGTTTTTTAACAGGACAACGCTACAGTAAACAAGGGGAATCCAGGGACATTGTCCAGGAGAATAACATCACTCTTTTGGCCCATCCTGCATGTTCCCCTGATCTAAATCCAATTGAGAATCTTTAGGGATGTATGGCAAGGGAAGTTTACAAAAATGGACAACAGTTCACGACAGTAGATGGCCTTCGTGTGACCGTCTTCACCACTTGGAGAAATGTTCCCACTCACCTCATGGAAACGCCTGTATCAAGCATGCAAAATGCATTTTTGAAGTGATCAACCATAAGGGCAAAGCTACTCAGTACTGAGTTTATGTTTGGAAGTTTGATTTCTGTTTTGGGGGGTTGTAAAACACCCTGTTTAAGTTTATTTGTTGTTTTTATTAAATGGAATGCTCAAAAATATTTTGTCTCACTTTCATTTCTTCTTGTTGCATGTTGAAGCTCTACTTGGAACCTTGTTAAGATCCAACAATGAAAAATATGATTCTTTACCATTTTTTAAGTGGTCTTTAAACTTTTGATCAGGACTGTACAATAGTATGAACTATAAAGGAAATGCTTTGTAAAGCTGGCAGCCCATTAGTCTCCCTCTAAAAATAGTGTGCAATCATATATAATAATGAGCTATGTTGAGTTCCCAAAGTAACTTAATTGTGTTTAGGGGTAGTTCCATATAGCTAATGATCTCAGTCTATATCGGTGACTTACATGAATTAAGTAAAATAAAACAGAAAACAACAACCAAAAGACTTTTCCCCTACACCTTGTTACTAGCAAATCTGCATCTCATATGTAAGAGATCCGAAAAATGACAGGGCAGGTCTATTTCCTGGTCTACCTCATGTCAGCCTCACCACGGGTCAGCTCTGCCTCCTTGACCCCTCTAGGACAACCCTCACTAGCCCTTTTAAATTCCACCCTTCCTGGTGTTCCGATGTTCTTTTTTTGTCCTCGCTGTCCTCGCTGGGACAAGCCATTAGGTAGATGTTTAGGGTAGTCTTACTGTGACTGTGAGTTTTTATGGCGTTGGTGCGGTACAGCACTTCTGGGGGTGTGGCTGTTGTGGGGTGCCTGTGTGGCTGCTGCTCCCCTCTTTCCCGGCCGGTCGCACGTCAGCATGTGGGAAAAAGAGTGGAAGGCATTCCTGCGTTGCCAGGCTGCAGGCCGGAAGTGCCCAAGTATGGTTGCTGGGAGGCGGGCGGGACGCGCCCTCAGGGAGTATCATGTTGGTGTCCCCGGCTCCCTGGTTGCTAGGGAGCTGGCGGGACACCATGGCTGGCGTGAAAACAGCTGATGTTTCAGCTGTGGAGATGTCAGGGGATTGGTGGGGAGGCATTTTTCACTAGTTCAGTGGAGCTGCTCTGCAGGCTGTCACACTGGACTGGTGAGTGTAATTCATGTATCCCTTGCTGGGCTCTGTTACTTTGTTGGGCAGTCAGTTGGCTGGGCTGCGCTAGGCACGTGGCTTGTGCTTGGTGGGAGCTTGGTGTAGTTGGCAGGATTACTATTGGTAGTAAGTTTCATGTTCTCTCGTTCTTTTAGTTGTCGTAATGGCCTCTCCCCCGCCAGCACCCCTTTCGGCTGAAAGCACGGAAAAGAGGTAAGGGGGTGTGAGAGGGTAATCAGTGTGTGTACATGAGATAGGTGCGGACACTAGACCGAATCTGTCATGTGTCGTTGCAGGAGGTCAGTCCCTGAGCAACAGGAGCAACTGAGTCTCCAGGGAGCCCAGACACGACGCGAGTCAGTAGGGTTGGAACGACATTTGTCATCTCCATCCTGGCGCCGGATTAAATATCAGGCAGGGGGTCGGAGAAATAGACGTAAGGCATTGTCGTCCTCATCAGAGCAGGAGTTACCGGTTTGCTGGTTATGCTCTGCAATGGCAATTCCTGGTCGCAATCTGTGCAAAGACTGCCTTAAAGAGGCGGCACGAGACAGTGCTGGAACGCAAGAGGTGCGTGCATATATTCGGCAGGTTTGGCGGAGATAAAAGTGGGCCGCGCATCAGCACACTCCTCGAGGTGTAAACTGCCTGATATGCGGGAGGACTCCGATTTGTCACATGGTGTCGGGACCAGTGGTGAAAGGTCGCAGGTCTCTGAGCTAGAGGAAGGACAGATATCCGAGTCTTTCGATTTTTGATTTAATAACTTCAGTGAGAAGGGCGATTAATTGGGAGGAGGAGCCCTCGTCTCCCCTGTCAAAAAGGAAATATTATCCTGGGCTGAAGAAACAGCTTCCGAATTTTCCATTTATGTTGGAGATACAGAAAGTCATGGAGGATGAATGAGACAAGCTGGAAAAGCGTCAAGGCGTGCAGAACAGGGTGGCAAAGCTGTCCCCGTTAAAGCATGGGGGATATAGAGAATTGGGACACACCCCGAAGGTAGACGCGTCCTTACAGAGGCTGGCTAAACATATGGTGCTTCCCTTCGAAGACTCGGTCACATTCAAGGACGCGATGGATCGCAAGGTCGATTCCGATCTCAAAAAGGTCTTTTCGGTGGCAGGGCTGGCAGCTAGACCGGAAGTCGCTCTTACGTCTGTGGCCAGAGCGTTGAGGGTCTGGTTTGCGAGTGTGGACTCTGCAACTCGTCACGAGGTGGATGTGGACTCTCTTGAGGCGGCGCTGCAGGAGCTCCAACTAGGGTCTAACTAGACTTTTTTGCGGAGGCGGCAGTGGAACAAGTGCGCTTGTCTGCAAGATTGATGTCGCATGTCAGGGCAAGTTTTTTGGTAAACAACTGGAAGATGCAATCCAGCACGTCTCGGGCGGAAAATCAGGGTTGATTCTGCAGGAGCGTAGGCGTCAGCGGAAATCGCAAGAGCCTTTTCGTGAAGCCTGGTCCTACCGTCCAGGTAGAGAGTACTCAAGACCAAGCAGTCCTTTCCCAAGTCCTTTCCCAAGTCTGATCCAGGGGCCCCCAGGCCGGGAAGACCGCGGACAAACCGTTTTGACGGGAGGCGCGTCCTGGATCCTCCGGTGGGCGCAAGGTTAGCCTCAGACAGATGGCTAGTGGATATTGTGTGTCACAGATATCGGATCGAATTCGGCAAGCACCCACCGCAAGACTTGTTCATACAGACCAGGGTTCCATCCGACGAAGTGCAAGCCAGTTGTCTGCTGGTGTACGTCGGGGTGTACTCCCCATTATTCCTGGTACAGAAGGCCTCCGGGGGCTTCAGGCTCATGTTAGACCTGACGCGCCTCAACGCATTCGTAAGTGTCCCCTTTCTGTATGGAGTCACTTCAAACAATCATTACGTTGTGAGAAAAGGGGATTGGATGGCCACCATAGACTTATCAGACGCATACTTTCATGTCCCTCTGTGGCATTCGCATCATCGCTTTCTCCGCTTTGCAGTAGGACATGTGCACTTCCAGTTTGTGTGCCTCCCCTTTGGTCTCAGCACCTCCCCGCGTACATTCTCCAAGGTACTCCTGGCAGTGACAGCTCTGGTTCGCCTGGACGGTATCCGGATTTTTCAGTACCTAGACGACCTTCTGGTGTTGGCAGACTGACCCATCATGTCACTGGGACCGTCGCCACTCTACAGGCATTCGGGTGGTTGGTCAACTCCAAGAAGAGTCAGCTCTCGCCAACAGGAGAATTGGAGTATCTGGGAATGGTTTTCAACACGTGCCCCGATCGAAAAATCCTGCAAGTTCAATCATGGTCGAGGTTGGCGATGAGAACGCCGCTAATTTCAGCCAGGGGCTGCATGAGGTTGATTGGCATATGGACTTCGGTCATTCCGGCAGTGCCATGGGCGAGCTGGCATCGCAGAATATTTCAAGCCAATTTCCTGCGCCAGTGGAACGGACGGTCACTGGGCCAACCGATCCGGCAATTAGTATGGTGGACAGTTCGTGCACATCTGGCCAAGGGCAACCCCATTGGCCAAACCCGAGAGGTAATAGTAACGACGCATGCCAGCCTGGCAGGCTGGGGTGCACATTGCTAGGGCAGCACGCCCAGGGACAGTGGCATGGTCTGGTTGCAACGGCCTCCAACTATCTGGAGCTTCGGGCGATTGGTCACGCCCTCCGCAGTTTCCAGTGATCTCTGCAGGGAACCCGGGTCAGGGTGTTGTCGGACAACAAGACGGCAGTGGCCTATATTGTGCGGCAAGGGGGGACCAGGAGTCCTCTACTTTTGAAGATCTCGGGCACGATCTTTGCATGGGCGGAGACACATCTGCAATCCCTGACAGCTGCATATTTCCCAGGCAAACAGAATCAGCTGGCAGACAAACTCAGCAGGGTGTTCCTGGACCACAACAAGTGGGGACTCAACCCGCAATACCTGAAGAGGATTTTCGCTCGTTGGGGGATTCCGGATATCGATAAGATGGCAACATCTGCCAATACTCAGCGCCCTCTTTTTTTTTCCAGACATGGGACCCTCGCGCTCTAGCCCAAGACGCTCTGGCCTGGCCGTGGGACTTTCGCCTGGTCTATGTGTTCCCTCCACTGTCTATGGCCCTGCGAGTATTGTTGAAGATACAAGCCGTGGCGATGGAGGCAATTAGTATTCTTCCATATTGGCCCCGAAGGCAGTGGTTCCCAGTGCTATGGAGTATGAAGATTGCGGAACCCAACAGGGGGAGATGCATCCCAACGTCCTGCGCCTGAAACTGTTGGCCTGGAGGTTGAGCGGGGCCGTTTCTGGCAGCAGTGTATCTCTGACTCGGTGATCGCTACCCTCCTGGCGGCACGGAAGGCTTCCACCAATGGGACTTTCCAGCGCATTTGGAAGGCATTCGTGATGGTTGCGGTACATGACGGTTTGGATCCTACCAAGCCTTTGCTTCCTCAGGTCTTGCAGTTTCTTCAGCTGGGGTTGGACAAGGGCCTCAGCCTAAGTTCACTGCGGGTCCAGGTCTCCGCGCTGTCAGCAGTTAAGGGCATCCGATGGGCTGAGAAATGCTTAGTGGCTCAGTTCCTACAGGCTACGGCCAAGCTTAGACCACCGCGGCGGCCTGGTTTACGAAGTGGGACCTCCCGCTGGTGTTGAGAGCGCTACAGCTGCCCCCATTCGAGCTTGCGGACACTTGTTCATTATCGCATTTATCATTAAAGCTCCTCTTCCTCACAGCTGTGGTTTCAGCGAGAGGGTTCTTGGAACTGTGTGCCTTCTCCTGCAAGGAACCGTTTTGCACCTTCTTTCCCGATAGGGTGCTCCTTCGTCCAGTGTCTGCCTTGTTGACGAAGGTGATGACGCCATTTCGTCTGAATTGGGAGACGGTATTCCCCTCAGTGGATGCGCAGGCTTCCTCCCACGCGGCTCTAGATCGTTTGGATCTCACACAGCTGCTCGCGGTGTACATCACAAGGACTGCTTCCTTTCGTAAGGCGGATAATCTCTTCGTTTGTCCAGTAGGGGCTCGGAAGGGTCACCCTCTACCGCCACGCATAGTGTTTACCTGGATAGTGTAGACGATTCAACTGGCATACTCCTCTGCAGGGCTGATTCCTCTGGTTGAGGTCCGTGCGCATTCCACCTGGGGTGTGGCGGCATCGTGGGCATCGCTGGCCAAGGTTCCAGCAGACATAGTGTATCAGGTGGCGAGCTGGTCGTCCGTGAATACATTCATTAAGCATTATCGCTTGCATGTGGCCAGAGATCCTAGGGGATCGGTGGGCCCCAGTATTTTGTCTGCACTCTGTCTGAGTAATAAATGTTGTTATATTTTTTGCAGTATTCTGGTGTTCTTGGTTGTTTTTTCCCACCCTGGGGCTGATAGCTTGTTATGTCCCGTGGTGAGGCTGACATGAGGTAGACCAAGAATTCGGAAAATTGTTAGCTTACTTACCTGTAATTTTCCTTTCCTGGTCAATAACTCATGTCAGCCTCAGTTCCCACCCAGCTGGTCGCAAGACTAGTTAAGGAACATCGGAACACCAGGAAGGGGTGGAATTTAAAAGGGCTAGTGAGGGTTGTCCTAGATGGGTCAAGGAGGCGGAGCTGACCCGTGGTGAGGCTGACATGAGGTATTGACCAGGAAAGGAAAATTACAGGTAAGTAAAAGTAAGATAACAATTTTCCGAATTATTCCCCCCTTGTCACCATGGTGACCACCCTCCTTAAAAAGGATAGGTGTAAACAGAGCATAAATGCTAGAAAGCATAATGCTATATCATCTCGATGCCCAGAGGAGCTCCTGGTATGGACAGTAGAGAGGGTCATACACTCACTTCCTTGCTTTTTTATCCTTTAATTTACAAAGTATTCAACTTTGTTATATTATTTTAAATACACAAACAATTTACATCTATGCAAAGTTATTGAGTAAAACTTACACATTCTAATCTTTAAAATACAGTTTTCTTGACTTTTTTGTGTTTGTACTTTGGACATATTCCCATTGATCACTTCAGACCAGTAGACCTTCCTTACTTGTCCCAAAGAAAGAAACTACAGGAAATAATAATCAAGAATTCAGCAATAATTTTGAAGTTCTGATTACATTTTAGAGGTGTCAAATCAAACGTTTTCTTCCCAAATAACTGCCACCCATCCAACCGCCATGACAAAATTATTGTAGAAAGCTGATTGACCTCTACACCCTAAAGCTTGGAAGGGAAATATATTTCTTTTGTCAATGGTACACTGGGGTAATTCTGCAGTATTTTATTTTATGTGGGGGTTAATTTATTTCTGCTCATTATTGAGCATAAAGTACAACTCATGTATGGCCATATATTTTAGCTCAATCTGCCATTAATAGTCATGGTATGAACTCGGGGAGAATTTATGAAATGACTTGAGATCTGACATTGCCAAGGGCACAAACAGCACAAAGAGAGCAAATAACAACAAATTTGAGTCTTTGTCCAGAATGAATTGCTGCATTTTTTTTCCGTCATGACATATCTAATTTCCCATTTTATGGCTGAAGTGCGATAAAATTGTGCTTGTTCCTTTCCGTGTGCTATTAGGACTGTGTGATTTTTTTTTCCTGAAATATCACTTTGAAATGTATTGCTTGAATGGTTATTTCTTTTCAATAGTTTTGGTAATGGTGTTAAATATTAAGACATAAAAATGTACATCAACTAGGATATACATGTACAGTCACTTTGTATACAAAAAGTCTTCTAATTAATGTACATGTAAAACTCAGTCCATATGCAAAGCCAATGTGTGTAACAATTATATTCAGAAACCAGCAGTTAATCCAGCAGTTAGTCCTCAGCAAGTGCACCTAAACCCTGAAATCACAAAACCTCCAAAAAATTACATTTAACTTACCTCTTAGCTGTCACAATGGTTCAAATTGCTCAAAAATCAAAAAATATATATATATATACTTACTTGTTCTGCGCTTGTTCGTGGCTTTTACCATCTTTACTTTCTGCTAGCTTCCGATCTTTTGGGGGTTAATAGCTGCAGTAATGTGCAAGACCACAGGGGGCACCGGATATATTGTTTTCGATTGGAAAAAATTAAAGCCTGTAGACTTGTACAAAGAAGCGATGACAAGGGACCGTCAACAGTATCTCCTTACAAGTAAAAATGTTTTAGGAATTCTGTACAGATTATCCCAATAGTAGAGGGTTTGTAATTGAGGGGCACATCAGGTGAGTTTAGGTGCACTTTAAGACCAGAAAGACCAGATGTTTATACTTTTACACCAATGAATTTTACCACAATGTTTTCTTTATATCTGTCATATAATATACAAAAAAAATGCATTCTAAATTTTTTTACTCCCAACTAAACTTATAGTTCACTTAGCTACCTGCATCACACTGACATGGTCATTGGATGTAAAATACCCTCTAGTGCAGTGGTGGCCAACTGAGTTGATATGGAGGGCCACAAGTGCGGCCCTCAGCATCACTAGAGGGCCGTACATAAAAAATGTAAATCTATACTGACTTGTAGAAGCATTTTTTTAATGAATAAGAAATGACAGCATGCTTAGCTAGAAAACATTTTTAAATTTTAAATAACAAAACTTGTTTTAACTGATACTTCAAACATTAGGAAACATTGTAGTATGGTAATGCACATTTTTGTCATATAAATCAACAAAGGTTATGGGCCGCAATACATACTATATCACCCCCCGTTCATTGGTGGAATAGTGGGAGCATAGGCACTTACCTGTCTGCTGACCCCCCACCAACACTAGAAGAGGAGAGACGAGGGACTTGCTCAGGCACCATCTGGGTCGCTGATTGGCTTTTACTATCCTATCTTGTGAGTTTATCACTCTCCTCCTCTTTCCACTCTAAGAAGATCCTGCATGAGGTCAGCGGGGGATCGGCAGACATGTGAGTCTCTATGACATGTGAGTTTCATCAACAGGTTTTGGGGGCCACAGGTGGAGGACTAAGGGGGGCCGCAAAAGAACGCTAAAAGGACCGCAGGTTTGTCACCTGGGCTCTAGTGCTACATTTATCATTTCAATTCCCACAAATTCTAAATTCATGCTAACAGGCTGGACTTTTTTTTTAAATGCAAGCAGTTTGACTTTATGAGTTGAATACAAAGCCCCTGAGCATGGCATAATCACCAAACATGATATGATGTGATGTAGAGAAGCGTTGAGACTATGCTACAAAAATGTATTGCTTTCACAAAAAATGGTTTTGCACAAATTAGGACTTTTCACTACATCTGCAGAATTTTGGTGAAGATACCATGTTCAGAGGCTTTGCAATCATCACACAAAGTCATCAAGTTGAAAAAAATCGACCACCTCTAGCCACAAACAGAACCTAACTTAACCTAACTTAAGGGGTTGGCTTGTTAATATTGTGCCAAAGGAGGGTCAACCAGTTATTACGTCCAAAGGTTTGCCAAAGGAGGGTCAACAGGTTTTTCCGCCCTGCACTGTGAATGTTTACATGTTATGTTCAATAAAACATGAATATATATAATGTTTGTGTAGTATTATTTAAAGCAGTCTGTGTTTAAGCAGTCAGTATATTTCTATTGGTGTGACTTCTATTGGTGTGATGAAGATCAGAGAACATTTTATGACCAATTCATGCAAAACGCAACGTAATCCCAAAGGGTTCACATACTTTTTCTTGTATATTCTTGTTCTTGTATTCGGGTCGTCTCATACTCTTTTTTAAATAGAATGTGGTACTGTACTTTTTAACTTTACAGTATATATTCTGTTAGTGGAACAGTTCCTTTATTTAGATCTTCATTCAAGTTGAAATGTTCTAGTTGTTAACTCCACTGAATAAGTGACAGTTGTATCTCCTTGGTCCGGCTTCAGAATAAAACTTCAAGATACCTTAATAATGTAGCAGTCCTTCTTCATTGTGATACTGTTACAGCTTTGAAATTGATCCAATTTACTCAATCTTAATGAAGTGAAGTGTGAAAAATAAAAATAGAATTCCAATGGTGACTCTTTTCTGTACAGTTAACTTCATCTGAGAACTTTTTAAATAAAGGTCTGATCATCACCTGCGGCCATGAACAAACGTAACATTTCCACCATGTTTGAAGTCTTACCATTCTTTTTTGTTGTTATTTAACCCTTATGTTACACATGGTTCCTTCAAGCCTAGCTCAATATTTTTAGCACATACTTGTCTTAAAGATATGTAAGAAGCAGTTTGTTTTGTGCTTTTTATGTTAGGTCAACAGACAAAACTGTTTCATAATGTTTTATTTATTACAACTATTATTTCATTCATTTTCCTAAACTGTATCTGAAAATTACATTATTAAATTTGTGTGCCATCTACAAGATAAAGGTTTATTCTGTGAATAATTGTGATCATTCACTTTTTGATATCTGTACACCTGGTAACCACACTGATTCATTACTTTTCATTAGTAGGAACTGGAGCTGTACATGAACACAGAATGTGACAGCTAGCACCCAACCTCACACAGTGTTGACTGTTGGTTGTCGAAGAGTAAACATAGGTTACGAGTCCCCTCAGCAAAGGCTATTTTGCATTGGAACACTATTGTATAGTTTGACAGTAGAAAGCAGTTAAAGTAAATAAAAAAGGAAGTTTCAGCTATCATTATTTTCTAAATTTAAACATCCAACAAACATTAAAATATGCATATTTGTACCATATTTTTGGCCTCATAAGACTATTTGGCCATGGGTGGTCACACATTATATGCCCCACCTCTGCCTCCCTAGCCAATCACTGCTTGGGTAAGGACACAGGGAAGTTCTCACAAGGAAGATCTGCCCAACCGGATTCTCACCCTACTCTCGGTCAATGGCTGGTAGCTCCAGACAGGGCAGAATAACTATGTGTATGTCTGTCCTGGCTGAGCGGGACAGATATCCGCTCAGCTATGACAGTGATGACAAACTGTATGCTTGTAAGCTGGATCTTTGTATGTCAGCTTGACACCCTTATCCCACCTTACCTTGAATTGATTTCACAAGGTGTATAATGTATTGATAATTAAACAGTGGAAGCTTTTATACATAAAGCTTATATTGCTTCCTTTGAAGGTATTCCGTGATGCATGGCCCCAAGATGTTTACAATAGATCCTGTAAGTTAATACGAGACACTGTATGTATTACATGTTGAACATAATTCAGGAGATTCTGTTGAAATAATTTTTTTAATTATTTGCATTTTTTTTCACTGTCTATTGTCCTATTTTGAAGCCAAGTTCAATGGAGCCTTGACTTAGGAACCTAGTTGACTTAGGATTTACCATATTTTTCACCGTATAAGGCGCACCCGACCATAAGTTTTTGAAGTACAGTGGAGCCTTGACATAGGCACCTAGTTGACTTAGGATTTACTGTATCTTTCACCGTATAAGGCACACCGGACCATACGTTTTTGAAGTACAGTGGAGCCTTGACATAGGCACCTAGTTGACTTAGGATTTACCGTATCTTTCACCGTATAAGACGCACCAGACCAGAAGACGCACCCAGTTTTTAGGGCAGGAAAACCAGAAAAAAAGGTTTAATACGTTTTCACATCTATTGGGTAAATGCAATAAATTCAGTGAATGCAATATTCAATTCAGCCAGTAGGTGTCACTAGCAGCAGTACACTCTCAGCAGAACACGTCATACTTCACACTGATCTGCAGAAAGGGGGGCCGGGCTGTCTCCTACTCGCCTCTGCCGATCAGCTGTTACTGTGATCAGCAGTTACTGTGTCCGTGGGAGCTGCAGAGTGATTTCAGTTTCCACAGACAGGAGAGAGAGATATAGATCATCATCTATATCTCTCTCTTCATTGCTTATGGCAGCAGAACTTTAAACTCTGCTGGCATAGGCAAATACACAGTTCAGATGGGAGAGCCGGACATCGGCCAGCATCTCTCAACTGACAGTTCCTCCAGCTCCCCGGCTAATCTCCATGTCGGGAGAGCTGGCGGGAAGCCAAGGTGTGACCACTGGCTGCCGAGTGGCCAGGGTGGTTGAACATTCGGACCATAAGACAGGTACTTTTTACCACCAATTTTGGGGGTAAAAAATTGGGTCTTATATGGCGAAAAATACGGTAGTTACAAGGGTTGGTTATAAGTCAAGGCTATTTTTCATATAAGAAAAAATAAAAATATTCATAATGTTTTCTTAACCTTCCAAAGCAGCCCTTACCTAACCATTTCATGAAGAAAAAGTGTGCCAGTGGCAAGCCATCCCAGAAGTTTAGAAGGTATGGGATATTTTTCCAGCATTACCCAAAGTTTATGGGCTGCATGTCTGGACCAATCCAGTAGTGAAACGAGAGGCCTGGTGATAGTGTATTATGTTGGGAAATGCTTTATTGTTTCATCAAAGCACAATTGTCATTGAAGTATTGTCAGAGAAGTATGGTGGCAGGCATATTTTATATTTGTTTGTCATATTTATGTCATAATTAGACAAAATAATTGGAAATTTCCCAGTACAGCTTTGAAACAAGCCAATCTATTGAAACCAATATAAGAATATTCTGTGATAAATAAGCCCCTACATCTTTTATATGTAAGCCTGTACAGCTTAACTAGACCAAATAAATGTTTTCTAAAGGAGGTCATTTATTTTAATTTGATAAATGAAAGCACTTTCTTTTTTACCATGCTTAATCAGTCATGCATATTCACATAACAAATTCAATTTGATACTGCAGTTGTAAAAAATATATGCTGCATGCAGAGCAGATGAATTCTGAACCATCGCTTTCCTCACAGATGCTTCACTGTCAATGTGCTTAATGATTAGCAGGGGCTTAACTGTGAACTCTGATAAAAGAATAATCACTGTTAAAAAATAGTTCTGTCATTAGCTTTGACTATTCGTGCATTTCACTTGAAAAAAAATACTAATTTAGGCATTACATTTATGAATTTATGGCTATAAATGAGAGAATAATTAAAAATCTGCCCAACTGGCTATTTACCCAATCTGTTCCTGAGATCATATATTCAAAGTTCCATTTGCTGATTCTCTAGTAATTAATACCACTGGGCTTTTTATAAAAAAATAATGCTCCTAAAAATAGTAGCCCAAAACAGCAGGCACACAAGCTTCTATTACATAGCTGCTGTACATCAAGTATGTGGGCCCCCTGCCACTATAATTCTTTCTTGTTCATCACAGTGCTGGTATTACATAGCTGGAGGGAATCAGGCATGTGGGCTGCTTGCCATGCTTTACCTGTTCACAAGAATGTTAAAGAAGTAAGCAAAAAAAAGATTGGATAAACAAATCTATAATTAAAATCCATTTCACTACTTAAATGTTCTCTGATTTTAATAACAGTGTTGCTGGGTTTCTTAGTTTCTACTTCTTCCTGGTAGGGAAAAACATGCAACACAAGCATGACATTGAGGGAAAATATACTTTGCCAATGCTTGTCAAATTAATAGGGTGCATCATAAAAGGCTTATTTCCCCATTTTGTCCCAGTTTTACCCCAAAACTATGCAAATGTATTTTAAACATTATTTGGCATGTTCTCTGGCCTTGGCCTCCTCCAGACCTAGGTAACACTAGGCATTAAAGTAAAAAATCTATAGCAGCAGAAGGTGTCCGCTGCTGCATTGTGTCTAGACTGAAAGGGCCCCAAATCTTAGCATCTGGAGTGTATAGGCAACAACAACCATAGAAATACCAAACATAATTAAGGGACAGTTCTGTACCAGCCAGAAGTTTTTAGGGCTTCAACTTCATCTTCTGCAACACTCACTAATAATTGTAAAACAATAAATTTGCTATTCCATGTAATGGTAAACACTGATACTATGCGATAAAAAACATACCATAGATACTTTAACTGTGCATAACCCCATAGTAGTTTACCTCTTGCTATACATCATATTAATCTTTGGCAACTTATATGGGCAGCTCCAAAAAAGGGGAAATACCAAAAAAGAAGAAAGGTTTTTCATTTTGGGACATGTTAAGGAGCGGAGATGTTATGTAGCAAGAGTAACCAGTTGGCTATAAGGTGTATATAGGAACATTTAAAGTAAATGTCAACTTACAATTTGGGTCACTGGTTAGTGGTGCTCTATCAAAAGGGGTCCTGTTTTTACCAGCAACCTTTGATGAGTAGAGGCTCATGGAGATCTTTTTCTTTACTCACTGTCTCCATGCAGTGGTAGATGAGATTCTGGTTGTGCTTTAGTTATGGGAATCCGGGAGCCGCAGGTTGCTAGAAATATGCTACTGGTAATGTTTGTAGTTCAATTGGACTTCTTATTATAAATACTTTACGGTTTTAAAGAAGTTGCTGTTACAATTATAGATTTTCAGCAGGAAAAAAAATCCCATCGAAAAAAGACAGATAGTATTAGACATATAATGCATGACAAATAGAACAAGAGTGTCAATAGTGTGTCAAAAGTTCTAATACTTTTATCAATTAAAAAGAATGTAGAGAGTATTTAGGGCTCTGCAATCACCATTATTTAGAGCTTACAAAGTCAGAAACAGCAATGATACAAGGACTAATGTTGGCATACATGTTAGAAAAAGTTCTGTTTTGGTTCCTGTATACTTTTTGCTTCTGACTTCTTAAGTTTAACCTCCCTAGCGCACTGCTGAGGTCCAGATTTCTGTACCAAAAGTGCACCA
>CM070034.1:61838588-61859240 GCA_036250615.1 Ptychadena robeensis | reverse complement strand
GTAGCAGTTGGAGCGCTGGACGAGGTGCTGCCGTCCATAACGCTAGGGCGGTTAATAAAGCTAACCTATTAGAACTAATAGTTTGTTTTTGCATATTCTTTCTGATTAATATACTTGAACTTGTACCATGGGATAGGACTCTCTGCCCATTACATTAAACAGTACCGTACATGTCTGAAATGCCACCTAGTGGCCTTCTGATCTAATTGCTAACAAGGAAAACTGTGGACTTTTAAGACTCTTTAAAGTATTTTGAAACTCTATAATGATTAATGCTGTATTGTAGCTTAGTTGTCTTAATATGTGGTAACTGTGTTTATTGCAATTAAATATATGTTGCTTCTACCAAAATTCTACCATCCTTGTAACTATCTGGAAACTGACGAACTGATATTTCAAAGCACATGATTAGCTTTCCCATCTATAAAACATATCTTTCCTATGTAATGTAAATTAGAGGAGGGGTGTCATCCAAATCAGGAGAGCCAATGGTGACAATGTAATGTCTCCATAGCTACAGTAGAATGTGTATTATTAACCCCGAACAAGTGTGTAACTTACAGTATATTCAGATGAAGATGAAAAAATAAAATCACATTGTCATATACTATATTGGGATAATAACAAAAACTTATCCAACTTAAGATTTAATAATTAGTAAAGCCCCCATACACCTTTAGATCTCTCCATACAATTTCCCTTAGATCTACCAACAACTATGTAGTATAGAGACCTCCCTGATAGAATACATAGTGATTGGAAGGTTTAGAAAGGTCAGGAGGCCAATGAAAACCCCTGAATGGATGCAGTATGGGAGGTATGTGTGTCCCAGATACAGGCAGTATTTTTCTGTTTGACAAGCAGGTTGAGCTGGAATTGCTGGGCCTGGTTCAAAGTGATCACAGCTGTAACCTGTGTGCTCATTAGCTGCTCTATATAACCTCCCAGTCTGCTTAGTAAGATGTTCCAACCTGGAACCAGTTCCTGTATGTGGCAGCCTGGGCAGCAGCATACCTGTGTGGTAGACTGGGATCTCTGGTGGTAATTTTCCTCTATTTTTGCAAGGACTGTTTTGCTATCCTGCATGAACTTGTAGTGACCAGAGAAAGGGCCACTAAACTGTATATACTGCATTGTTATATATTGCTATGTAGTGCTTTGTTTAGTTGGTGTGTGTTAAGGGCTGCAACTGTTGTTTACGAGTTGCTGGATCCATGAATCATGGACAGGGTTAATAGGTGTTTTCCCTCTCTGTGCTTTCCCTCCAAAATGTAACCATCCTGATCTTCCCAGTTACAGGTCTTAAGCCAGCCCCTGTCTAAGGCAATAAAAGAAGTTCCTTAGAATGTTCTGGGCTCTTCTGAAGATTACTTCCCTGATGACCACTGCCTCAGTACTGCATCTAGGAGAAAGTTCACAGCACCCTGCCCACAGGTTCCAGCAGCTCGGTGGCAACTATTTGAAATGTTTATTTCTAAGATTAAACCCCTTCTCTGTCCTCTGGAGTCCGAGCCTATATGTATATATCATCTAAATAAATAAAATATAAATAGCCCCCTACCAGCTTGCGTGGATCTTTGCTTTATGGGGGTGTGAGCCTGGCGAAAGTACAGAGGACATCTGTTTCAAGAACCTGATTGCGTGAGTAGCACTACACATCGAACTCACCCAACACAACAAACTGATCTAGACTTTGTACTTTGTAAACAGAAAATAAATTGCACCTGTTACTCCAACTATGCCTTGCTATGCCTCTTTACCCTGCTGTGGACTCATCCAGGGGATCCCGCTCCCCGTAACTCTACTGCCAATCTCACAATACATACACATGTTGGATATGTGACCCTTTTTGTATGGTTTAATGATGTTCTCTATTTCAGCAGAAATATAAATACACCAGCCAACATATCCATTATGGTCACATCTATTGGTTACTTATATTCAGAATGACTCCTGAAATGAAAATACTCCACTTTAAAACCCAGTCAGTTATGTATTTATCATTAATTTGAATATTTCTTAATAATATTTCTGAACAATGCAAAAAATAATGCTAATCACTGATAATAGTTATTGATTCCCATAACTAGAATTCACCAATGTCATGGCCATCACAATGAAATGTTTATTTTTCACAGATCGGATAACATTCATCTTATTATTCTGATACATATTTACGAAAGGTATTCAGTCAGCATTAACAGTTAACTGATGATTTATAAAATAATATGCTTATTGCCTGTATTAATGTGTATTATAAACAATGTTTGCCCTACACAGCTGTATATGTATTTTAGCTCAACCTAGAACTAACATATTTTTCAGCTTACTAAAAGTGCACTGGGCAGCTTCATCTGGCTGACAGACCAGAACCAGAGGCAAAAGAAATATCTGCCCGCTGGTCTATCACAAATTTACACTATGTGATGCTCCATCCCCCTGATTTTTTAAAGGGGGAAAAGTAAGTCTTATAGTGCAAAATATATGGTATATATTATACTTTATTTATACATAATTTTGATAAATATGAAGAACAATATTCAGTGGGATTCTAGCTATTAGGTATAAGATCATGAACTTACAGGTGTAAGTTGTTTGTTACAATTAATCTTTATTAGTGTTGAGCGAGAATATTCGAATATATTCGATGAATATCCGTCATTCGAGAATTCGCAATATTTCGCAAATGTGCGCACAGATATTCGCACTGGCGGATATTCGTCATATTATGCTTCAACATTGTTTACCAGCATAAATCGCGCATATGTGTGCACATTGTGAATGGATATGCGCAATACACACATCGCTCGTACTGGCTAAGATCACAGAATGAGGAAGAGAAGCTGTAAAGCTGCATTGCAAATCTTTACAAGGGTGCGCGCAATGGAAGGCAATAGAATACAGACAAATCGAATTTTATGAATTTAGAATATTTCTTTGTATATTCGCAAAATTACGCAAATTCGAATATACCATATGCTGCTCCACACTAATCTTTATTAGACAGAATAATCACTAATAATAACCAATTTCAAATTTGCTATTACTCTAAATTAACATTCTTACATGGGAGTAAAGAAAGGATCAAACTGGCTGCAGCATTGTGACTGGGTCAGAAATAAATGGTTTTGTAGCTTCTTCTAATACAGAAAATTGGACGTTTATAAGGAGGACCAATAGTACAAGTTCTTGAGTTATATGTTGGATCTTAAAGAATATTGCTACTTCTGCACTCAGGAGAAATGCTATGAGAATCATATGTTGTAATTAGATTTTCTGAAAGCATATGACAAAGTTCTGCATCAGAGGTTAATGAATACAGGGCAGTATGATAGAATCAAAAATGACAGACTGAATTGAATGTTGGCGGTCCTCCAGAATCCCACGAAATAAAAAATGAAACCTATTTCTTTTAAGCACATTCGCTGAATTCTATGGGGACAGGTATAGTGGCTTTGCTCTCATCAAGTTTTAATAAAGACTCCCTGTAGAAGGACAACATATCATTGCATTTTCTTTTAAATGCTTACATGAGTCTAATGATTTTTATTAGTAAGACAAAATAGTTTTTGTTATCAAATTCCTATATAGTGTATTACTGAAGAAGTCTGAATGAAAGTGCAATAATACCAATGAAGTTAAAAATAATTCTATCTGCGATCCAAGGAAACAATGATACCTATAACATTAGGAAACTCAATGTTATATTTTGATCCTGTTCATCTTTCACTAAGGGTAATAGTGATATGTGATCCAGTCAAATTTTGATCTACTTCTTAGAGGAAAAATGTGTTTAAAAATACAGGAGCCAGCAGGAAAAGAGATGCACAAACATGCAAGATAAAATATTAAGGGTAAAGTCATTTTGTTGGCACCATTGTGTATTGGGGTAGAACATTATGCCCACATCAGTTATACGAATAACAGAATGAAACATATCAACTTTTGAAAAATGTAAGGAAATGAAAGACACTTGGACAAACCTCAGGATGCTGGGATTCTAAAACAGGAGAGAGAAAGCCTTGACCACGCAGCAACTCCCATGGAAGAAAATAAATGAGCTTTGTATGTCAGGGAGGAGTAAACAGAAAAACTAGTGTTGATTGCGAATATTATAATCGCTAAAATTTATTGCGAATATTAGCACTTTGAGAATTCGCAAAAACCTTGAATATAGTGCTATTAGAACAATTAGATTGTAAGCCCAATTGGGCAGGGTCCTCTACTTTTCCTGTGTCAGGACCTGTACCTGTGTGTATTATATTGTGTTGTATCGCCACACTGTATTGTACAGTGCTGCATAATATGTTGGTGCTATATAAATAAATGATAAAAATTATATTTTTGTAATCTGGACTATATCAGTACCTGGAACTACCGTGCATTGTGTTGGCAATATGAGCATGTACAAGTGCTGATTTGCACAATGAAGGTAATAATCACCCGAGATCACAAATTCTCAAATTTACATATTTATTGTGAATATTAAGCGAAATTTTTTTTATATTTTGCAAATACGATTATTGCCTATGCTGCTCATCACTACTGACAACACACAAGTAAGTGGACACACTTGCAGAATGCATTATGGGTTAACACACTGCATTGTATAGCTCCAGACTATTTTTCTTTAGTGAAGGAGGCGGCATAATTGTTTATTTAATAATAAACCCCTGGTCTAAACATTGAATCTGGAACAAGCAAATGATACATGTGAAATCAAATGTCAAATAAAAGACACATCTGTGCCATTCATTTCTTAAAAATATTGAGAATGGGGTATTTTTCATAAAGTGGCTTCTAAAGATTAGAGATGAGTGAAATTTAGGTTTTTTTAAACCCAATTTTTTGTGAAAATGCCAAAATTTCAAAAAAATTTAGGGAGTTCATACAAAGTTTTTGATAAACCTACTGTATAAAGTTCACATGCAGCAGGTCACATGACAAAGCGTAACCACAGGGTACACAGGTTTCCACAGGAAATGTACTTTCCTGCGTTGCTCCTAATTGGGGGGGCTGAAAAATTACCTAGTACAGGACCCCAAAATTTTTGATGGTGGCCCTGTCCCTGGTTGTGTTACCCCAACTCACGGCAATACACATTACATGCATTTGTGTACAATTTTCAATGGCACCCAAACGCACCCTAAGAGTTCCGCTCAATACATTGCAACAAAGACATTTTCACAGTTTTGGTTTACACAGCCAAGATACTTGAGGTACAATTTATGGCCCCATCATACACATTTTCTGTATGCTTATCTTGCCTCTGTGGTATGTAAAATAGGAAATGGAACTACCTGGACACATTTTTGTCATAGGGCAACATTTGGTACTTAACCTCCTGGATGTTAGGGGCTTTTCACGAAAATTTTTATGGCACAAAAAGCCACTGCCCGGGCATTGTTAGCTCTCCCCCCGGCTCACTACACACCACTGGTGTCAATTAGACGCTAATGGTGTGTGGGGAGAAAAGCAACGCCCCCTCCATTAACATGGAGGTCTATGGCGCCGCCCCGCCCCCTTTGGCGTCATCGGTGACTCGAAGCTGGAAAGGCTCTTTGAGCCTGCAACTCTGCAAGAATTGCTGCAGGCTCATTGAGAGACAGCGGTTGCACCCGATCCCAGCACGGGCACAGTTTAATTCATGATCAAGCTGTGCCCATACTGGCTTTGAGGTTAATGAAGATTTTTACAACTTGTGAAAATACAATGTTTACAGTTAAAACAACTAAAGATGGCTTTGTATCTATGGGGCTTCTAGTAATGATGAATGTATATGATTACACCTGAAAATTTCTGACCCCTACACATTTAGAAATGACAGAAAATCTCACCCACACATACTGCATATTATATATTAAATAGAGGAGTGTGTTGGGGAGCTGATGGGCAATCCTATACTGTTTTTTTTTTTTGTGTGTTTATGTCCCCTACCTTTTTATTCTGCAGTAACTTCAAAGGATCTAATGCTTTTGTCTGTCCTTCCATGTAATTCAACAGATTTAGTTTCCTACCTATAATGTGTTACTGCTGCTAAAAATGATTGTTATAATTTCTTGTGGGCCAGGGTTCTAGCACAAAAATATCCTTGCTTGTGTTTGCACAAATAAATTCAGGAGTAATTTATATCCAAGAGGCTCAGCTTTCAAAACAAAAATATATTGCATTGCAGGAGAGCAATTATAATGAAGTATTCTTGTACGCAGCAAAACCTAGCGTGACTGTTCTTTTAGCAGAAATGTGAAATATTCAAGTAGGCAGAATCTAAATGTTATAAATGTGAAATAACGTTCAAAGTATTCTAATTTGCTCTAATATGAATTTATATTATGCAGTACAGTCAGCAGCCCCTAACCCCTAACTGTTTAAATTATTATGCCGTTGTTTCCTGTTACAACAACAATACATATTAAAATGATCTCTATCTATTGATCTCTCTCTCTCTCTCATTAGCATGGTAGCTATTTTATTTTGTATTATTCTTAATTTTGCATGGAGTAGAGAAAAGGTAAAACTACTGTCAGTTTTTATTTTATTTTCTCTTTAGAGTGATTTCTCTTCATTTTCTGCCTTGTAGGCATTGCAGGATGTTAAAAGTATTCCAATGTAAGTTATATCCCTCATGGTAACGTGTGTTCCCAATGGAAGATTTCCTTTCATTTAAATAATGTACAATTACACCCATTCAGTCCATGTAATAATGGTTGTCAGGACATAGACAGCACTCCAAAATAAACTGCTACTAGCTATTTTCTAACATTTTAACATCCAAAGCTGTTCACTTTGGTGCAACAACTGATTTTAAACTTCAAAATTTCCAACTCCAAGTTGCTCCTCTGACACTGCCCGTAAGCCTTGGGGTCACCAATGCGGGATCACTAGCCGGGCAAGTACCACAGTCCCTTTATTATTTATCAAAGTGGATTTGGTGAAATGTAACAGTCATCAAAAATGTTAGTGGTGAGTCTTCAGTGTACTATAAACATTATACGTCAGGGCCCCCTCCACTAAGCTTATTGCTTGGCGGTAGTCCGGACGGAGCACATTTACTTACCTGCTCGGCGGATGCTGTGTCTTTACTGCACTGAGTCATTCAGCCGATGCAAGGCTGAAAGTAGTCAAGTATGTTGAGCCTCTGCATCGCAGGATGTCTTAACACAGCATCTGCCGAGAAGGCAAAGTCTATGTGCTAAGTCGGGATCTCCTCCAAGAATTGCGCTTAGCGAAGGGGGTCCCGACATATAGTGGAAACATAGCCGTAGGCACCACTATGTGTTTAGAATGCAGGGATGTTGGCGCATCCATTGAAAGTCAGTGGATGTGTCTAAACATTCGTTGGTGTGATCTGTCAGCTTGCGTTGCGTTAAAATCAATGCAGAGCACTGCATTGACATTAATGCATCATAAGCCAACGAAAGTATGGGTGCGTTGATCCACCCATAGAAAATTTATTGAGTCAGTTGAAACGCAATGGTTTATGGTAAAAAAAAAAACGTATACATCACAAACGCATCCCTTAATGCATCCCTTAACACATCCCTGACCGATCACTACTGCCTGGGTTGCGTTTTTTGAATCCGGTAAGGCAGCGCATCCTTATCGCATAGTGGAGCCTAGGCCTAAAACAGAAAACCATGATTAAGTCATAAAAGACGCCCTGATTTATTTATAAAAAAAAGTAAACATCAAAATATTGGTTAAGAAGTTTACACAGCAAATTATTTACCAAGAGAAAATGTTATAGGTTTATTCAAGTCCAATGAATGAAAAATCAGGTCTTGTTAAACTGCAAGTACAATATTTTCACAAACAGGCAGAGTAAATTACTGTCTTCTGTGAATTCAGCATGTTCCCACAGGCAACATCCTCTAAATGTTTAATAATCATAACATTAAACCAAGAGTCTAAATAAGAGCTGTAACACCAATTAAAAACAAGATTTATCATTTGATATGCCTCCAAACCTGATAAATGTGAGACTGAGGTATAGTAAAATGATATGAAAAAGTTGGCCCAATTTTTTTATACTTTATATGGCAATACCAATAACTTGTATTAAGCCAGTGGTTCCCAAATTGGAGGCTGGGCCCCCCTAAGGGGGCACAGAGGTATTCCTGGGGGAGCGCAGCTAGGTGGGCAGTCAAGGTGGCACTTGGAGCCACCAGCGTCAGCAAGAGAGATGAGAGAGAAATCAGCAGAACGCAGCTGCCTATTGGCTCCCCCCACTGTCCCACTGTTCATGTAATGTGTGTGTGTATGTTTGTTTCTATGTGAATGAGGTATGTTAGTGTTAGCGTACTTTACTACCTTTATATTTTTATAGTTAGATGTTTTATCTTATCTGCTCTTCAAATAACAAAATAGCCACTAAGATTGGTTCCTGTTTTACTCAAATACAATAAAATATTAACTTCCAGGGTATATTATACAGAATGATTTAACACAAAAATGTGCATGATTTGGTTGCATTCGGTTGGTTAGCTTGCGTTGTGTTCAGCTACATTGGTAACGCCACCTTAATGAACTGCACTTACTTGTGAAATAATGCTACTTTGATATAGTATTTTTCTGTTAATTAAGTTAAGAGAGAGGATAAAATAATATATCTTGGAGTTTGTAAGTGGTATTCTTAATTTGCTCATATACATATAACAATTCGGTTCTTTTTAGTAATTTCTAAATATTCTTACTCTGGTTACTCAGCTCCTGTCAACACCTATTGGTTTCAATGCACATTGAGCAATGCCTATTGAGCATATCCAACAACTAATATATCCAACTGTTCCCATAAAAATATATGTCAACCAGTGTAAAAAAAAGGTGTGAATGGGCTTCAACCATAAATGTAACCACTCAGTGGTTATTTTATATGAGCGGTTGTTTGGGGTATTTCCTTCATTGTGTACTACAAACATTTGTGTTTAAAGCCGGCCATACACGGGTCATTTAGCAGTCTATTCCCGCACAATTGATTGTTCACGGCGATCAATCATTCAGGAATTCAAGGTGTGATCGATCCTGCTCAGAAAAAAATTGATTGAACAGGGAATGGACATAAGCGTTTTTTCATGGTCCCGGGTCCCCAACCACAGTATCGAAAAGGGAATCAATGTGTACAGTGGTGCGCATCATTTCGTTGCTCCATGGACGAACGCTTCAGCACAGCGTGATGTATGGTCAGTTTTACTTGTACCATGGCTAAGCTTATACCAGCCAGATGTAAAATAGATAATTCTATCAGGTAGGAATCATGTAGTAAAAATATGAAGGATTAGAAAAGTGGGAAACGGGAAATGGGTTTTTATTTTCCCTCCAAGCTGATTTTTTATAAAAGTACCATTGTTACATATCTTAAAGTTAGTTTGAATCTTTTCTTCCTATTCATTTGAAAGAAAATAACAAAATAAAAATCTCCAGCGACAAAAGTTTATTGCATGTACCAAACATTTCAGTTCACCTAAAGTTTTTTTTTTGTCACTTGCCACTCCAATTTATAGACTTTAAAATATATTGCTTTCTGTGGAGCAATTGTTTTTATATATTTCCCTTCCAGACAAATGAAAGCATCTTGTCACTTACAGAATATAAGATAGTTACTGCACTTTGCAAAAGGGAATGTTATAAAATTGATAATTCAAGCACAAGAAACAAAATAATAGAAGCTGCATTTAAAATAGACGGTATAGACCCGTGAACCGCACATTTTTTTGTTTGTTTTCAAATTACAATGAAATATTCAAAACATTGCAAAAAGAATTACATAAAGTTCTCCTAAGATAATGAAATTTGATATGGGAGAATGTAACTAAATATCTTCGCTGGAATGCTATAAATATTATTTCTCCTTTCACGTTGAAGGGTAATGTGGACACAATCTGCATGGGCTGTTTACTTGATAGATCATTTAGTAAAGGAGATCTTTTTATTAGCCCCAGATATGTGTGCTGACCTCAAGGATTTTCAAAGATTTCAAAGGGTTTGTCCTACACCTGACGGACCCAGGCATTTCACCTACTCAACAGTTCTGTATTCACAGAACTCTTTCACAAAAATAAAAAAATACAAATCTATAACTATAACTATCAAAATGTACATCTCACTCCAGATTAGAGTTTAAGTCGAGTCGAAAAAAATGAATAACTTGAGTTTAAGCCTAGGATGGGAAGCCACATAGACACACTGAAAATGTGCTTTTGTTTTGGGATGTCATTATTATTATTATAACATTTCAACTAGCTGATTTATGACAGTCCTATTTGTTCTCACCGTTATGAAAAATACAAACTGATAATGACATAATCAAGGTACACATACATGTTGTGATTTTTCGTGCGATTTTAGCCCTTCTGACCGATCCGGTCAGTCGGGTACGTCGATCGTTCTGGATTCGTAACATGCAATGTAGTCCAACCGATGTTTTTATATAAACTTTGAATGTTTTAAACTACTTTGACTTTTTTTGAACTATTTTGACTGTCTAATACCATAAGTCCACCTGATAGTCCTTCTTAAGCATTGATCCGGATACATGCTGGATCCATGACTTAAAGCGGACCTACCACATTGTAGGTCACTTTGCACTATCGGCATCAGGCTGCCAATAGATAGGGCAATCACTGTCCAAAAAATAAAAATAAATCTTAAAGCAGGAAAGACAAGTTTTTCCGAGGTAGCCCCTCCCATGCTGTGACGTTGCGCCGCGGCGCCGTGGTCGCTTGTTATAGCTGAAAGGGCTGCCGGGAAAACATCAGCTGTGTGTGGGACCCATAATGCACTGCTCTGCCTCTTCTCTGTGACGTCACTATCACAGCGATTCACGGTGCAGCCCTGTGTCCTGTGTGCTCTCTGCTCTGTCAGCAGAAAATCCCCCCTCCCTCCCCCTCCCCTTCTCTGTCTCGGAGTTCCATTCATGATCTGGATGACTAAGAAGCTTCCCTGACATGAAAGTGTCATCTGTAAGGTGATTGTGGAGGAAGTATAGAGGAGACATTGCTGGGACTGGCAGCAGAGGAGGTAATAAGATATTATTTTATATTACACCCAGTAACCCAGTCATGTCTGTCCTCATCCTCCATATACCATGATCTGCATGAATGGGAACCTTCCCAGACATGGAAGTGTCATCTGTGAGGTGATTGTGGGGAAGTGTAGAGGAGACATTGCTGGGACTGGCAGCAGAGGAGGTAATAAGATGTTATTTTATATTTCACCCAGTAACCCAGTCATGTCTGTCCTCATCCTCCATATACCATGATCTGGATAAATGAGAACTTTCCCAGACGTTGAAGTGTCATATGTGAGGTGATTGTGGGGGAAGTGTAGAGGAGACATTGATGGGACTGGAGCAGACGGTAATAAGATATAAAAAAAAAAAAAAATATAAGATATTTTATAAACCTCAACATACCTCATCCTGACGCTAAATGTGTGCCACCCAAATCCAGGTTCACCCCCATATCACCGCACAATGGAACCCCTACAAACACTTCAGTCTCAATCTATCTGTTCCTACACAGTGTCCTCCTTCAGCTTTACTCCTGTTTCCTATGCAAACTGCGCACATAGATCTCTGAAGGACCAGAATGCCTCCCATACCAAAACCTTTGGATTGGTAAATGTCTGCAGGGGAGGGGCACCTTAGTAAGTCCAACAGAATGGGCGGAAGTAGCTTCAGGTGAGACTAAGATGGTGCCTAGGGAATGAGGAAGTTGAAGATTGTAAGTACCTTTTTTTTTCTCGTGTAGCAGTTCTCACCAGAGTATACTGCTGACAGGTGTGTAATATGGCCGTGTAATGTATGTGGGGGATTTTTTTTTGAGTTACAACCGCGTTAAGAGATCTAGGGTTGCAAACTATTCATTGTTTTCTAACATTTGGGAAGAAGGTGAAGTTGCCATTTAAGTATGTGATATAAATGTAGTCCAAATATTACCCTCTCCTTTACATATTCCACACTTACAGGTCCGTGGTTTACATATGCAAAATTGTTTATGAATCTAGTGATGCTTCGAAAAATAAAAAGGAATACATTTTATAACATAGAATTCGAGCTGACAAGCATGGTGGCTAGTTCATATGCACAAAATAAAAGCTGCTCTTCAAGAAAAAAAATATATTTAATAAGTACAGTATTTTTTTAAAGGTATATTGCTCTTGATATGATAATTTGAAAATCAAGATGGAATTAATGTTGTTGACCAGATAAAAAGTACAGATCATCTGAAGGAATCTCTGATGCACAGAATTAGCATTTCACCTTCTATATGAACCTCTATACTACTAAATGCATATATTAAAAGAATTAAATTCATGGCTTTCTCATGCGTCATAGTGGAAAAACTATTACTACAGCAATAATACCAGGCAAGGTTAAGATTAAATTAGATCACACACACCATGCTGGGATGTTATTTAAAAGATATGGCCTTTCAACAATGTAATGACTATAGCCACATTTACATATTAGATAAGCCAAAAGAAAAGCAGCTGAGGAGCCAACATGCAGTGTATAGGTCAGGTGCAGAATTAGTAGGCGATAATGAGTAATTTGACCAACATTCATCTCTTTATGCATGTTTTTGTCATTACGCCAAGCTAGTATAGGCTCGAAAGCCTACTACCAATAAGCTATGAGGTGATGTGCATCTCTGTAAGGAGAAGGGGTGGGTCTAAGACCTCAACACCCTATATTAGAGGTGCATTTATTCATTAGGCAACTTCCTTTCCTTTGGCAAAAATGGGTCAAGAAAAAAAAAAAAAAAAAAAAAGGACTGACAGGCTTCAGAAAAAGTCAACAAAAATAGGGTGAGCTATATTGCCGAGAGGGATGCAGCACATCTTAAAATTGCCAAAGTTCTGAAGCGTGATCATCAAACAATCAAGCGTTCATTCAAAAATAGTCAACAGTGTCGAAGAAGCAGTGTGGAAACTGAGAAATAAGTCAAGCGTTGCAGTGCCAAGATGCCATTGCACACCAGTTTGGCCAATTTCAGAGCTTATGCAACATCACTTGGCGATGCACCATAAAAGACAAGGTGTGCAATACTCAGAGACATGGCCAATGGTAAGAAAGGCAAGAAAGACGATTTTCAACCACAATGAACAAGTACACACAACTGAAACGTCAAGACTGGGGACCAAGAAAATCTCAAGACTGATTTTCATAAGGTTTTAATGGACTGATGAAATGAGGAAGAGAGGAGTTCTTGATGGGACCAGAAGAGAGGGATGGGCACGTGGCTGGATTGGTACAAGGGCAGACCGCGCTCCAGTCGACTCTGTACACCAGCAAGGTGGAGGTGACCAAGTACGGTGTGGGGATGGATCATCACAAAAGATGAGCCTTGTGGGGCATTTTCGGGTGAGGAGGAGTCAAGCTCAACTCCCGTCCTATTGCCAGTTTCTGGAAGACACCTTCTTCAAGCAGTGGTACAGGAAGAAGTCTGCCACTGGTCCAAGAGAGGCAATGCTGGAAAGAGGAGTCTGACGAGTCAGCAGGAGGGAAGTGGCTTTGAGGAGGAGGAAGACCAACCTCAGCAGGCATACCATGGGCTCCTTTGTGGTCACCTATATGGGACACGTGGTGTTGTACGTGGTGGGGGGAGGAGAACAGAACCTAAATTGACATCAGTGAAGAGGAGGACGGGATCTATGAGTTAGTCGGCATCCATACATCGTGCACATGGGGTATTTCATGCTGTCGGCCTGTTGAGGGATCTCGTATCAAAAGGAATGAAGGAGAAACAAAGCTGTCTGGGTGGCACACTACTAGGACCCCAGATATAAGCAGAAGAAGTGTGGACAGGTTACCGCGCTTACCGGAGGTTGACGAGGGGAGCAGCAGTTCGAGCGGATAGCTACCAAATCTGCTTACATGCTTTTAAGGGCGATTTGTCACAGCAAACGTGGATATACAAGGGTGAAGAGGCTGACACTAATCCTCCTGCGTACCTGAAAGCACCCAGCAAACGGACAGGTGCTTCAAAGACGTGCGTTGATGGAGGACCATGCGGAGCTTGTTAAATCCTACGCATCTCCACCAGACCTTCGGGCAATCCACAATGAGAGAACGGACTCAACCGACAGATCGCAGACTACCTCAGCTGTAATGCATGTGATATTGACACACTGAAGGAAGCGATGCAAACCCCTTGATACGGGGTGTGCAGACTGACCTGTGTGACAGAGCTATACCAGTATGCTCTTGAACTTATGGCTTGTCCTGCTTCTAGTGTCCTGTAAGAAAGGGACCTTCAGTGGCTGAAGGAGGCATAGGGACCAGAGATACCGCGAAAAGGGGTCGCCTCGTTCAAGAAGTGTGGATTTACCTCACCTCTGAAAATGAATGAGCAGGGATTCCGAAGGGACTGACAGTGGGGGATACGTTGCCTAGCAAAGGCCTGATACTAGTGTTGGCTCGAATATTCGGAATGCCGAATATTTTCGTTGATATCGGCATTCGAGAATTCGCCATATCTCGATATCTCGGCGATATGCGCAATTTCGAATATTCGCAATATGGCATGTATTGCGAAAAAAATAAGATTAGCATTGCGAAAATAAAACAAGCATTTGGACCATCATTTTAGATTTTAGCGATGCGAATATGCTTTTCGCAATTGCGAATATTATTTTCGCAATGCGCATATTATTTTCGCAATCCATAGGATTACCGAGAATATTCGAATTCCGAATATCGAATCAAATATTAGAGAATATTCACGAAATATCACGAATTCGAATCATCTGCCTATGCTGCTATCAATACTGATTACATGGCCTGGCTAAAAAATTGGTCCCCACGCTGCATACCGCATACAGCCTTTCATATGGAATCCTCCGCCACCAAACTGGAACGCAACCATTCTGCCTGGGAAAACACCTAAATTTTTCTGGCCGCTGCTACAACAGCGGCTGCTTACCATACCAATTTTAGGTCAAATGTACATGACAAATTGTTATGGCAAGTGTACTTGCCTAATTTTTCTGGCATCTGGGCGTCGGCTGATTATTAAAAAAACGGAACATACATGTGCCAATTCCCCTTGTGTGTCGCACTTGTCGTGGGAAGGGATTGCGTATCACACATGAAGCGATAACATCAAAGGAGTGTGGTTGGCAGGTTGGAGCACCCAGATGAGAAGGCGATTGTCAATAGTTGATCAGACCCCAAAGCGATCAGCTTTGAATTAATTTGTCGTATGAAAAACTTTATTTGTTGGGGGATCAATAAGTGATCTTTAAAGTGTAGTAGGTCAAAAAAGGTGACAAAAACACTGCAGATTATTGTTTAATGGGTCACTCAACCGTTTCAAGTTTGCGGTATGCATTAAACGCGGGAGTTTGTTCCTGATCAGAGTTTGTTGTGTGGAACTGTGAAGCCGGAGTGACCTTAAACAGCTGATCGATTGACTGTGCGAGTATCCGAGGGATCCTGATCCACAGGTCCAAGGTTGATTCCCCAATCTCCGATGCGGTCTTCACCTAGAGACCCACAAGCCCCCGCCTGAACCGTTGGACACGATTGCCTACCCGACTCGGTTGCCCCAGGACCTTAACGACACAGGGGTACCTCACTGAGAACTGAGAACGGTGAAATTCCTCCAAGACCCCCCCTCTAGGGAGTGAGTTCAGAAAACATGACGATGCAAAGTCCAGGTTTGGGAAGGGTCCTACAAAAGGAGATCCAAGTCCAATCAAAACACGGTATAGGGTAATCAATCATGGCACTTAATTTCCCATTGACTATCATGTAGAAATCTTGGTGCGGGATTTATTGCGTGAAAAAAAAATTCTTGGGCCATGGATTCCCCTCTGTCATGTCATTGTCCAGGTGTTAGACCCCTTGAAATAACTTTTACAATACTATTGTGGCCAGAAAGGTTCCCTTTGTTTTTTAAAGTTCGCCTGCCCATTGAAGTCAATGACGCGTTCGCGTGTTCGTGAACTTTTGCGAATGTTCGCGTTCGCCGTTCGCGAACTGCAAAATCCGGGTTCGCGCCATCACTACTTACCACTTACAGATGCCAATTTTAATCCCATTCTCTTATACGCCCAATGGTTATATACCATATTTATTAGATGGAAGGGACATTCTTTCCTCTGCCTCTCCTCCTCCTGTAACTTAAGCTTGGCTGGTAGCTACTAGCTCTGTGCTACCAGCGGAATTTGTGTTACAATAGAAAAAGCACACCTCTGTATACAGCTGTTGTGGTGAATCTTAGGGCTTGTCCCCACTTGCTTTGGTTTTTAACTGCACTGCAGTTACTGCGGGCATCCACCTCCATTCATTTCAATAGCCATGCCCCCACTCAGGTGGATGGCCGCGGTCTGAAAGGCAGGCTCCAGTGTTTTTTCCCACAAGCCACGGACGGCTGCGGTCGATCGCCATGAATGGCGCCCATAGACATGAATGGATGCAGTCATGTCTGTAATCGCTCATGCACTAGTGGCAAGACGCTATCGACTGCTTACAGCCAGCCGCCAAAGTGAAGACAAGCCCTTATATTGCTGTGTGTCTTTTAGCCAGCAAAATACGATAGAGCATATACTGTATCAACCTAGCACTTAATGTCATTTATCTGCCTTTCGCTTACTGTCTAAAACTAAGGCCCCCAATACATGCATGGATCCACGGGTGATTTCTAAACGAAAAAATCTTCCCACACTCAATGCGCCGGTCCATGAGGTCAGGGGGAGCGTCATGTGGGTTTTGTGTATCAACCAACTATGACGTCACGGACCAGCGCAGTGAGCATGGGAAGATGTTTCTCATACCTACTGCACACGACCGGAAGTCATACCTCTTTCAATGCCGGGACTTTGAAAAAAGAGGACATCTCCCACGGTGCTCCAAAGGGGTAGTGGAGAAGCTTTTTTTGTTACATCATCATGGATTTATTTGCGGCCAATGCAAGTGGATTTTTAATCTATTATCAAAGGGAAGATTATCTTTTTTTGAGGGGGGGGGGGTTCATGGTTGTTGTTTTTTTAATCAAGAATCCCTTTTTTGGGGTTTTATCATGATTGGATTACAGCACTGGAGTGGACATATTAACTGTATGTAAATATGCATTTATTTACTCTTGTATTTAGGAATTGAGTGTGTGTAGATGATTTATTTAATGTTGGGTTTTGCTGTTATCTGTGATAATAATTTTAATTATTGCAGATAACAGGTTTTACTGTATTTAGAAAGTGCCTGTTCCTGTGGTTAGTGCTCATTGTTGTGCTGGGGTTAATGTCTTGGAATAAGTAAAGGGCTAACACAAACCATTCCTCCTTCCAGTTTATTGTATGTAACCATTTATATAGGTTCAGTATAGGACATGGATACTGAAAAGGTAACTGCCATTTTTCCTGTAAAATTGATTTGGGGGGGGGGGGGGGCCTGGATCGTGTTTTTGGACCATTTAGGTGGTGTTTCACTTACTGACCTTTTCCAATGGACTGTCTTCATCACAAGTAAGTTTTTCATCTCTGTCTCTCAATAATAATAAGCAATTGTGGTTGCTTATATATGCATATCTGCTTTGTATTAGTGTTTTATGCACATTTGTAAACTGGCAGACTGGCTAAGCAAACCAGGTTTGTTCCTTAAATAACTCCTTGTATGCAAGATGCCAAATATCTTGTATCTTGGAGACGGGAGTAATCATTTATTATTCAACACATTAATGATAGCATAAGCCATCATAAAGCTAGAAGTTAAAAGACAGAAATAATAATTTTCTAATGGTGACAATATGCTGAGTTGACATCTAAGGCGAATGTATTCCGTAACCTTCAACCTACATGCCACCTTAGAACAGTCCCAGTATCAGTATGTATAAAGCTTTATTAGTTCTCTCTGTAGAGATCTTTCAGATTCTATTAATTGTGAAAGTACACAGTTTCTCTGTTCACTGCAAATTGCTCTAAACTATTCCCACATCGCACACCAGGATGTTCACTTATACAACTTGCCTTTCATCACTTCTGAAAACTTAACCTCTATTTCCATACTTTTAATGGTAGACTGCTGAATATTCATGCTGAATAAATTTGCACATCAGAATGAAAGTCATATTTTCACATAATTTCATTGTTTCAAAAATATCATGAGAGTGTCTCCTGGTATTCTTTCTTATACATATTGTTTAATTATTGTATCATCTCCAGTTAGCACATATGTATTACTAGTTATATTGTTCTTTTTTCCTCTAGCATAGAGGAACAGTGACCATAATGGCAAACATTGTCTGGGCACCAGTGGTGACACTAGTGCTGAAAACCCTTCCCAACACCCCATACTGCTGTACTTGGTTTTCTGCGAGTAATATGGGTGTCAAATTGTATGCCAATGTTATACATTGACTGTGCTGTCACACTGACATTGCCGCTGATGTTCTTTGGAAAGATTGGAGTCATCTTGCTGACTTTCAATTCCTTTGGCCATGTGTACAAAAAAAATGGATTTGGTAAAGTGTGTGTCACCCTTCCTATTAGAGTAAAATTGTGTCACCCTCTGTTGTGTATATGATGAGCCATTTCAAAATGGAGAGTGAAAAAATGGAAGACCAACATGGTTAAACTAGGCCTCACACTACAGTGCTTCATTGAATTTTCCAATACATTTTAAAATTATCTTAAATTGTCCTCTAAAACCAAGACAATTTATACACACAAACACACCTTTTATATATATATATAAAATATATATATATATACACACACATACCCTAAAGTGTTGGGGAGAAAATCAGAGAGAGAGAAGTTTTTATGTTTGTTTTTATTTTAAATTCATACTGCAGACCAAACAAACAAACAAATATACAAAAACATTGCTAATTATTTTTTTCATACTTTCTGCACCCAATAATTTACCAATTCAATATTTTGATGGAACTAGCTAATGTATCAAAATTCCTGAAAAAGCAGGCCAAGTCTCTTTCAAATGTGATATATATAGAACTGTCCTTGGCTTTGTATTTGCTGGAACAAGACTCTCTAATGCTGACTCATGTACCCTGGAATGAAATTTGAAAATAATAGGTAGTGGAAACTTTAAAGGTAAAACAAAAAACAAAGCTGTAGCAATCAGCCAGAAGGCAAGTGGTGCACCTACACTTAAAAAACATACAATTGCCTGGGCAGGACTTATAATTAGAGGTGAAGCATTAGAAGGTTTCTGAATGTTATCTTTTCATTATTTATCAGCTCCGCATAATGCCAAGTCCCCTCTTGTGCTCCATAACACAGAGACTTTCAGAGTGAGCCCACATAAATACTGTCATGCAGTTCAGTTCTTTATGAAGGTTGTGAGTAAATGTGTGAAGCTTCGATGCTTATGATAGCATGACCTAGCTCAATGAAATATAGCTCTGAACAACAATAGCACTGTGTATAAATAAACAAAAGGAAAATTGTAAGGCTTATTTGAAACCATAAGGGCCATTTCACACTATATGCATTGCGGTGCGTTATAAAAATGCACATTTTTTTTACTGCATGCGTTTTATTACTGCACGCATTTTTACATAGACAACCAATGTTACCATTCACACTGCATGCAGCATTTTTGTTTTTTTTTCTTGCATTTTCCATTCATTTATTCAGAAACGCAAACGCAAATGTAATGTCAAAAACGCATGCGTTTTTACATATATGCGGAAACGCATGCCTATAAAAAATGCATGCCTTTAAAAAATGCATATGGTGTGAATGGGCCCTAAACCAGCACCAGTGTTAGGCATAAAAAGTCCCAAAGCCAAGTTTTCATTGAGGAACTAACTTTGTAAAAGAGCAATGAAATATTGTCCAAACACCAGAGAGGCAATAACAGAACTTTTTGTTAATTGAATTTTAATTGTAAAGGTTTACAAAAAAAAAAGTGCAGCATAAAAATCAATTATTAGTTACAACACGAGGACACAGAGTAACTATCTTCAGAGGTACAATAATAATTTTAGTATAACAAAGTCAGATACTTCATTGGTGATAGTTTAGAGGAGAATTGGTATGAACATAATTAATAAACCAATTAGTTATACCCAGGGCTTTTTTTCTCGGAGAAAAGGTGGTGGAACTTACCCCCCCTCCCCTGGCCACGCCCATACCCACCCTTAGGACTGCCCCCTAAAACCGCCCCTTTATGTCGGGTGTCCGCTCCATAAATAGCTCCCCATTGCGGGAATGGGGGCAAGTGCGCCCGCCCGCCAGCGCAGGCAGGCGTGGCTAGAACTCCACCCCCAGTCCACACTGAAGAGAAAGATCTCTCCAACATGGATGGGGGAGGAGACGCCCCCTTTCGCTGGCTAGAATCCCACACCACCAGCTCCCACAACTGAGAGAAAGATCTCTCCACCCACATGGGATGGGGGAGGAGACGCAACGTAATAGCTGCCACAACATAACACAATAAGAACGGCGTCACCCCGTCCTCGCTGCACATTGCCGAGCGAAGGGGAGGCACGAAATCGTAAACCCGTAACCCGTGCTGACATGCCGACAAACTTCCCCCACTTCCCCTTTTTAACAACACATGGGGCCATCGGCGGGCACCCACGACGCACCTGCAGCCAGGTCCTTCTTTGGGCAGGCTTAAAAATATGGTGACCGGAATACTACGTTTCAAGTGCGTTCCCCAGAAACAAAGACATGGTTATACCT
>CM070034.1:61815432-61828173 GCA_036250615.1 Ptychadena robeensis | reverse complement strand
GTGAGGGGTCAAATAATTATTTCCTCAACTGTATTTGTACTCCTATCTAGCTGCCAACCTTGTGGGAGTTGATTAAGTGCACCAACGCGAATGACCTCTGGATGGTGCTTGTTACACGTTTTCAATGAAAACGTATCTCCATATGCTTGTAAAGGGTGCATGATTACGCTTTTACCCTAGTGTAGTGAAGAGAAGCTGTCACTGCTGCAGTATGTCATCATCAGAAAAGAGGAGAGACACAGGACAATCCGTATACGGATACTTTGGAACAAACATTTATAGTTTGCAAATAGAACATTCTACTACGTTTTGTTTAACAGGGATACAAGTAAAAAATGTATTTATTCGAGTAGGAAAAAGCTGTGTATGGAAAGAGAAGAGGGCATGGAGGGGGTAGAACGGGGATGTTGTCTGATGGAACTTTACCAGGCCAGGAGACATTGCAGGAAATGGTGACTTTCAAGCCCTTGCGCTTGGTACTTGATTAGTGTGACCCTACAATGTGTTCGCACGATAATTGATTTTTGCTGTACTGGCCTCCCATTCTGGCAAGCCACTTACACTCATGGTGGCAGGTGCTTTCAATCACCTTCTAGTAATTTGATTATGGTAGGGGATTTTTTAGTAAATATGTTTGAGTTTTACACTAAAATTAACATACTGTACATAAAATTTGTCAATAAAATAAAAACACATATCTACCTGAATATGGTCATCTAAACCAAGGTTTCTTGATACACTCTTACTCCACTATTAATGACACAAAGGTCTACTTATTAGAAGAAATGTATTGAAAGGCTTCTATACATTTAAAGTCTAAATAAGTTTCAAGTGGTTTATACAATAACTGTTTATTGTTCCTTGTTATTTTTTACTTGAAATCCAGTATAACATAAACAACATTTAGGAATGTGAAATAAATCTACTCTTTCAAAATGTGTTGCTATAAGACAGCAAAGAAGCCGAAAGTGTCATGTCTAATTGGAAATGCATCTCTTCATATATCCACAAAAAAGGAAACTTTAATCATTCTTCCAAGAAATGTTTTCATTGACCTGACAATGCATTTGAAGATTTGACAATTGCCATTCGGAAGACATCTATCAGACGGAGCTATAGTGATACAATTTCTCTCTAAATAAGCAGCATACTAATTATTTCAGCATGAACATATCCTACAGCGGCTTTTTAGAAATGCATGGGCAAATTTTGATACAGATCAGAAATGAATTGTTAGTGGATAAGCTGAGCTGTGATGTGACAAGGATTTAAAAACATTTCCTTCATTTGCAACCCTATTATTATAGAAGATGCTTTTAGGTGACCCTATTTGGTTTGTAAATTGGCAACATATACACGCCAAGGAAATCATGCATCTGGGAAAATGACTATACTATTTATCATACATTAGAATGAATAAAGGACAATTTATAGTGGAACATGAAAACAAATGGTTTTTAAAGTAATGCACAGTAAACTGTTTAATTAGTGATAATTGCTTTGCCCAAATCAGGTTTCCATTTTGATAAGGTTGATCTAAATGAAGGTAAAAGAAAAATCCAACCATTGGTCCATCCACTTATATAAGTGGTAGTTTTCATTATTTGTTTATACTCTATGTTTTTTGTATAATAAATTTGTGCTAAGTAAATACTTGCCATTTTCGTTGAAGGGTAGTGCTTGAATTGATTGGTGTGGGTAAGCATGCCCGATCCCAGCTCAGACAGAGTTTGTTTTGTAAACAAACTCTGGATGAGCTGGGTTTGTCTGAACCACCCAGGAGGTTAAAAGTAGTGTTTCCCTAAAATCCTTAGAGGTAGTTGGAGCTAGCTAGAGGAGTGTTTTGGGGTAGATTTTAAGTATCCTAAGTAGTGATAAGCAGTATAGGCAATATACAAATTCGTGAACTATTTTAAGTAAATTTGAAAATTCTAATATTTGAGATCTCCAAATATAAGCAGCGGAGAATGTGAAATAGCAGCTGCTGTGTTCTCACCACATGAGACAACACATAGAAGTAAGTCTTTGTGAAAATCTTGTGAATATTGTGAATGCTCCATGGCATGGTACCCAGAATCTCGAATATTTGAGATTAAAAAGATATAGCACAATATTCAAGATCTTCATGAATTCTCAAAGTGCCGATATTTACAATAAAAAATTGCGATACGAATATTCACGCTCAACACTAATCCTAGGTGATATCCCTGAGCACACTTGTACTAATTACAGCTTTCCTATCCTTGACAAGTCGGCAGCATGCGCCAGATTTGTCCATCTGGCATCTTCTTCCTGGTTGCATGTGGGGGCTGTCTGTGGCATTCAAACCACTACAATGTATAGGCCCAAGTCTTTGCATTGATTACATTGTACATTGATACATTGTAATGTTTAAATGTCTTGTACCACTTTCAGAATAACAAAAATTATTGCAAGAAACAAAGTTGTTCATATGGTACATGGTTAGGTATAGGTTAAATTTTTTTCCACAAATACAGTACAAATAACTCAATGCTCAAACCATAAACATATTAATATCTATAGAAAACCTGCAAGTTTAGTTAAAATACTTATAATTTCAAGTAGTGTATCTAAAAATATGTATTATGTTTTGGGGCAGAAACACAATGGTGGGTGCAAATCGTTAATGTTAAAAGCTCTCCATTCTATGAGTAATTTAAGATTGGAGAATTCATTAATTTCATTCTACCTCACATATGCTCAATGATATTCATGTCTGGTGACTGGGATGGCCAATCCTGGAGCATCTTGATCTTCTTCGCCTTAAGGAACTTTTATATGGAGATGGAAGTATGCGATAGAGCACCATCCTGCTGCAGAATTTGGCCTTTTTTATGGTTGTGAATATAAGACGTAGCTAAGATTTCTTGGTATTTTAGACTATTAATGTTGCCTTTCACCCTGCAGATCTCTCGCACACCCCCATACTGGATGTAACCCCAGACCATGATTTTTCCTCCACCAAACTTCACAATTTTCTGGGTAAATCTCGGCTCCCCATTGAAACTAATGGCATCGACCATAGACTATCGGACATGTCCGAGCATGTGGGCACCCCCAAATCGGCAGCCGATTTTGCCGACAGGCGCACGCACATCGGTCAGTGGCAAAATCGGCCGCTGCTCGTTGTGTGTGTGGGGGGCTTAAGAATGAATTGTATGAATTGTGTTAATCTAGGTAAAGCGTAATGTAGCACACTACACACACACACATACTGTACATGCTGATTCTTGTAATTTACTGTTGATTAAACTCTAAATGACCCCAATGGCCAGTATCAGACATATGGCCGCTGTAAGGAGAGGATTTATACATTGGTATAGATATCTTCCTCACAATGCTTTTTAAGCAAGCTTAAGAAAGATTAAGAGAAGTTAGGTGTACTCTGTCTAATGAGTTATATAATGAAATTCAAATCAAATGCCCTTGAAGTTTTCTTTACTGACATGATGCAAATTCCCAATTTAAACTAGCCAAAAACTTTAAATAAGTCATCAGATAAAGTTTCTAAGCTATGCTCACCAGAGAATTTCTGAGATATTAATTAATTATTTGGGATATATTTTGAGCTGGATTTGTAATTCAAAACTAAGTTAAAGTAAAAGCCTGGATATTTACAATGTATCTAAGTAATGAGCTTGCAGCAATTGCAGCAAACCTGTTTAGGATGACACACTATAGCACGTACTAAATACACTTTCCAGTAGGATGCCTACTATGGCCAAGTGAACACCATGATTAAAAATGGGGCCGCCTGAGGCAATTGGTCCTGTGTACTCAGTGCTCCACAGAGTATTGGTTTAGATTATCTGGTTGCAATAGAAATTCTATCCAATGTTTAAGAACGTGCCATGGCTTTTATAGGTGTCTCAGGTTGAACTTGAAAAAGACCAACACTGGTGCTAATGCTATTTGTATTGTTTGGAGTGCACATGCAGCCATTCAATCAAACAGTTTGTTTGGATTCTTAACCTTATCCAATCAATTTTATTTGTATCTATTTATTTTTAAATACTATATTCTAATGACTTATCAACTAATTGTTACGCTCTTTGTTAATGTTCACATAGTGTACAATTTTTATCTATTTTATGAATGTCTATTTGAAATCACAATGAAGGAGTATATTATCTGGAGGACCACACTACATGTTCTCTTATCATGCTCTATTTCATAATCTGTTATTAATTATGATTTTGAATCAGTTCTAAATCCTGTTAACCCTACAATATTATGTTCATTTATTATATTTATTGACTTTTCCTATACAATGAATGTTGATAGATTAGTCTGGTGTAACTCTGAATATGTTTTTTAACTTTTGCATTTACATATGCATTATCTATATCATGCTATATCGCAAATATCTTTTTACTCTCACAGAACCCAAAAAATCTAACCATTTTATCCTGAAGAAGTGACGCAATAGTCACAAAACGCTCTTTTCTTTTATGCGTTGATGTATATAGAAAATACCTCTTTTTAGCAAATAAAGGACATTTTTATCATCATTTGGGCGCCTCCAAGAAGCCTATTCTTTTTCTAGTGGTTTACCACTAATTTACCCATAAGGATTCAATCACGCAGTGGAGTTCTTCTAACTTTGTTGATTGCTTAAACTGCCCCCCATAAATGCAGAATACAGCCTGATAATAAAGAGTTCAGTTTTACTTTCTGAATCAAGGGTCTCCTGTTTTGGGGAATAGAAATACAGAGGCTTGGATAATTATCCTTTCTTTATAGTTGTATATGTGTCATCCCAGGAAGATGCATGCAGGCAATGTAGCTTAATATGGCTGTCATCCCCTCTGGCTAGGCAAGGTGGTTACAGAGAATAAGATGAAGATTGGCTTTCAGAGGAAAAGTTTCTCAGTAGAAATAAGCACAGCAAGCAATGAGTGGTACCCATGTTTAGAGTCAGTGTGTCAGCTTCATATTCCTAAAGAAAACTGCATCAAGAACAACCTAATAAGTTGGCAACGGCTCGATTCACAAAGAGTGTGTTATTAGATGTGAGTTATTTCTGCAGACAAGTAACATATTTTTTCAGTGTCAGTGCAGACAAGATTTTGCCTCATTTTACGGATACATGGAGTGCATTGTGGGTCAGGCATGAAAATCACACACAGAGCGTAAAAAGAAATGATGTATCTTACCCCATAAATGTATATATTGATGATTTTCTTCATAAAATTATTTCATGGTCTAATTGCCAACATTCCAATATGGAAATTTAAACAAGAAAACATAATCTTTCCAACCAAAGTTCCCTTGGAAATCAAATGAATTACAATAATTATTTAATGAGTACAATTACATCTATTGTAAGCTCGGTTGGGCAGGGTCCTCCACTCCTTCTGTGTCATAACCTACACCTGTGTGTTATCTTGTGTTGTATCTCCACTCTAATGTATAATACTGTGCTGCGTAATATGCTGGCGCTACATAAATAAATGATGATAATAATAATAATAATAATAATAATCATAATCAAGGTTACTTAGAGTCAAATTAGGTCATATGTTCCACTTATATTTCCCGATGTGTTTTAATGAGTATTTCCGCTTCTTCAAGGGGTATTAATCAAGTGAGGTGACTAGTGGGTCACATAGTAAAGGCAACTGAACCTCTCTGACCACCTTCTGTTCTTGTTTCCCCTGGTAAGGATGTGGGAGACCGTTAGACATAAAGATCAGATCAGAGAACAGTGGATCAAGCCTGATTATAATTCACTGTTCTTGGCAATAGGTTGTTACATGGTTTAACACGGGATTGAAGGTAACGGGCACTCAGACATATGGAACGTAGCGCAGCATTTAGAATATTTGTTGGCTTGCACCAAAAGTCACTGATGCGAATGCGAGAAGGGGCACATACATACGCATCAGTGACCTTTGGATTCACATTACAGTAATATAATTTTGAATATGTTTTTGGAGTGCATTATAACCAGCGGTTAAAACTGTAAGATCTCATTTGTCATTTTTTTTTAGCATCCACATCATAAGTTTTTTTACTTTAAGTGCTTTGAGAATGCAATTCTGTATATAATTACATTAATGACTGCTGTGAAAATAAATTGTTATTATCACGATGAAATGCAGTGGATTCATATCCCTTTTGTGATAAATTAGCATAAATAGATGAATACACTATGCAATAAAATTATAAAATAAAACTCAGCTTTATTTCTGGCAAAAGAGAAACAATAACTATAAAATTGTGTGATCCTGTTTAGTTGCCAGTATTTTATATTTTATATTTTTAATGAATGGTGTGTTTTTTGTTCCCTTGTAACAAGAAACCTTAACTCCCCTGCCATTCGTAACGGCACCATCTCGAGATTGAGCCATCCGGCGATGATCAGAGCCCTGGCAGTGAAGAATTACCATTCCACGCTGCTACGGCGGCTCCGATCTGAAGGAGAAGGTGCTGAAGGAGAGCAGACCCCCCCCCCCCCCCCCCCCGAGTGATGTGGTGATGTCACATCAAACCAGCAGCGAGAGATTCAAAAGTAAATCGCACGAAAACTGTTTTCTATGGAGTAAACAGTTTTCAGTGTGATTCCCCAGATATGGCCCTATACAGTTAATCCTTTATCCCCTGGTGTTTTCATCAGGAGATGCATCTGTCTGTGTGTGGGTATCTTCATTCTTCTACAATATAGTGATTTCTGTTTGAATGACCCATACTGCTGCCTATTGTGGTAAAAAATTTGCTCAGACCTGATTTATAATGAAAATTTGACATTTCTTCATAACTAAAATACTTCTTTAGGTTTATTCTGTAGGTTTATGAAAGCTAGTATTCAAAAAAAAGTAGTGATGGAACATGTAACCTATCTGGTATCACACTAGTAGTGATGGCCGAACTGCCCGCAAGGCGGACAGTTCGGCCGCGAACAAGCATGTTCGCCCTCCTTCTGCCCGGCGGACAGTACGAGTGTTCGACCCGCCTGTTCGCCGGCAAGAAGGAGCCCTCTATTCTTCCTGCGGTGGGATCATTTACAGCGAGATCCCGCCGCAGGAAGAATCTTTTCACTGAAGACCGGGTAGAGAACCCGGTCTTTCAGTGAACATCTCGGCTCGCAAACCCGGATGTGACGTCAGTGACGTCACATCCGGTTAGCATACCAGGAACTATGCGTTCCAGGATGCGTTCCAGGTGCCGGATGTGACGTCAGTGACGTCACATCCGGGTTTTACGATTCAAACTCCCCGCCTAGAGGCGGGGAATTTGAATTTGTCCGCGAACGGGCGGACGGCGGACTTTTTTAAGAGTCCGCTCCGCCCGTTCGCGGACGGACATGGCCGGAGTTCGGCCATCACTACACACTAGGTTTTACCTTTATTGAACGAAAAAACACTAGGTAATGTCCTTATCTCTGTAACTAGTAAACATCACATCAGATGCAGCACAGATGCCATAATTTAAAGATATCTTTTATAACCTCGAAAATGTGTATATTCCAAGTACTGGTTTTCAAATCAGCTCCCTGAAGCTTGGGTGGACCCTGGATACCCAATGACTAGATTGAGGGCTTTAACCTCCTGAGCTGACCCCGCAAACTCACCCTAAGCTACAATTGGGAATACTCACCTATCTGATGGAGAGTATCCGCGGATATGCTTTTTTCAGCATATCTTTTTTAAGAAGGACACACAATTGTGGCAGATTATAATGTAATCTGCACAGATTATCCACTATACACCCCCCTCCCTGGCATCTACATCTATATCTACAGGTCAATTTTGACCTGTCCCCTATTCATTTCTAACAATGTATCAGGTATCTATTAGAAACAGAGCCTTCTCTGCCACTAGACATTTGACAGAAAGCATCAGGATAAATCTAGGTAAAGTAGACACTGTAAAGTAGACACTTTACACAACTATTGGTTGTTTACAGTATTAGATCACAAGTATCTGTTTATGCATTTTGATATAGAATACAAGTTCTCTGGGAACAATGTCATGTTAGATCTGTGAAACTACATGCCTACCACATTTAATATAAATCACTGCAACATCCAATGACTGTCCAGGAGATAGTGCTACCTTTCAAAGCAAATTGTTATAGTAGTGTTGTTATTTCCCATTTTATACGTGTGTCAAACTAACTTAAATCTCCATTGAAAAAAGGGGAAACAAATGAACATATTAAACTCAGTAAGGGTTAATTTCATAGATTTTAGTGAAATGTTCAACTTGCAACGTGTAAAGCAGGAACAGTTATTTTAAACCCTACCAAAGAGCCCTCTATTTTATTTCTTGGGATGCAGTACGTTCTCTGAACCTGCTGTGAAGTCTTCAGGAAAGCAATTATCTTCACACAAATACGAATACAACTCCTGTTCTAAAAAGAAAACCATGTGTAGAGTTACAGCTTATATAGAGAACTGAAGAACCAGAAATAAAGGAAAGAATTTTATCAAACTGCTCTGAAGTTTTTATGAAATGTATTTTCTTTTACTTCCAGGAAAATGCCACATTCATTTGACTTCTCAGTCCTTTCTGTCATATACAGCTCTAAATCCTCAGACCATCAAATAAAGGAAGAAACGTGTACATCTTAAGAAGTATAAGTGTATTTTCAGCCAGCACATATTTTGATTTCTTCTTCCTGTTTTTACCTTGAATTTGTTTTACATTCTAATATACTTTAATTTGTTTCATTAGAGGGACTCATTGTAATTGCTTTTTTGTGCTTACCAACTGTTGAGATACAGTACTGACCACATAGGAAGAGCACTGTTTTCAAGATTTACGTTCTGAGTAAGAGAAGGGAACTGCAAAGGCTTTTGAGCCTACATACTGTATGTAACAAATAGGAATGGCAAGAGATAAAAATCATTACATTTCGCAGTCTTTGGATATGCACAGGTTTGTGGTTTAAAAAAAAATGCAAGTTCACAGTTTTTACAGTCAAAATAATTATAACCAATTTGTATTTAACTTTGAACTTCATTTATGCAAAACACTACATGTGCTAGAACAATACTTTATTTATCAAAACATTGTCTCATTCCTTTCTTACATCTCCTATAATTTTGATAATCATACCATACAATTAACTCACAAATCAGATAGTTGAAATTTTACAACCAGTGTGATTGGGGTCCTAAGCACACCTAAGCCAACCTGATTGTCTATTGACGTTCCTTTTTTCCCATCGATAACCATTATATCTAGTGTACGCAATACTCCAATAACCCCTTGAAGACTCGTAGCTACTCACGAATAACAACTACCACAGATAAGAGCAGGTTAGTATAGTATTTTAAGACTTTAGAGCCACTTTGAACCATTGAGAAGAGACAATTTTTTGGTCTGCCTGACTTTGTGAGACGATTACAAAGCCCTGAACATGCTATAATTACTAGAATTTCTGGAGATGGATAGTGTGGGAATATTTTTTTTAAAAATAATTCCTCTAACACAAATAATTTTTGCATAAATGAAGTTCAAAATCAAAGTTGAAGTATTTGTGTATACTTTCTTTTAAGTAGTATACCAATAACCCTTCTTTATATCTCCAGCAAATCTGGTGCTGATATCATGCTAAGGGGCTTTGCAATTAATTCAGAAAGTCAAATTAAAAAAAATGGTTTATGTGCTCTATAAGATACAGTGGCAACCTTTACTGGCCTCTGCTGGATCCACATGATGCCAGGGTTTTAAACCCAGGAGAGCACTACAGAACTCTGAAAAGCTGAGGGGTATCAGATAAAACAAAGTAGAACCTGCGCAATTATGCATTTTGTTTTTCACTATCTCAGGCTCTATTACGACGTCGTCAATGCATGCGTTTATAGTATGTGTTTCAACAGTAATGTAATGTATATTTAAATAATTTAAATATTAGGCTTTTCAAGTTGATTATTTTTTCTCTTTTTAAATCTATGTGGTCTTGCCGCACACATCTCTACAAATGTCATGAAAAGCCTAACATTAAATTCATTGATTTCATTCTCCATCTGTTTCCCATACCAGAAGCCTTGATAATTTCCAGCAATATTAAGTGAATGTTGCTGGTGATTTCAGTCCGTGGTTTGTATTGGTTGCTTTAAAACAGGGTAATGAAAAGTATCATGGGAGCAGGTGTTTTCTTGTTTTGTTATTGCTTCTCTTGCTCTACTTTAAGTGTCTGTGGTGATATGAGATGGAAACCTTGATTGTTTGTTAGCTGCTGGAGTTCAACTCTGTAATAAACGTGTGGCACTCAATAAAATACACTATTTCTAGCCTTTAAAATCTAGCTTGTAGGATCCAGATATTTCCTTTAAAAGTTTTTCTGGGTATTTACTATTTTCTATTTTAATCCAAATCTTTATTGGAAGATTTCCAAAGTAAGTAATACACAATACATTTTTTAGTTATCTTTGACTCACAAAACATTAAGAATAAGGTTTTATCTTTTATAAGATCAAGTATTGAACTGAACTGCTTTGCCCTATAATTTAAGAACTGCTGACAATATTTCTGTTCATTTGAAAATAAAAACATAATTTTAAAGGAAATTAAAATACATTAAAAAAAGAGAAATGATGCAGAGTTTACAGTGTACAGGAATAATTCAAAGACACCAAATTCCCTGTTCCATACAAAATAACACAGCCATAACGTTTTGATTAAAAAACATTTAGAAATCAGTATTTGGTGGAACAACCCCAATTTCCATTTTCAGCTTTTGTGCATATTGCCATGCTCTCTCTGTTGCCATGGAGTGTTTCACATTGCTGTTGGGTAACTTCATACCAGTTTTTCTACAAAAATTCAAGCAGCTCTATTTAATAATTTGTGACCATCCTTCCTTAAAGTAATTCTAGAGGTTTTCAATAGGGGTCAAATCTGGAAATTGGACTGGCCAGGACAGGCTCAATTTGGCATTCTCCTTCCATTGGCTGTGTAGCATTTTCTGTAGAAAATAGCAATCCTCAAAGTTGGTCAATGCAGTATTAGCAGGATATCCCTTTATGTGGATTGATGCATCATTCACACATCTGCCCAATTCCCATCTTGCTGAAGCACCCCCAGATCAGGACTGACATTGTTGATGTGAAGCACTTAGAATTTTAGGCCTCTACTAATCTCCCTCTAACCATAAGATGACTAGTTTTTTAGCAAACCTCAGCCTGATTATTTTTGTTTCTCACTAATAACTTTTTTTCTGTCTTTTTTGGGTAGGTGTGGATTTTCAATGACAAAGCTATTTTCTGTGCGCTCTAGGTCTCGCCGTCTTCTTACGGCGGTCGGGAGCATCGGCATGTATGCCGATGCTTCCGGGTCCGCCCCCGATCGCGTCACCGGTGACACGAAGGGGGCGGGGGTAGGCGGCGCCATAGACCTCCGTGTAACTGGAGGGGCGTCGCTTCTCTTCAGCGTAAGTTCGACGTCTCCAGTGACGCCTCCAGCTGAGCAGGAAATCGCGGCAGAGCATATTGTGCTTCACCGCGATTGCCCGTGGCACGGTTATGAAAAAACCGTGCCATGGGCGAAACGCTCAGGAGGTTAAAAAAGCGTGCGTTTATAAAAACATGATGCAACGCATAAAGTGTGAAAGGGCCCAAACACTGAAAACCTGTGAGGCCTGTGAGAAAATGTATTTGTGGCAAATGGCCCTTCCAAGACCACATTTAATACTTAGATGCCATTTTGAAAATATAGTTCAAGTTAAAGTCAACAAGAATGGAAGATATTAATATTGTTTTGCAGTGTAAGATGTCAGAATATCAAAAAAGTTGGCTTGGCCACTTGTGACAGTATAGATCCAAGTCTTTTAAAGGATAAGTTGGGTATTACAGGTAGATTAGTGGCATGATCCTATACTACCCAGCTGGTCAATGGCACCTAAACAAACATGGAAATGACAAAAAGCAATACAGAAGAACGTAGCTATAGAAACTACTAAATTGAGGTAGGACATTTAAACTTAATCACTATGATGCATACATTCTAATGAGAAAACAATGTCAGCATAACATATTGTCTTTGTTGAATTACTACTTTTGCAACTTTGCGTTCTGAGGGCTTGTCACTGGATCCACCTCCTAGTTGTTAGTGATGACACCAATGAGGTGGGACGGTGTCCTCGTCATTTGCCTATATTGTAATATAGGCATAGGTGGTCTAGGCACTCACTGCCCCAATGTCATTGATCCTGGGAATGTGTGTGTGGGGGGACAAAGCGTGTGAGAAATACATAACAGATTACATAATGATTTGTTTGTAATTCCGTACATCTTTAAGCAACAAAAATAACAAATATTCGAACCGCCAGGTGGTTTAATGTGCAAGTTAATGTGCATGTGTACACATCCGCTCAGCCATCATGTGCACAATCTTAACTTGGCTAAGCTAATAATCCTTTCCAGATTGACCATTAGTATATTAACCCCATTGTTTTCTCTAATAACAATATTTGGAATTTTATGTACAGCTCAAAACACATTGGCTCCACACTACAACTTATGCGGTGTGGCACAGAATAATGAACTCTGTAGCAATGTTTTGTTTTCTTTCTGGAAAGTCTGAAAAAAGTCAGTCCTGAAAGGCAATGTAAATGATGCAAAATCAACAAGCTACGTAGAAGAAAGTGTTCTTGTACTCAAAGGTAATAGCTTTTTTTCTCTTCTAATTGGCAATTGCTTTTCAAGTGGAATGTACAAAACAAAAAAGAGAAAAAGAACTTATGTCCACAAAGAATTTACAGGTATTGGTT
>CM070034.1:61798698-61811998 GCA_036250615.1 Ptychadena robeensis | reverse complement strand
CTATACAGCTTGGAGTAAGACAACATGCATAAAGAAGATGATGTGGTCAAAATACTCATTCGCCTAATAATTCTGCACTCCCTGTAAGCTCAGATACAGATCTGGGGCCTCTTTATTTTGTGCTTAGGATGTGTTTTCTATAAAATAATTTAACATTGGTGGCCATTTTTTTATTAAGGTAGATTTGTGCAAAATGTGGTTCCCAGACTCCCAGACCAGTATACCTCAACATCATGTAATGTAAAGTGCAAGAGTTAAGGACAGTCTGCCTCAAAGGAGTGCCACCTTAAACAATGAAAAAAAAAATCATACTTTTTTCAGTGGCATCACTAGCCCGGTCCAGGGAGTGCGGTTAGCACCGTGTTGTAGATGTAGAGTGCCTATTAAAATTATTGCACGTTACAGATGACTGGGAACTTTTTCACCTGTTTAACACGTGACCTTAAAAAAATGCTACAGCTTTTCTCATGATTTGCTTTCTCTTTTCTCGTTACAACAAAAGACTGGTTCACAAAGCTCTTAAAGAATATTTAATCTAAGATCAAAAGGTACAAATAACTTTAAGCCTGTCATATTTTCAAATACTCACAACAGACTTCTTTATATATTCTATAAATGTATCTTGGTACTTTTATTTTCTTTTACAATTTTTAAATTCCATCATTTATACTCCATTAATGTTCAACATTTAACTATCTTCCTTTTCCATTCCATCACTTCTATTCCCCAGATGATTAAGGCTTTTATAGTTAATGCATAATGATGCTTTCAAACAACCAATAAAAAGAAAATGATAAAATAATAAATATACATTAGTGTAGACATTAAAACGCATTACTTAGAGTTTCAAATTTGGAAACTTACGTTATATACAGTAAAGCAGAGATAAGATTCAGGCACCCACACATTTTGAACATTTTACATTTTAAAATGTTAAAATACTGTCAATAACTTAATCCACTTTTATATTGAGCCCATAAATATACTTTCTGCAGGTTTTATTAATGTTCAGTTCAATTTCAAAGTGGTACAAAGAAAAAAACTAGATTATTCAAGGGACAATGTCTTCTTGGAACCTAATCATCGTAGACAATCATTAATTGGTCTCTGCTTTATAACCATTGGTTACCTTATTGGTTTCTTCATCTGCATGTAGTTAGCATAAACATTGTATGATAATCATGTCAATCGAAATCACTGGGCTGAATTATAAAATATATCATAATAATTAAATTAATTTACAGCAACAGTTCACTTTTGTAAACCATACCCAACATTCCCTCCCTCCACCCCCAAAAAAACAATATGGTTTTTGCTTTTACATGATTGAATGGGTAAAGTCAGTAGAGCTTCACTATTCAGTAAACTATGTAAAATATACCTTTCGAAGTGACAGTTGACTTTTTTGTGAAGAGCTAAAACTACTTTAGTAAATCAACCCCATGGAATATTGCAAATTTCCTTTACCTCATCAGTTTCACCAAGCAGACCATGGGAAGTGTTTCATGAATTAAATCCCATGTGGAGCTAATTGGAGCATACTATGTACATTTTAATCAATCCTAGTAATACATGTGCATGGTGATTATCACTAATAAAACTAATGAAAATTCCATAATCCAGTCAAATTCTTAAAATTTGTCAAACAAATATATTGTATTAATTTCCTGGGTAATCACTTTTGTAATGGAGAGAAATAGTTTCGACACTTACCTTAATGAAATCATTACATGACATAATTATTTTTTAAATATTATTTTGATATGGACATAATTGTAGACAGTTTGAAATGAGTTTAATTGTTTAAGTCCATGTTTTCACTGAACAAAAGCTTGCTAGCTGACAGTTTAAAAAATGTGTTTCATCAGTCTTCAGATTGTATCTATGGTTTATCAGAAAAAAAAATATGAATAAGGTTTCCACTGCTGGCTTTGCTTTGGAGCTGATCTAATTATTGACAGTAGATATAGACAGTTCTTGACAGTCTATCATTCGGGAGGAGGGATTTAGGGGTACTTGTGCTCTCAGTGTTTTGTATATAACAAAGTTCTGGTAGTCATATTGTTAAGAAATTCGTGCATCCTGCAATGTTTACAAATTGTGTTCCGCGATAGATCTCGGGTTTAACTTCCTCATACTTTAACCTACAGCTACCGTGTCACCTGTAGAGACAGAGAAAATATTAAATGATAAACAAACAAATATTTACTCTTAAGAAACACATTTAAATAGAGGGTGGTGTGGCCAGGACAAAAGAAGAGTGGGCAACTTTGTGCTTATAATGTACTGGGGATGCAGTATTATTTATTAAGTCAGTTTATTTAATGGCATAATAAAAGAGATGGAGAAACCTAATTATACCAAAACCAGAAGGTGTTTACAATAATGCTAAATACTGCATATACAACAGACTGTAAATAACATTTATTGGAAACTACTGTTAAAAAGCATTACAGTATATATCATTGACAGGTATTAAATTCTTTTATTATTTCTAGTAATGAGTAGAAATCATCATTCCATTACCATTATAACAAAAAACTTTACTGAAGAGACATTTTTAGGATAAGATACATGAAATATTGTTTATATGAAGATAAAAAATAAAAATATATTATTAAAATTATGATTTTCTGTATTGCAATATTCACAACAATATTTCAAAGCTATTAAAACATTATTTTGTTGACCTAGTAGAAGGTTCATCAACTCACAAAAGAGAAAAAAAAAAGCAACAACCTCTTGGGATATAGTGATTACCCAATTATATAATTGCAGAACAATCATGTCAGGCATTTCTCAAAGGAACAAAGCTGTAGACAATTCATGTTCATCCTTGTTATACACACTCAATTTTTTTAGCAGATATAGCAAAGCAAATGTATATATATATTTTTTTAAAGCTTCACTGACTCACAATTCAGACCCATTATTGGTATTTTAACTTTGTTTTAGTTTTTTTTTGTAACCTAAAACAGAAAAACATTTTTATAATAACTTTAATATAAACCCTAACTAACCCCAAAAGAAGAGACCTTCAAAGCTGTAGCTTTCTAGATGCTGCACCAGTCATCAACTGTGGAGCCAGGAGAGGACTTTGTGCTGACATTGAAGGTCTCTTCGGGGGAAACAGCAGAGGTGAGTATGATTTTATTGGAGGTGAATGTTTAACCTAATATGAATAATTATTTTGGTTTGGGGTTTTATAACAATTTGAGGTGGAACTCCAGATAACACTTTTTGGTTTGCATGTAGTTAAGAAATGTTAGAACATCAAACAGCTATTGCATTCTGCATTCTTTCTAGGAAAATTTCTACACTTCCTAGCCCAAATACAAGTGCAGGTCTGCTAAGGTCATAGAATGTCCTAATTTTAAAAGTTGTCCAAATATGTAAAATAAAAACCCTAATGTTGATTTCAACAAAGTTGAACTTCCTATGCCAAGTTGACATTTCTATGCTCCTGCATAGTATCAAGGTCATACCTGTTAACATGAACATCCCAGAATAAGGGACAAATACATAGCTCTTCTGCCTTCCAAATGCAGGAAGTGACATCATAGACTACACTTCCGGTATTGAGAGGCCTCCCTTCCATTTAGTCATAGGCTGATTTAGGAGAGAGAGGGGGCCTAATGCCTCAACTTGCACATTATCAGCACAAGAGGGGTGGGAACTAAGGAGGCAGAGTAACGCCCCCTCCCTCCTAAAGTACCCCTATTTAATAATCCGGGAAAAATCCTATATACTCCTATCCTATCCTATAAAAATACTGTATATAAGTCTGATACAAACATTTTTTTTTCCAACAAACATTTAATTATATGCAACAGTATTCAGAAACGAAATGTTCAAGGTGGGACCATGAACACCTTGTTTACAATATTAACACATGTAGTGGACATAAAGAAAAAGAGCATAAAAAAGGTGTAGTTGGGTGTTAGGTGAAGAGAACAAAGGAAATAAAGACAAAACGACACTTGGCCCTATTCATGTGGAAGAGTTGGCCAAGAAGAGGAACACCTCTTACCTCCCCTTACAGTACATAGTGAACAAAACTACCCGGACAATATGTTTTTTTCATCTCTTAAGAAGTTTGCCAATCTCTAAAGCCCCCCATACACTATTTGATCCGTATAGTGTATAGCTCTGCCACATAATCGGCCACAAATTGAAAGCACCCTCCTTACATCGGGCCTCAAATCGACCCACAAATCGATCTAAAGGTTCATATACATGGGTCGATTTTTCCCCCGATTTTTGCCCGATCACAGCGCACATTCACGGCGATCAATCGAGTTCTGCCCACCCTAAACGTAGAACCAAACAAATTCTAAATCAACTTAAAATTGTATCGGACATTGATCTAACGTGTCGTTTTTTTTGGTCTATCATTTGGCAATTGAAGTACGTTGGTGGATCCATAGCTCCCTCCGATCGATGGATTGTGTGGAATAAGCTATTTGGCGATCGGCTCTTGTCAAAATCCACCACAAATCGGATTCCCAAGGTTGTGTTCCATCGATTCCAAAATGATCAATCGCCAATTCCACGAGCGCCGGGAATGTTTAGATTGGGAATCGATCGATGACAAATTGGGTACCTTGAGACATTACAGACATGTTCGTTATGTTAACGACTATCTCATTACTTTGGAAGGGGACCGGCATCCCAATTCAAAGTAAATGCCAGCACACAAAGGGTGCCCGGCTGATTCTCGGCACGACCGGCCGTGCGCAATGACGTCATCATGCATGTAGGAATCTAAATGTGTATGGGGGCTTAAAACGTAGTTTAAATTGTAAGTACACTCTGAGACGATCTTTTATTAGACTAATTTTTTACATTTTATCATTGCTGACACCTATTATGCAAATGTAAAAATCTAATATAATATTAAGCTGTGATTTTACAAGAAGCAACGCATATGTTCACATTTCATTACCATAAGCCAGACAGGTGCAAAATATCTCTGTTGACTGTTGGCTGCTTGGGAATTTGATACCCTGTCAATACTAAATACAAAAATATCTCCATTGTTTATTACTATAGTAAGTTCGACTACATTATACTTGATTTGATTTTAACAATTGAGGTTGACAAGAACATCTGAGTTTATGAGACATATCCAATTGGTTTAATTTTATTCCATTTCTTTATTTCTTGTTTGTTACTAAAACCAGAGCACACTTTCATCATCATTACGGAAACAACAGCCACTGGTGTGCAATCAAAGTTCCCCAGAGGCAGAACCGGCTGTTGAAATTATGATGTGTTTTAAAGTCAGTATGGCTGGGAATTAAAGAATTCTCAGAAGTGAAAGACGTACGTCTACTCTGAGTCATTTCAGTTAAGATTCATATATAACTTACTGTAAATGAGCAATTTTCTTTCACAGCAAAAGAGAATGAACAAATATAGAAGATCTTTTTACCAACTTCCTGGGCAATATTATTTGTTTTTCCCCTAATGGACAAGTAAGAACATGAGGCTGATTCACTAAAGCATTTTGGAATATTAGCACAATAATAAGTGAAAACAATCACTTTAACTGTCCAATAATGTATGATACAATCCCTGTTTACTCATATCGCCTCCATATAATAATACCACAGGACTGAATATATGTGCTGTTCAGGCACTAAGAAAATAGTATAATCTTAGTATTAAGAAAAAATACATATTACAAAAATGTATAACTAACTTTATACATTTCATAAAATACTGTAAGACATCATCACAAAATAGTAAAAATTTTCACCATCATTCCAATGCGTTTTGTCCACTGGGCTTCATAAGTGAGGACAAATCCTGATGAACTTATACGCGATCGAGAGAGAGAGGGTAATAAGGGAGAGAAGGGTAAACCAGATGCCCATCTCTCAATGGAGGGACAGACTAGTCTCTATTCTATATCAGTAGCGATCCATATTGGTTGGTCTATATGCACCCAATCCAATCTCAGCAATAGTTAACCCAAAGAAACTTCTCCCATAGATGCTTATGCCTATATGAGCAGTCAATCTGACTATTTTCTTCGTGCCTGAAAAGCCCATATTTTTGGTCCTGTGGTAGTTATATATGTAGCTACAGGGTGTGACACTGGGTAGCATTACCTACATACATTAGAGGAAGGGGTCTTAGCAATGTGTTGATTGCAGTTATATCATCTGCACATTACGGTTTTTGGTAATTGCAGTGAATGTTCATTTCACATTTTATTCTGGAAACATTAAAATCCTTTAGAAAATCAGCTTCCATGTATATTTATCATTATTAAGGAAAACATTGGTGTTCAAGATTCATTAATATTTTTATAATGATTTGTATAAAAATAATTAGTCAATGTTTTAGTAATATAAAATGCAACATTAGCTATGGAATAGCCAGTACAATATGAGGTTCTAAACAGGAGAAAGTTTATTCTAAGGTCTAAAGTTTGTGGCTCAGTCTGTGATGAAGGTGTCCATTCTGGAGTTTGGTTCATGGCATAGGTCTGCAGTCTACTTGTTGATAGTGTTGAGCTAGAATAATAAAATTGCTAATATATTCAACGAATATCTGCTATTTGAGAATTCGCAAATTTGGTGAATATGGCGTTAGGTATTTGCAGTCTCGAATATTTGTGATATTATGCATCGGGAAGCTTTACGGACATGCATTGCGAATATAGCATGTTATCATTTTAAAGGCAATGGCAATGTGAATGCATTGTGAATATTCATGATTATTTATTCATGAATATTCAAAATTGCGAATATCGAATCGAATATAAGTAGAATTATTTTGCGAAATATAGCGAATTTGAATATTGTCTATGCCGCTCATCACTACTTGTTGAGTTATTAAACATTACAATACATCTAATAATGTCATTGTATATCTGCAGTAGTAAGTCAAAGCAACTGGACTTGCTGTAGTTTTCTTGAAGATGTTTTGTTTGTCATCCAAAAGGCTTACTAAATTCAGAATGACCCTTGGTTAAGTCAGCATTATCTTTTTAATATACCCATCATGGGGTCTTTATATAAACTATTAATTGCCTGTGCATGACCAAACTATAAGCTTTTTAATATATCATCAAGTTAACACCTTCAAAAAAACTTTAGAAAACTAACATTTTGTCAAATGTTATTAAAATAGGACCTACCTGCTTATTTGGTATGGTTAGGCAAAATATAGGACATAGAGGAAGGGTATAGGTTGTATAATACTATGAATTTATAATAGTTAACTAGGATTCCTGCTTACAGCCGATAAAACATTAACCTGAATTTACAAGGGATAAGCTGGGAATAGACGGCACGATTTCGGCACTAGGAGCGAGTGTGATGACATCATCACGCCGCCCGCTAGTGCCGAGAATCGGCCAACACTCTCTGTGTGCCACCCATTACTAATGGGATCGGAGCAAAATTATCCGTCATATAGGATCAATGTGCGATCCGACATGACAGCTGATTTAAGCCCAATCTTGGATGTGGGAACGCGCACGGCATCTGATCGGCGGTCGAGTCATGCAGGAATCGGCACGTCTATGCCCAGCTATAGCAAGTTTTTTAGGTCAGTACAGATTTACAACTAAAACAATATGTATATTGAGAGACATAGTCTATTGAAAAGCCACTTCATTTCCAAATATTTATAAAAAATAAATAAAAAAACTTACTGCAAAAAAAAACAAAAATATGGAAAAGAAGCTATAACAGCTAATGAAACTAGTCTGCTGTACCTCAACCTTTATGTATTGAATCAATGTATGAGCCAAATGGTGCTCATATAATGAGAGCTAAGTGATATTCTATTGATTTTCATCTTTTTTGTAAATGTTACCCTCACTGACCCTTTAATAGTAGCTCTACATTAGAAAGTATAGGAAAAGAAGCCATATTTGATACAAAACATAGACAAATATCTTAGCAAGTTGTTTAAATATACCTATCTATAGGCAAATAATTATTTTAGTTGGAGTAGGGGAGGATTAGGATCACTATCACTGTCCATGTTTATCAATGTTTGTTGTGTCCCTCAAGGAACCTATTTATTTGTACTAGCAGTGAATATAAAGTTGGGTAGAATGAACATTTAAATGATGTACTATGATATTGTACTATGAAACAAAAAAAACATGAAGTGCTACAATCCATGGTTCTTTTCATAAAATGAACAAATCTCTTTACGCTATACAACTTACCTTTGTGGTTTTTACTTTAGTACCTGAGGCACAACTCCATCCTTTTTGATCAGGCAGAACTTTACATTCTTCTCCGTCAAGACACGGCTGCATCTGACACCACCATTTCTGTTCCACGATAGATGCTGAAAATCCCAAACAATTGTCATTGGAATATACAAGTACTTTATCTTTTGCCTCATTTTTACAGCAGAGTAAACATTGCCAAACAGCTGAACTTGGCATGGGTAAGGCTATGTTTCCATTATATGTCAGGACCCCTCTGCTAAGCATATTGCTTGGCAGGAGGTCCAGACGTAGCACATAGACTTACCTGCTTGGCGGATGCTCGGTCTACATTGCACCGAGCCACTCCACCGATGTAAGGGTGAACGACGGCAGGCAATGTCTGTGTGCTACGTCGGGATCCCCGCTAAGCAACATGCTTAGTGGAGGGGGTCCCGACGCCCTAAGTACTGCAGAATCACAAACTTGAATCACAAATATTGACTCATTTATGAGGCCTAGAAATGAACAGATTTCGGTACTTTTGGTGAGAACTTTTGTTACATGGGGTGAATGCATTTATGTCTACAACCATTTTACTAAATAGAATTGGCAAACTGTCCCTAGAGTTTGAATTGCAGATCTATAATCATGATTTGTCTATACCTTGATTTGTAAATTAGTACACCTTTCTCTTGTGTTAATTGCATAATCAGTAAAATGAAATTCTGGGATTCTGGGATCATAAATTATAGGTGAATTGAAATTTAAAACCCTGGGATTTTTAAATAGTTTAATTCTCCAATGGTAAGAACAACCCAGAAACATTTGGAATATTATTTTGACTTATCCTCATGTTAAATTTGCCATGTGAATAATGCAGAGTGTGACACTTTTTTAGTTAGTCGGGGGGAAAGGTCTGTGCATCGCATACTATCCAGGCTTTTTTGGATAAGCACTGGCTGCTGAGATCTATGCTCTGTGTCTTGTTGATAGACAGCACTTAGGTGGAGGTAAGGGGAAGGGCAGGATGTGATCAGAGCAAGACGCAGAGCAGGGAAACACTGGTTGCAAGCTTTTAGACGACACTGGGTGTTTCTCTGCTCTGATTACTCCCACCTCTCTCCTCCTATGTGCTGTCTATCAACAAGATACCGAGTGGAGAAATACTGGCTGCAAGCTTTAAGCAAGTACTGCATGTTTCTTTCCTCTGATCACTCCCTGCTCTCCCCACTCTCTCCTCCTAAGTTTTGTCTATTGAGAGCAGGGAATGAGCAGAGCAGATAGCAACAGTATTTTACTCACACAGTATTTTATCTTCCGGTGCATTATTGTTCATGAATTACCATACATAGCAGGTTTCAACATCCGTGGATCACAGATCTCTCTCAAGGTAGTTTTATTTTTAGTTTTATTGTTAGGTATTTTAAAATTTGTATCTGGTAATATTTTTTAAAACTATATACTTAACTGACATACCATCAACACAAGATGGAGTAGCTCTTGTTGTTCCTGCTACTTGTCCTGGGAAACATGAGCACTTTACGGTTTGTGACCGTTCTTCTATTTTGTTCTTGTTACAGCATCTATGCAGAGCCACAACTTCACATGTTCCAGTTCTGACATGCTGGGCTGAGGAGGTAAATGATGAAAATTTTTACCAATAATGACAACATTAGACAGCATGCAATACTTATCCAGCATGCAATACTACAGATTCAGACTCCGGAATGTACATCCCTGGACTGGAATGGGTCTTGTGAGGATATTCAGTTTAACTACTTCTTGAGGGGGAAGAATTAAACAGAAAAAGGGCTAGTTGAATATCAGAGCATAATTTAGGCCTCACCTTGGTTTTGGTAGGGGGTTTGATTGGGTATAAGAAAAAAAATTATGTAGATTTAGATGATACAAGGATGATGACATTTTATAACAGTATTTTATGAAAAAAAACCATCAGATTATACTTGTGTAAACTAAGTGTTTTATTTATGGATAGGCTGATAGTGACCATAGGCAATATAAAACCCTGAATGGATGTCAGTGCAGCCATGATGCCCAACTTGCCAATTCCCAATGGTTTTCCCACAGTTTAGGGCATGTGAAATGCTGCATTGCCATTGAAACGCCCTATTGAGATTTTTATGTGTCATAATGATGCGTCCATTGACTGCCGCTGGACATGTAGCCCATCATTGCCAGCAATGATGAGGCCTCTCATTGTCTTTGTTGCGACAAGGCATATTGTGTGTACAGGTAGGTCAATCCCCATTACTTTCATTGGCCTGCATCTGCCCTGCACCTTTTTTCCCTGCATTAAGCACAAGGTAAAACATAGGGATGGTCAAATCTTTCAATGCTTCTTTACAACCAGATGGAGAGGTGGCATTAACACCCCTTAAATGACTCCAGGGCACCGTGTCAACTTGTATTATGATGTACCTTGAATGGACACACAACATGATTTTTTTATTTATTAAATATGTTTTACATTGTGATATTTTAGACCAAACTAGCGTGACAATTTTTCGTACTCTTACAGATTTATTTGTAACCGTTAAAGTCCCCTTGCCTCTGTTTTTACAGAGGGTACACAGACTTGGTGGCTTGATATGTTTTTCATGCCCCAAGCCTTATTTTCTATTTCAATTTATTATGGGATGTTGGTTACACTACTTAGAGAGCGAGACTTCATTTTTTAATATAGTTACATATAACCTGGTGCCTCTTGCAATCTAATTATAAAGGAAGTGGGTATTCTGGTTATGACCATCCTGTGTTCTGCCCTTTATATCGTCCTTTAGTCGCCAACTCACCCCCATTGGCATAAAGTAATGCTACAGTCAAACTTCCAGTATGCAATACAATAATTTACAGTGTTGCTGGGCTGCATGGGAAGCAGGTAACCATGGCATGAACTCCAGTGGGTTTTAGCCAGCATAGTTAATGTCAAATAGCTGCTCCATATTCCAAGTTGTGCTTCGTAAAGCTTGGATTGAGGAGAGTGTGGATAAAAATATATGTTTGAACAGCATCTGTTACTTTATAATGTTCATGTGGGATGGTCCTACATTTCTATTTCAGATTTGTTGCTTTTTAAGACAGTTGTCTGGTTGTGTCAATATTGATTATGTTGTAACAGATGAGTGAGTTCATTCTGTTGTTGATATATAATGTGATTCCTTCTATATGTAAATAGCCATGTGATAGCTTGGTGAGTTGAGGCTATTTTATTTACTTTCTGCATTTCAGCAAATATATTTTGTGATGCAGACTCATCTCTCCTCCTATATGTAAATAGCTTCTAATGGGTAAGTTGTTAGTGCTAGATTGTAAGATGCCACTCTCCATAAGTTGGTCAGTGGGTTTAGAGAACAGGTACTGCTAGTGTTTAGACAAATGCTAAAATTTGAGCACTGCACTCTTCTGGGACTTAAGCTAGCCACACAAGGTTCAATTTTGGTTCAATCGATGCTCGATTAGATCGAGGAATTCAATCGTCTAATCGAAAATCGATCTTAATCGCATCAACATACACCTCACATTGAGTTTGCGATTGTGGTGAGATTTCGATTCCAAAATCTTACTAAAATCGTAGATTTTGGTATGGAAACGATTGAAGTTCAGATTGAAGTGGTCTATGTTATTATATCGAATCGAATCGATCCAGGAGAAACACCACAAACATCGACGATTATAAAACGATTTTGGCACGATTGCCGATGATTTTCCAACATGTTCAAAATTCGATAAATTTTTCTGCCTTCATTGAACAATTATCGTTGATCGAACCATGTGGGCATTTCTCGATTTTCGTTCAGTCGATGAAAAAATTCATATAATCGAGCATCGATTAAACCAAAATCAAACCGTGTGTGGCTAGCTTAAGAACTGCCTCATTGCACTGCCCATTTTGCTTGGCTGGAGAAAGTAGAACAAAGATCTGCCTTCTGGTACTGGCTATTTGGCTTAGCTAGAGAAATATAGGCAAAACTCTGCATGCCCTAACCCTCTCCACTGTGGCTGTGTCTCTAACTTTTTATTTTCTCTCCAAAACATTGGGGTATGTGTTACGGTCCAATGTGTCTTTTAGTACGAAAAACATGGTAGCTCACTAGTTATAGTCAAGGCCTAAGAATTTATGCTTTAATGACCTCTGGTCATGAAGGGGTTTAAGCAGCTACGAAAATAATACACGGTAAAATATCAAGAATAAATTAACCTAGTACAATAGGTAGCTGTGCTCACATTCTCATCTACACTGAAAAGTCTAGATTTGATAATGCAATTGTTATATTATTAAAATAAGCTACATTCTTTTATAGGATTGATCTATGCCCTCAAAAATGATTAGTTTACTGACCAGCATTTATTTCTTAAAAAAATTGACACATGCCACAAATACTTTAATAAATAGCTTTGGTATTCTCATGTTTGACATTTATGAACAACTGCACTTACAATAATTTATGAATTCTCTCAGCTGCACTTACAAAACAGCATGGAAAGGGGAAACCAATTCAATAGTTCTTGAAGGCTAATAAATTTCATGTTTTGTATATGTCATGCAACCAGATCAAGTCTCTAGTAAACCAAGTTGGGTTATTATAAACCTGATTCAAACAGTGTTTACATTTTATAGAGCCTATTCATCATACAGCATAACTAAAATAAACTTTTAATTGTCTAGCAAACAAAATAGAATGAGGTTGGTTGAGGGTGATTGACAGCAGTTCATTGGCTGCCCAAAGGACAGAACTGACAACTTTTCCACTAAGCTGTGAAAATGTTGTTATGGCAAAGCTCCCAAAATGCATTTACCCTTTAACCGATCATGTGATTGTAGCTTTTATAATTTGCTCTCTGAGATGTCCAGCTCTTACATATAAACAGCTGACAGACTCATGCGTCCATGCAACAAAATTTATCCTGACCCGTTTCATGGTAGCAGATTGCACCAAAAAGTTGCTAGGTGCTCATATATTGATTATCTGAATGCACACCCTATTGAATGCTGTCTCTTAGCCGTAAAATTGACTCCTTCATGTATATGGGCTAGGTTGCCAAAAAGCAATAATCACGTAGCTGCCTAAATGTAAAAAATCATAGATTTCGCTGCTA
>CM070034.1:61782692-61796659 GCA_036250615.1 Ptychadena robeensis | reverse complement strand
CAGGTTCGCTTGGAATGAGACAGTGAAATGTCTTTCTCTATGTACAAAGTCTGAATATGCTAGAATGTGTAAGTCCCTTGTATAGTGAAGTTCTGCCTGGAGACAGGGGAGGCTCAGACTTTCCCCAAACAGTATAAATATGATTGATCCTGTCTGTGAACAATCTGCCTGCAAATAGCGCCAGGGCTCTGGAGTGTCTCTTCAAGGCACCCCCATGGGAGCAGGCCCTATACTACAGGCCTGAGGGACTACAGGAGCCATCAGTTGACATTTGAGTGCTTTCCCTGGAAGGGATAGGTGTTGAGAAAGGAGGACTCCCTCTTTAGCATAGACTGGGCACTATAGACACTGTCTCCACTACCTGTCTAAACAATCTGCACCTTTCCTCTGGGTTAGTGCCTCAGCCTTCCAGCTGGTTATTGAATAATTTGTAGACGCTACAAACTGTGTGATTGGACTGTACATATTCTCAGCTATCCTCCACAAAATACCAGCTTGGGTGGACAATCCATTTATTCAATCCAAAAGTGTGTTATTGGTACAGTCTTAAGTAAGGCACATGCTACTTAACAAATCTGGTTGATGGGGGGGGGGGGGGGGGGGGGGGGGGGGGGGGGGGGGGGGGGGGTGCACGAAGAAGGAGTGTACAGCCACATAAGGTTGGGGTGCAGCATGCACCTGTCAAAAAACTTGTCTGGTGATTCTCGGGTGCCCCCGGTCAATGCTACACAACATATTTTATGCAGTGCAGCACTTTGCTATAAAGGTTTGGGCACAAGGGGAGTATTGGTAATATACAGATTGTGACAGGTTCTGGAACATGACTTTAAGCACCCTCCTCCTTCCACCCTCCTGTTAGATATTTACTGGGAGAGATATTAGTGATCATTCCCAATGATGGGTGCTTTCTCCATTCAGGCAGATCAGTCATTCAACATTCCACCACAACAACCCTGTGAAGCTCTACAGACGCCAGATATTTACATTGTTCGGGGTGACTATTTTACCATCTTGCATCTGTACACAGCTTTAGACTTTTCATTGTATGACTCTTCAGCTTACTCATGCAGCTAACTTAAAAAAAAAACAGATCAAATGCTTTGTCATTCAGTACTTTGTAAATATGTCAGCTCATACATAGTGTAGTCAAGACATTTAGTAACCTTATGTGCAAAATTTATTAATTATTGATTTATTGACCAGTTTGTAACTTTTTTTGTGACCAATATATCTATGTATTTTAAAAATATGTTAAATAAATGTTGGAAATTATGTTTGGAATTGCCCAAATGTAGATTTCTCGGGACACATTCATAGAAATAAAGAACATATTTTTGAAATAGTCAGACACACCTTACATTTTACTTTAAATTAACATATATACAGAGGTTATATGTTTTTAAAGAACAGTGGAGTAAATTGATTTTACATTTTCTTCCTTTGGTGTGGCACAAGGGATATTAAGCATATAAAATTCAACTTAAATTGTGCAATAAGGCCTAGTATATACAGTGCCTTCAGGAAAGTATTCCTGTGTAGGAGCCAGGATTGCCGATGCATCTCCAGGTGACATGCTGCAACACCACCTAGAGCTGCAACACCACCTAGAACTCCTCAACAAGAACCCGGAGATCTACTCCCTAGCTACACAGTATTTCAGTTTATGGGACACTGTTAACTCATCAGAAGGAGAGAATGCCCCAACTCACCGACACCACGGACTGTGTATGCCCCTATATAAATCCTAATAGGAACCCCTTATTAGCCTTGCCCGTACTGTCATCCACATAGGATAACAATGATGTCTCCTTTTTACATCGTGAAACATGTTGAGCAAAAGTTTGAAAGACCAAGCATGAGACATCATTGGACATGATCTGACAATATATTTATTAAATGCTGCTATAAAATTATATCAGCTATTTTTGAAAAAAAATTCAACCATCTCTACTGCTTACTAAATAACAAGCAATACTTGTTTTATGTTTTTTGACTGCAAGTCAATATCTTGTATATTTAGAACTCTGTTACTCCTTGCTAGTTAAAATACAAACAAAACTTGATCCACAAGCAAAATGTAGTCAATGTTAGTGCTCTTTTATCTCTTTTCTTCTTACAGTCCTCTTGAACATCAGTATCTGCAGGTAGTGATGGCTCGAACCCGAAATTTGATGTTCACGAACGGCGAACGCGAACTTCCGCAAAAGTTCGCGAACCCGCCATTGACTTCAATGGGAGGCGAATTTTAACAAACAAAGGGACACTTTCTGGCCGCAATAGTGTTGGGAAAGTTGTTTCAAGGGGTCAAACACCTGGTCAATGACATGACAGAGGGGAATCCATGGCAAAACTCCCAAGAATTTTTTTTTCACGCAATAAATCCGCACCAAGGATTTCTACAATGATAGTCAATGGGAAAATAAAGTGTAATGAGTGATTACCCTTAGACCATGTTTGATTGGACATATCTCCTTTGTATGACCCCTGTCACAAACCTGGACGTTGCATCTGTCACTGTTTCTGAACTCACTCCCTAGAGGGGGGTTCTTTTGGAGGATTTCACCAGGTCTCAGTTCTTAGGTGAGGTACCTGTGCGTTAGTCCTGGGGCAAAACCCGTAGTGGGTATACCAAAAAAAATAGTGTTTTTCATACGACAAATTATTCAACCGATCGCTTTTGGTTCTGACACTATGAAGCAATGCAATAGGCATTCTCATCTGGGGTATGCCAACATGGCCAACACACTCATTGAGGTGATCGCTTCATTGTGAGACGAAGCCCTTCACCACGACAAGGTAGCGATCACGAGGGGAAGGAAGTGCAATGTATGTGCCTTTTTTAATGCAGCCACAGCCAGAGGCCATAAAAAATTTGTCATGTACATTTCACAGAAAAAGTTGGTTATGGTTAGCAGCCGCTGTTGTAGCAGCGGCCAGCTACTTTTGAAAAATGTATGTTTCCAGGGGCCAGAATGGAAAGCAGAAAAGAAAAACATTTAGGCATTGAACCCTATTGGTGGCGGAGGATTAATGAAAGTCATTCCGGTTAGGCGCGTGGGGACCATTTTTAGGCCAAGGCATGTAATCAGGCTTTGCTAGGCAAACGTTTATCCCCCACTTGTCAGTCCCTCGGAATCTGTCCTCGTTATTTTAAGGAAGGGAGGGTAATCCACACTTTTCTCTGTCCACCTATGCCGTTCGGCAGCCACTGAAGCGTCCTTTCTGAACAGGACACTAGAAGCAGAGGACAGGCCAGAGAAAGTTTCAGCAGAAAAACTGGGATAGCTCTGGCCACAGGTCAAGTCTGCACACCCAGTGTCAAAGGGGTTCATCGATTCTCAGTGTTGTAAATATCCACAGTTAAAGGCGAGGTATAGTCTGACGATCTGTCGGTCGAGTCGTTCTCTCAGGGTGGATCCCGAACGACGCTTTGGCGATGCATAGGACTTAAAAAGATCCGCAACCGCCATCAACAGCAGTGGGGAGGCGCCCATGTCCTTCCGGCCGCGGGCGTGGTAGCAGGAAGGATTAGTGTCCACCTCTTCCCCTAGTTAGAGCCACGTTGTGCTGTACATCGCCGTCTAAAAGCAGTGTAGAGCAGATGTTGTAGCCTAGACTCTCACATGCTGCATCCTCTCAGACCTCCGGGAAGCCGGGGTAACATTCCATTACTTTATGCTATAGTGCGGGGGTATAGTAGTGTGGCCACCCAGTACAGATTGTCTCCTTCATCCTTTTGATCGAGGATCATCAACGCCACGACGCATGAAAAGACCCCCATTCGCAAGAGGTGGATGCTGAGCTATTTATTTCTGACTCCTCCTCCTTACTCATGTCATTGAGGGTCTGTTCCTCCCACCAGCCAGACAACACCACGGGCCCAGGATAGGTGACCACAAGAAGCACCGGGGGATGCATGGGAGGTGGTCCTCCTCCTCAAGCCAAATCCTCCTCTGACTTCCTCAGACTCCTCTTCCAGCGTTGCCGCATGTCCGGCAAGCGAGGCTGCTCCTAAAAGCTGTTCTGGTGGTGAGGTGACAAAACTCTTCCTCTTCACGCTGATCACAGCCTGATCCAGCAATCTTCGCAGGGCACGATCCAGAAGAAGACAAATGGGATGAGGTCGCTGCTTGTGCCTTCGCTGCGGACTACAAGGTTTGTCACCTCTTCAAAGGACGCATGCAGCCTACAAGGCATTGCGCGTATGAGCGTCCAGTAAGATGCAAAAAAAAATACCGCTCTGCAGAGGCGTCCTAGCACGCTGGGATAAAATACTCGTGACAGCTTTTCTTGTTTTGAGCAGGCGTTCAGTTCAAACATGTGGAGTGTGGAATTCCACCGCGTTTAGGACTTCGCAAATCAAAGCCTCATGGCATGTTTTTTGCCCGCTGAATTTCCGAAAAACTTCGCCATAGCCGTTGTAGAACGCACTTGAAATGGGGGACACACCTTCCTAGCCTGCTTGAGGACCTCCTGTAAGCTGCGGTACTGGGCCACAACGCGTTGCACAAGCAGATTTAACCCATGTGCATGAACGGCACATGTGCAAACCCTTGCCCAAATTCAATGCCGACAACAGATTGCTTCCGTTGTCACACACCACTTGCCAGCCAGTGTGGGGGTCAGCCACTGAGACACATGCTGCATTAAGGGTGGACAGGAGTGCTGGTCAGTGTGGCTCTCTGCTTTCAGGCAAGTCAGAACCAAGGACAGCGTGACACTGTCGTATCCGGGATGTGGATAGCCCCTGGGGAGCTTTTTTGGTGGGCAAGGGGGGTGCAGATGATGTGGAGCACAGGACGCATCAAGAGAGAGGACTCAGCCGAGAGGAGGGAGAGGAGGAGTAGAAGAGGGTGGCAGCAGGCCTAAACCTGCAAGTCTTGGCGAGGAGTCACCAACTCGCTGCCAGAAGCCACGCCATTCCATGCTGGGCAGCTTGTCAGCAGGTTTACCACTTCAATGCGCCTGTACTTCAAATCGCACTACTGCGAAACGTGGACTTTGCAGACCAGGTATCCAGTGGTCAAGATGGACCTCTTGCCCCAAACACTGTATTGTCAGAGATGCATGCACTGCATGACTTCTCTTTACGAACAAGGAGAATACAGAGATTGGGATTGCTCGTTGGGAAAAGATAAACTTTCGAACCAGGGTACCTTCCACTGCGTGTCCCAATAGCCCACAAAGATTTTTTGAAGGCCTAAGACAAGAATCCACTCGCTAGGGTATAGAGAACCCCTTCCATCCGCCGTAGGTGACGATCGGGCTACTAGACGATACAGCCCCCCCCCCGGGCGGAATGAGAGGCCTCGGCCAAAAATGGTGTGCGACGACTAGCCGACCCCCCGCGGCGTGCCGCGATAGTGGCCACACCCAACAGAGTTCCGTCTGATAGTCCTTTAGTGATGTACCTTTGTTGGTGCCAAGTGAGATGCCGGGCAAGGGGGTGACTCTGTGAAATTTTTTTCTGGCGTTTCAAACATGTTCCTTCACCGACAACACTGACCGTGGCCAGATGAGCATGCGGACACTGACTCAAAGACGACGAGCGAAGTGGACTGGTGGTTGAGACGCGGAAAAGGCAGGGGACAAGGAGGACAAGACAGGGGTTGAAGGTGACAGTGGACTGAAGATGACTGGATGGAAACAGGAGGAGGAGGTGGAGGAGTACCTATTCGGAGTGTGTTGTGACTGCTTGTAGCACAGTGTGTTGATCTCCCATAGGCGTTTGTGATGCGACATCATGTGCCGTTCTCACAAGCAGTTGTCACCGACGTGGGTTTGGACTTCTCCAATCGACTCACGTAATCTGCTCTCACAGGTTTGCAAATGGCCATCGCTTGCCATTACACCAAAAAAAAAAAAAAAACCTCTGACAAAACAAACGGCGACACTCACAAAAAAAATGCCACACATCTGCTTGAGCTTTGCACATGATTTGGACATACTGGTGGTGCGCAACAGCCATGCGTTGATTGGCGTTGACTGTACTGGACTGACCCCAGGATGCCGAAACATTCTGCCTGACTGATGCCACTAGCTCCTTGCCGATGACCCTCCTCCCCTCCCGCTTACAAAACTCGTACTACCTCACTCCTCCTATCTGTCTCTCCATCATGAATACTTAATCCACCTGTTCTTCTTACTCTTGGTGTGGCACCACACGTTGACATCCACGAACACATCGTCGTACATCATTATCATTCAACCGTATCACTTCTATCTGGGACACGCTCAGCAAAGGAAGCAGCCAGGGGCGGGTACTAACATCACAGTCATCAACACCGCAACACTCAAACATGTGTGATCACTGAACTACCTGTCAGACACATTGTCTCAATGTCTCTGACAACGGTAGCCATGTACTCTGGCAATATAATGGTTTCCGCATCACTCATCATCCTCTTCAAACAAGGACTGCTGTGCAAAACAACTCCTCTGCATGGGTTCAAATTGTAGCGGCTGTGTGCTTATATGTGGTGCGGGCAGGTGAGTGGCAACTTGAGACGGTAGTTCAGCAGCCGAGCATGCGGAGGATGGTATGGGTCCAGGGTCAGAGTGTGAGATGTCGAAGAAAGTATTGAGGCTGTCTCCTGTGTTTCAAACCAGTCCAACTATCAGTCCTCAGACATCGGCCATTATTCTAGGGCCAAAGGAAATTTCACCCCACGAACTTATTTTTATCATAGATGGCTATCCAGACCACCACAGCACGGCACAAGGGGCAGGGCCACCAGAAACTTGCACAAGTGGCCTGTCTGTAATGGATTAATGGATTTTTTTTGTGTTTTAAAGCCCATGTGACACTTTTTAGCCTTAATACCCCTTATGAATAGGGTTGCAAAAAAAAGTTGCATGTGGTATTTACCACTTCCACAGATAAGAAAAGAATCACGCTTGTGGCTGCGGGCACACACCAAGTTTGGCAAACAAGGCTGGTAATGCACGAAGGAAGGAAAGCCCTGCACTTTTTAGTAATACCCTTTGATGAATATTTGTGTTTGAAAAAAAAATTGCTTCGCGATATACACCTTCCACCAAATAACTGTGGCTGGGCACACACAGTTTGGCACAAGGCTGATTCATGGACGGAACAGACCTTCGCAATATTTATTATACACACTTACAAGTAGGGTGAAAAACAAATATCCCCGCTGCGGACGTTTTTTTTTGATCAAAGTGCCACCAGAAATAATACATATGCGCGTGGCATGGGCAGTGTGCGGCACAACACACAGATTGCACAAGGCTGTACGTGATGAAAAGCACGTTGCAATATTAGCAACCTAAAATAGGGTGAAAAAATAACCCCTACAGCCGTGGTAACAAAGTGCCAACCAGCATAAACTAGTGGGTGGGCACTGCGGCAGTGGGTGAGCTGCCCCTAACCACACAGTTGCACAAGGCTTAGTAATGGACGGAAAGACCTGCAATAAGCCCCTAAAGTAGGGTGAAATTGAAAAAATCCCCTAGGTGGTAACAATAGTGCCACCAGATAACTATGGGTAGTGGGCACATGGGCAGTGTGGGACGCACACACAGTTGGCACCAAGGCATGTAATGGACAGGAAAAGCCCTGCAATAGCCCCTAATAAGTAGGGTTGAAAAAAAAATCCCCTGGTGGTCGGTAACACAAGTGCCACTAAAATAGTGAGCACTGGCAGTAGGCCCACCTGTGTGATATGTTGCTCTTGAACAATCACTGCCAGCAGACACCTGGCATGCCAGAGGCAACAGGGTAGCAAAAAAATAGCCCTAAAAAGGGCTTTTGGGGCCTTTTCAAGACTCAGACTAAGACAGACAGCAGACTAAGAAGCACTGTAGAAGAGTAGACTGTAGATGACAAAGAACACTGCCTAGCTTAACGTTCCCTATGCAGCAGCAGCAGCTCTATGTTCTCTCTTCTCAATCAGCATGTGAAATGGCGTCTCTCCTGTGCTGTGCTGTAGGGGGTGGGATGGTCCGTGAGGTGGTGGGTGCTGATTGGCTGTATTGTGCCTGCTGACTGTGACTCACAGGGTCAAAGTTTCTTCAATGAAAAAAGATAGGGGGCGGGTCGAACTCGCCATATGTTCGCGAACACGTGGCGAACGCGAACATGCGATGTTCGCCGCGAATAGTTCACCGGCGAACAGTTCGGTCCATCACTATCTGCAGGTTGGTAGTTGGGCTCTTCCCTTAGAAGGTAGAAGAAATCATGCTAGCCAAAGAACAGAAAATGTATACCTTGTGCTCACTGCTGAGTTTTATATTATACCTTAGATCAGTGCTTTCTCTGCAGAGACCCCCTTTTCTAAATAGGAGCATTATTGAGCCCCCCTCCCCCATTCAAATGACACAGTTTCAGATTGAGGGCCATTTCACACTAGCCGTGTTTGGGTTGCAGTATCTTGTACTTGGACTAGTGTGAAATACAATACAAAGTTTATTTCATTTTCACACCGATCATACAGAAATATTCATCATTCACATAGACACACATGTAGAGACATAAACCATTCACATAAAGACAAACACACACAGACACACACATTACATGAGCTCTACTTATTGCCTGCAGCTAGATCCTCCATTTTTTTCTCCCTCAGTCTAGCTGTGCCCTCCTCCAGGGATACCTCCGCCCCCCCAGGGGGGCCTGCCCCCCAGTTTGGAAACCACTGCCTTAGAATATTGAATTAAAAAAATCAACATATATAGTGCTTGTGAAAGCCGTTTTGAAAATAATTTTCATAACATCTAATTATCATTATAAGACTGTAGCTTTCTGATCTATAACATCAACGGATAGTCGTTTTTAAAAACATGTGCCTGGAAAATATACCTGCAGTTGATGTTTGATAAATGTCAGTTTCAGTTCTTTCCCTAAAAGAAATATGCATATGTCATTGATTAATAGTATGCATTTGGCATTGATTGGCCTACCTTTTTGATGACCTGCCCCAGTTGTCCGTTGCTTTCCCCAGATGGTTCCGGTAAAAATGATCATAAGAATTGTCCCTTTTGTTGCTATCTGCAGGTATCTTTTATTCATTCTGTTAAAAGAAATTAAGTTATAAGATAGCGATTACCCAGCTTTATACACATAGTTACACATTCCAGTCTTAAAAGATCCATAATAATACAGCAATAAAGCATTATGTACATTTTTATTCTAAATAACTAAATAAATGAGTTCCAGAGTTATACAGAAACTCATCAGGCACAGATGTTTGTCTGTCATTATGTTTTGAACAGTAATGAAAGAACATCTTGAAGAACCCATGTAAAAAAGCAGAGAACATAAATGTCCTATAGATAGTGTTCAGGTGAGTAATGAACCCAGGATTCCGATGCTTAAAGGCTAAGCACACTTTCAGTACTGATCATTTATTTTTCCTCATCCCTGCACCTTATTTAAAGTTAATAAACCATAGTTTGGAACCTCCTAGCAGTTCGTATAAAGTACATGCTGTTTGCTTTCGCTATTGTAGCTCAAAGGCCTGTAATATTAAAATTTTCTATTCTCCATTTATGATCCATTTAATCATGCTGTTGATGTATCAATGGTAACTACATTCATCACTAATATGATGCAAGGTTTGAAGCAATCTTATATTTTTAGACACGCAATATTGTAGGGAAGGTGACAGTAAAGGATTATAAAGGCCCAAACAAAAAAAAATTTTTTTTTACTTAATAAGAAATTGTATTAAAAATTTAATGATAACAATGAATGTCATGTCAATATATCAACAGCAGTGATACCACACAAGAATTAAGACATAATATATGTAACATGTGATCGTAAGAAACATGAATTACTTCATCTAAAACAAAACATCCAGTGTTAGCCGGTTGGATGATTTGGCATCTCTGGAGACACTGTGTGAGGGGCTACAAACACACTTGTATGTCTTCAGCCCCCACCATTTAACTTTCCGCCATATTGTATGGCGCTAGTGACTGGGGAGGACTGTTTCTATACCGAATTTCCTACTTATGCCAACCCTCCTCGATAGATGCTCCTGGGTCCTCTACCCATAGGTCCTTTTGTGCTTAACAGACAGGACCCACACAAACTGGCCCCCCGGTTTTTATAATCGGGGGTCCTGGGTTCTGAGAGGGGTTCTCCACCGCATAGACCCGAGTGCCAAACCTCTTTATACCCTAACTGACATTGACTTGGACACACACATATACTGTGTATATATCCAATTGAGCTCCGTAATTATTCTTGTTTTGGCCACCTCCCTGAGGAAGCCCTTGTGGGCGAAACGCATCGAAGGACAAACAAGATCTCCAGCCATTACAATTAAGTCATTTTAAATTGTTTGCTCTGTATGTTTCATTGTATTTTCATATAATCATGGCCACACTGTAGAAAATGTTTTAAATACTACATGGGCCATCTCGGGGGCCCCAATATGTTATTGTTGTATATTGGTCCTCAATAGGTGTTTAATAAAGACCATTTTATTCTGTTATGAATGTTGTATATTGTCTCCTGGTACCCGCAACGCCAACTTAGAAGTCCCCTTGGTAGGGACTAGGGTGAGGTTCTTTCACCCTAGGGTCATTAATTTGTTTAATCCAGTGTGTTTAACAGGTGATGGAAGACAAGGGGTAATGGATAAAAAACAATTAAACATGCATTGAGTGGATATCACAATAACATATTATCTCTGCAATACAGCTGAATCCTCTAAATAAATAAACTGTTAACACAAGTGAAATAAGGAAGACCTAACATTGCATGCTAGGGTGACCCATATTTGTAAACTGATTTATCCAGAAGTTGGGGAGGGATATTCGCTAAGTGGTGGAGGCAATAGTCAGATTTTCTGAAAAGAATCCAGGGGGGCCAGATCTATTCTCCTATAAATGGACAACCCTTTAATAATATCATTGTTGGAACTTGCATGGTCTCTCTTTCAGCCTACTTATTGAATAATAAATATCACTAAACTGCCTTCTTCCTCTTCAACCCTTATCACTAAAGCAATAAATATTTTTCCAGGGTTCCATGAATAAATTCATTTAATTTGTTAGCCAGCAATTTTATCTTACTTAAAAACAAGTAAAGGGTCACATAGTCAGAAAAAAAGTATTCATATTGCCCTAATGACAGGTGTTCTTTAAAAGCAATATTACGGCCGTAACTTTTCTGCAGGCATATTGAAAAAAAAAGAGTTATCAGGATAAACATTATTCACGCAGCCAAGCATTGTATGGGAAGTGACTTTAATTATTTTAGTTATTATCTTGAATGTATTCCAGTAATTATCTGTGAAACACATTTTGAGCAACTTACTGTACATGGAAAATTAATCGGATTTTACTGGATCTGCATTTGTGACAGAAGTAATTAACAAGTTGATTCACTGGAATAATAATCCATCCATATAACTTAACTTTTGGATAATCCTTGAAAATTTTAATACATATGTCAGAATGATGTTGTAAGGGTTTATTGGAGTATTCAGGATGTCTTTATAGCATTCAATAGGAAAATAAATCTGTAAAGCCTATTTAGTAAATCTTTAGTGGAATATGTAGTACATAATTGTAGAAATGGGGTATGGTGCCAACTAAAATTAAAAAATATTTAATCTATCCACTATAACTATTTTTTATAGCCTTATCCTCCCCACATTTGAAGACAAAGAAATATTGTTTTAGTCTGAGGCTACTGGTAAATAGAAATGTAATTTGTTTTAGTATTTTAACATATTGCTATTTAAATATTTTGTATTAAAATTGTATCCACTAAAACATTTATGGATGGACAGTAGTGGACTTAATTAGAAGAGAGTAGTGACTCAGCGGGCTGTAATTAGGGAGGCGGAGCACTGGTTGTACCACAGTTGGGGACTACTCCATGCCTTGTGTGAAGAGGGGAGTGTTCCCAATCCATTTTATGATTGAATAGATTGTGATCTGGCATCTGAACCAACTAGCCCTTTTCTTCTATGTAGAGGTGGGGAGGAATTCCTATCTGCCTATTCACCTAGGGACTAGACAGTGGGCACTCTTAAGTTTGTCCCTTGGGAATCCCTCTCCCCGGATAGTACCACCTTCATCTCATAGAGGATCCACCAGTACAATTCAATGTACATGCAGCAAGTGCAACTATAACAGTCTAAAGATGGTTTCTTAAACGCATCAGAGCAACCTACTATAGACTCTGAGAAAGATCTTCACAAGAATTTGAACTTGCCATTATATGGTTCAATTGTTGACAATTGTTCTGCTGTGTACAGAGATCAATACCTGAATGTAAACATGTTTTAATATCTATGTGATGTGTTTACAACACAAGCTCTTTTTTAAATGTATGTATTTATAGTCCATATATTGACTTTTTGAATATTGTTTTGCACTAAATTCCTCAAGAGTCTATGGCAGGCTTAATACTTACCCGATCTGCTTATTTATGTGTTGAGTAAATATGTTTTATATGCATTTGTCTGTAACATGCATTAGGGGCAATACTTGCCTATATTTGTATCTGTATCTACATATATTGAAAATTAATAAAAATATTGAAACAAAAATACTTTTTTATTAGATGATCCGTGATAGAGTGTTGCTGAATAAAAGCCCTGTTTAGTGGTTTGTGGTATAGGGGACAGTTCTTGCTGCCCATATCTTTACTTTGTAGGGATATTTTTGATACAAGATTAATGGGGGTGCAGCATTTGATCTTAAAATGGGATATATTAGAGGCCCCTATCAATTATTTAATAATATAGACAAAAAGAGAAAGGAAAACACAAGGTTTTCCCTAGAGTGGGCCGAGGGGACTTTAACGGCAAAGAGGTAATACATTTGATTCAAAGTTTATTGATAAATACATGAAAAAACATACATAGGAAGATTTTTTTACCGCATATGTTATAGTGCACATTTCCAATAGCATAGCTGATATTACACACATAAAAAAACAACGTTGTAAAACATTGCAAGGTCCCGACACGTTTTGCGGAAACCCGCTTCTTCAGGGGATGTGTGCAAAGTATAATCTCTATGAAAAATAGAAGTAAGCACTTTTTAGTACTATGTAATAGTTGTCAAACAAAGTTATGACACAAATCGATAGCACCATGGACCCACTCACCTCATCGAGGTGACTAGTACCCATGGTCATTTCAATGGTCAGTAATGGATCTGCATCCAAACAACGCAGCAGAGGGCAAGTATCTGGGCACCAGGAGAGCGGAGAGGCAAGGCAGTAGAAAGCAGTCCATTAGCTAATAAGGTCTTACTACGTCCTTTAGTTGAATTGGGTGCTGGTGAGGAGAGGCAAACAGGCATTTAACTAATTGATAAAGTAGATTAAATGAATATAAAGTAGATCCCTGTTAAAAAAATATATATATATATTCCCCAAAGATACCTTTGTTTAACCTAGTAAAGAGAGTATTTAAGAGTATATCCCTTGTATTTAAGGTAAAAGATAAATAGAGACTCCCATAAGGGTAGTTAAGTATAGAGATAGCCAAAATCCCAGGGTCATACTCAATAAATTTGTATCAGGTGTAACTGTAGCCAGATAGCTTAAATATAGACCAGCCCTTACCCAATAGTACGTATGTTGTCACTTCATGCTAATACTAATGTAGTTTGTAAAGCCTAGATCCCCCCACCGTAAGAAAGAAAATTTGAAAAAGTGTATCCTTTACCTTGCTGCTACAAATCATGCCATGCTTCTGCCTCCCAATGTAGAGGATCTGGAAACTACCGGCGAGTCTTTTTAAACCTCTCCGCCGTCAGCACGGTGACCCACGCCTCCGATGAACACCTCATCAGCGACGTGGTCAACCCGTATGACGTACGGACGCACCAGGGCTTCCCCATGCCATCGGCCCCACCCACCGGGGCACAGCCATCGGGGAAAGAACGTAGGAGGGAGGAGACAGACAGACCATCCGGGCACCACCGCCCATATCAATCAGGCGCAGCAGCCGTCGGTCCGTCCAAGCTCCCCC
>CM070034.1:61754712-61780646 GCA_036250615.1 Ptychadena robeensis | reverse complement strand
GGCACTTCTAGTGCCATTCATGAAAACATAGATTCCTGGTGGTAGGTCTGCTTTAAAACATAAAGAATCTAGAAATCTTGAAGACTAAAATGTGATGTTTATTATTGGACCATTAGATGCTCCTCTGTATAGGATGCACCCTATACAGGGAAGCATATAATCCTGGAAAAATACCATGGAACCAGGGCAGCTCTGCTGGTTGGAGTACCGTGGAGCACCGGCAGCGCTGGAGTTAAAGGAGAGTGGGAAACTGTCAAAGGCTTCCTCTGACAGCTTCCTTGTCTCTTGGTCCTGTTCTGCTGAGCTGTGTATGTGAGCAGGCAGCTTCAGCCTGGCTTCCATACACAGGTAGAGGGGCGCTGCACCATCACCACATTGTAGAGATCAGCAGTCAGTCAGCAGGAGAGGTACAAACCACAAAAAATAGCACTGAACCTGTGAAATAGGTTCTAATATATTTCCATTATAAATTAAATCCCATTTTTGTGCATTTTTCGACAGACACAGTGGAGACATAGCATAAATTTTATTTGTACAATGTTACTTGATGTAAAATGCTACTCCAGTAATATTTAATATTGGCATCTGATGTGCTCCTTCTGCTGCTGAATATACATAGCTGCAGTATATAGATAATATAATAACTCTTTTCCAAAAAAAACGTCAGCCGTTGAAAAAAGAAATGGACACACCATAAAACATAGTTAGCAGGATTTTTCTTTCTTTAACCACTTTTTTTTTAGGATCCATCACTCAAGTACCAAGTGATAATCAAAAACAATTTTAGTGTTATTAATGCAGGTAAAAGGAACAAAGAGATGTGTACTGGTGTGCGCTATCACCATCTTTTGATTTACTACTCCTGCTAAAAAAAACATTGACAGCAATGAATAGCTCACATTTCGACTAAAGAATAGAGAATGTTTTAACCATCTCAAGTGCACATCTCCGGGATCTGCAAGAAAACTGTACCACACTAAATGCGACTCTGCGGTGAAACAGTGATTTCCCAAGAGCACTCTCGTGAAGGATATATTTCAACAAAGTGCTTGTTTCCCAATAGGAGAGGAAATGTGTTTTGATCCTGTTCTGACTGATGCACAACCCAGATCTTGCAAATCTTGATCAACAGAAAAAGTAGCAGGGAAAGCATTCTAAATTTGAAGCCAAATAGAGCCAAACCATACAGGATGGGCATGAGTAGGAAATCTGTAACAATATTATAGGTATTCTGCTGCAGTTTAAGTTCACTTAAATATATTGGCCTTATGTTTAAGTGCTCTCCCTCTAGTGTAATTGAGTATTTAAATAAACAATGAAAAGTCTAAGAGTAGAAATGTTTGCTAAATGTTAATTATAGTTTGTCTGAGATGTAAATTAGCAATCGTGCCATTAACCCTTTGTGGCATTTACAAATCATTGTGATATGAAAGCAAAATTATCTCACTGCATACGAAATTCCTGCAAAGTGTGGGCAGAGGGAATCCATAACCTTTAAAAGGAGGAGAATCCACAGCAATGTTGAAGATGATCATAATGATTGATTTTTTGCATTTTGAATATTTTTTGTTAGCAGGGATAAAGGACACACAATAAAGTGACTTAATCTTCACTGTGTCAAAACTCCCATATTTAATGCGCCAAATACTAAAATTTTGACACATTGTACATGCATCCAATTTTTTCCAATGGATGGGTTCCAACAGACACTTTGAAACTCTCCGCTTCATTTTTATGGTGCTCCATGTTGCTATGTGTTAGCTTAAATTGTTTTGACTTTTTTGCCACCCTTAACATTAACGCTGCTTTTAAAAGTTTTTTAACACTGCTTTTAAACAGTTTAACGCCCAATAAAACACGTACACAGAGCTTAATATGTTCAGAAGCCCAGAGAGGGCCAAAACTTTCATATCTCAAGAAAAGTAGACGGTAAGATGAAACTATATAAACAATCTGCATATAAACATTAATCTTTTTTTTTTTTTTTAAACATTAATCTTAAGTTCCACAGAAAGCTTTAAACTAAACATGATAGGTGTACTATATCAACTATCAAAACAGTGCTCATCATTCAAGCAAATCAAGAAAGATCAACATGATCATCAACAGATCAAATGGATCATGTGCTTCTCCATTTTTGTTTCTTTTTACATATTATAATCTTTAAGTAAAAGCACACACAATTGAACTGCAAAATGTTTTTGTATTTGTCAAAAAAGTTGTTTGGATAGACTACGAAGTGAGTCATTTAAAGTCATGTACATGTGCCAAAGGGGTTTAACATGCTAATATGAAAATTTCAACTAGTAAATCTATTAATAAAATGAAATGTCAACCATAAACTTACCTCCTTCATTCAAAATCCAGATTCCCCCCTGGCACACAGGAAATGCTTTAAACATCTGCAAAAAAATGATAAACTTTTATTGTAAGTAGACAAGGTAAACAGAGCTTCTGTTACTTATACTAATACATTCATTTTTACCGTTATTGGAAGCAATATTCAACCTGCATACACCCGTAGGTTCCTGGAGCTTTACCCCGCAAGCATATACCACATGCCTTCCGACACGGCAGTGCAATACGGCCAGCCAGGGGGGTCGAGTGTGCTCATTAATAAATGTGTAGGTTATCTGCAGTTGGTGCTCTGTGCATCTAGACAACTTATCTTAATTAGATTTACTGCTCACATTTCTGTGTGTCCCCACAATAGTGTGTCTGAAAGTGAAATAATATTAATATGAGACACTGTTCATAGTTTTTTTCTCTTGTAAGATTAAGAGAGACATAGAAGTAGGACGAGGTGAGGAAAGAAGGGGAGAAGAACGAGAAGTAGCAGAAGGTGGAAGAATAAGCGAAGCAATAGCAGAGGACCTCATGAAAGTAAGGGTACTTCATGATGAATTGCTGAACCAAGAGGTTGAGGATATGGTAGACAAGGTACATGTCTGATTTTTTTCTAGGCAAAGGCTGGAGAGCAGGTGATTGGCATTGCCACACATGTCTTGCCTGACAGAAAAGGTTGTGGATTCATTTCTCGGTCATAAAAATCTCTAACACAAGGACTGCAGCATTTAAGATGGTGAGTTGCATATTCTTGAGGTGGACTGTTAGTTCGAATAGTTAAAGGATGAGGACAAGGAAGAGGAGGAAGTAGAGGTGAAGGTGTGGTCACCTTCCTAGAAGGAAAGTGGCAGTATGCAAAAAAAGCTTGGGTCCTCTTATAAACAAGTGTACATAGCTGAACATAAATTAAGCAAATAAAACAGCCATAGCAAAAGAAAATACAATATGGCAAAACTAAAATCACAAACCCAGATTTAGGAAAGACACACTGGGTTTTACACTTATTTTTCATTGGTCTTATGATTTTCACCCCTATTTGCTAGTGGCTGCTTTATAAATGATAACATGATATACATGTACATGTTTACATAATAAAGTAAACATGAATAATTAATGTTTACAAAGTATAACTAGCAGCTGAATTCTACATTCCAAAAAGACAACCACTTAATACCAAATATAGAAAAAAACATTTAGCAACATGAAAATCAAAATTACACATAACAAGATAAAGAAATGGTAGCAGATGGAGAACGTATGGAGAATTTCAGCAAAACAGAACATTCAATAACATTTAAGCTGGCCAACACAGCCCGATTCCCCTGCAATCATTGTGCGATCAATCGCGGCACAGTTACACAAGAATCGTTCGGGGAATACTTTGGATGGGTAACCTTTAGATACGATATGTCAGTATTTCCCTGTTCGATAGATATTTCCTTGGAGCGGGATTGATCGTCAAAGATGGGCTGTGTTTGATTCCTGAATGATCTATCACAGCAAATGAACACAGCAATTGCTTGTTTGGAAATTGAATGAAAAATTTAACCCTTTATGGCCAGCTTTAGTGTTAATATAGTCATTGCATTAAAAGACCACATTTCATGGCCAACCATGAGCCTAAGCTGCCTGTTCTCCAAGATGACCAACCGCAAATATAGATGCAAAATGTACTGCTATATAATTGATAAGGGAGAAAATGCAACACAAAGCATAGAGCTGCTCTTTAGAGATTATTAAAACTTTCCAAAAGGCAGATAAAAATATCACAAATAACATGTAAATACTAGATATGTTACTATAATGCATACCATTTATTTTTACTAAGTTATAAAGCATACATCAGGATATTTTGACAGAGTTACAAAATAAACTTTCAAAGTGGGAAGTCACTGAACAATAATAGATGAATAAGTGAAGAAATGTCATGAATTCATTTATTTGATGTGTTGCTCTTTTTTAATTTTTAATTACATAAGTATTGATTTGCATAAGTAAAAGGGGTGTGAAAACCTCTTAGCTTGAAGCAGATGTCTGTGGGAAAGTAATAATTTCATTTAAAATCACCTTTACCACACTAGAGTCTAGCAAATGTCCAAAACCATGCTTTATTCAGCATACAAAACAACAACAAGGCTTAATGGCAGCCGTTCCAAAATAATAGTCCGTCATGTACCCCAAAACTGATACCCTAAACAAGGCGTCTTACGGTTTCCTGACGACGTGTCCACAATCAATAGTCCGTGTAGTCCACAGGGGTAAGGGATCTAGCTTGTCTTTCCCAGACATGTGTCTCAGCAAGACCATGAGTTCCCCCTGGCGAGATCACCCGACCTCATTATATGGCTGCTGTGCAGCCCAAACCAAACCTTCTCCAGCCACCCAAGGGTTATCTTAAAGGTGACCCAGTCCGAAGATGGGTGAAACATATATACCGTTCAGGACCCATCCCTGGCGTCCTGTACAATGTTTAAGACTTTTTTCCTTTTCACAGTCTCATTGCGTCTTATGCACCCTGTGTGATACTAAGGCTAGACACAAAACATTTGGCCTAGAGGCATAACATAGTTTGTGAAATGAAAAAATAAACAATTTAATCAAAGACCCAAAACCACTTACTTAGGTGTTTTTTTTGACAGCATGTGGCTTTGTTTTGTTTTATTTTTTCATGTGTCATGAAAAATTTAACTTTTTTCATTTTTTTTAAAACTATAGTGATGTTTTAAACTCATACCTATACCAGTACTATTGTCATATAGAGAATAGTGGTGACACAGACACTACAACATGATAATGTGCTGCCAGTTTTGAGCCACTAAGTAAAGGACACCCAGAATCATCAAATGGCCAAATCACTATAATGAAATCAGTGAACAGCAGGGAAGAGGAGATCATCAATAGCCATCAAGGGTTGCCAACATCACAAAAAATGTAAACTGCAAAACCAGGAAAAAAAATTAAATTGATATCAATACCATAATGTTGCTTTCCTGACGAACTCCATGTGAGTACATTTGTCTACTGACATGGAGTCATCAGGAATTAATTTTTTGTAACTTGCTAAAGAAGAAACCAATTTTGATTGTTTCTGCAGAGTGTAAATATTGAAGAAATGTATTATTGTTTAAGGTATATTACCCATATTTGTACATCTTTACAATGGTTTATTGCATATGGTTTTGTCACTTATTGGAATATTTTGGGGAATAAATGTTATACAAACAAATATTTTTCCAATATTATATTTTCCCCTCAAATCCTGTCTGTTATTGTGTTAACTTTCCAGCTTTCTGTACTCTCCTCTGTGCAGGTCCCGACCAACTTTTGTTTCATTCATGATCACAAATTGTATGTGTATGCATAGGTATGCATATAGTATGTATTTTTACTATATTAAATGTATTTTATATATAGAGATGCTGACATTTTTAGGTTATGTTAGGTGCATGCATTTTAATTATAGTAGAGTGTTAAGGTGGCCACACACGGTTCGGATTTTTCGTTCAATCCAGCGGGAACTAAACATTTTTTGTCAAATGAAAATCGAGTACCAAAAAACTTGTTTGTTTGATAACAAGTTATCAATATTGAATAAAAAATCGATCTGAAGTTATTGAACATGTTGGTAAATTTTTATCAAACTGGTAACCATTGAATTGTGAATCGTAAATCGAACATGTCAAATAATTTCATTCGATCTTTTTTGTTTCTTCCAATACATTTGAATGAAGTTTTTTCCTTTTACAAAAAACAAACGATATTTCGTTCGAGCATATCCGAATGAAATTTCATTCGGTCGAACGAAAATAGAGTGTGTACATTCAACATAGGCACAATCAATATTAGATCAAAATATCGAACATCCTGATTGAATCTATCGTCAATTGTGCAAAAATCTATATGCGTATGGCTAGCATTACTCTCAAACAATAGGTATGCTTTGTAACAATTCCTTCCATCTGGTTGTTTTTCTAGAAGGACGGAGTCATCATTGTTCAGTAATTATTAGGGTTAGTATTTACTCCTTGCACTAAGATATTGTCTCAGAGACAAGATCGTGTAAATCGCTGTACCTGTGAATTTCATGTCTGTATTCACACATATCTTACAGCCATCAATAGATCAGATCAGAAAAATTACGAGAAAGGCAAATTCCCTTAACAACAGAATTATGCCACATGAAAGACATGCACAAAGAAACATACATTATATTTACATTGGTTGATATATTTTTGGCTGTTTAAATTACTAAATGCATTTATAAATCAAAGAATGTCATACATAATGAGTTAAACTGTTATGTTTTATCTAACATGTGCACTCTTATTGCGATTAGAAGAGACAACAAAAGCTTTCCATGCTCCAGTGGCTTGATTCAGCTTCCCTACCTGGATAAATTGAAATTACCTCTGTGTTACTCATGCTAATCCACAGCAGGTGTTTCAGATTTCAGAAATAGCTCTGATCAAAGACTGTCTGAATATAAATCACTTAAAGCACAGAAGCAGAGCTACTCAGAACAGCTTATAACTCCATTTTTTGCACATTGCTATTACTAGTTTCACACAGCTACACACATCAGCAGCATTGACAATATGTCCCCCGACTTCTGGTAATCAGCAGCATGATTATTGTGGAATACACAATGCAACAATTTTATCAGTGGTATTTGCGACTGGTATTATGATCAGTCCATGTTATTAACGATAAGTATTCGATTTTTCATCTATTTCCGATTATGGCACAAAAAAGGAGATATGTTTCAAATGAGAAAACATAAGTGCTTATGCATTTTTGGCGAACTTTCTACATATGTGGGCCTGAGATGCAGATTGTATTAAGGAGCCCATAAGGCTTCAACAGACCACGTAAAAAAAATAAAACCATTCAGCTCCATTTAGATTTATGGTGGATGGAATGATGAGCAGATGGGTGGCTTTCCAATGTGTATTGTTGCACTGCAATGTACATACTATAAACAACTTAAAGAAGTCTGCCTTTTTCTGAATGGATCCTATAGTTTACATTTGTACATTCATGACACTCCAACCTTAATTTTCTATTCTAGTAGAGCTGCTACTGCAGGCGGTTCTGTGATCTCTGCTGAGTCCAGAACATAGAGGACTCGGAGACCCGTATCCGTACTTTGGATACGGCGGTCGATCAGCTAAAAAATCCGGTGCAAATCTAAGCAAGTATGGGGTGCTCAAGTTATTGTAATTTAGTGAGATGACCCAAATCTAGCTAAACTTGATGATGATTTTCATTAAAATTGACTTGATGATTTTCATGATTTATTTTATAACTATCTATCGAGGGATCTATCTAGCCTCGCGTATAGCTACCTTTACACAACTTTTGATTTTCAGTGTGCCCATTGTGCATCATTCACAGCAATGCCCAGCATCGCCACAATGCAGGGCCCTGGATTTAAAATAAAGTACGCCCCTTTGTTGATGAAATTTCTCAGTGGATGCATGCCCATACCCCAGAACTCTTATCATATGTGAAGATTGCCTAGATCCTAGGTGCCCAACCTGCGGCCCGGGGGCCGCATATGGCCCTTTGGGCGTTCCTTGACGGCCCCACTTGATCTTCCACTTGTGGCCCCTGAAACCTACTGTTAATGCATAGGGCATAGGAATTCACTTGTCCTCGCCCAGGATCTTCTTCGGGGGGAAAGAGGAGGAGAAGGACTGGCTGAACACATGAAAGCCAATCAGCAACCCAGACAGAGCCTGAGCAAGTCACTAACTTGTCTTCCGATTATTGTATGTGGCACATAACCTCAGAATGGAGGCACATAACCTTTGAATCAAAAGGTTATGTGCCTCCATATACATCCTCAAAGGCTTTGATGATATCTACGAGGCACACAACCTTTGATGATATCTATGACACAAAATGTGCATTACCACACTACAGTGTACCCTTAAGCTTGAAGTATCATTATAAACAAGTTTTGTTATTGAAAAATGAAAAATATTGTCTTCTACACAAATCAGTGTAGATTAAAATTTTATGTGCGGCCCTCTAGTGATGCCGAGGGCCGTACTTGTGGCCCTCCAAATCAACTCAGTTGCCCACCACTGGCCTAGATAAAGGAGAGGAATAATTTCATCATATCAAGTTGTAGTCATGTATCCTCACACAAAATATGGCAAAAGGCTATTCATAGAAAAGGTGGAATTGTATGTCATCCAAAGACAGGATGTGAGGAGATTTGTATTAAGTTTTTTTTTTCTTTTAAGTTTAAAGTATTATATTTTCCGATGTATAAGACGACGGGTGTCACCGTCGGGGGTGCTAGGATGCTCTCGTGTCACGGGCCGACCATATAGGGGAGCCCGGAGGTCTACTCCCCGATCCATGCTCCCCGCACTGTGCGCTGGCTGACAGGAGCCGACAGAGGGAGAGATCTTCAGAATCCCCCTCCAGCCCCTCCTTCTCCTTCCCGATGTCTGTGAAAGTAGCTGGCTGCAAGTGTTCTCACTAGCGACCTTGTGGCTGAAATTGGTATTGCAGGGATATTGAGATTAAAGCTATAGTAGATTGTTGTACCGTGTTAGCCATCGATAAATACAGCAAGTTTGGAGTTCAAGTGATATAGTTTATTGGCTAACTGAAGTCATTAGAGAAGCAAGCTTTCGGGATATCGCAGACCCCTTTTTCAGGATTAATACAATTCTGGTTTTTGAAACTCACATTTATACACAAAATAACATGGTCATAAATATTTTAACAAAAGCAACAGTTTTGTCTCTACACACATGACTGATTCAGGTGAGAGTGAAGGGTTAGTTAATGGAGATAGTGATCAGAGTTAGGAAGAGTTATTGGGGATCATATAGATAAGAGGTTCAGCTGTGATATTCCTGGAAAGACCTGGGAAGCAGAGAAATATGGCAACATAGGTATTTCTTGGAGAACCCTTAATAGCAATGGTCTTTAAATTATCAGAGATTAGGAATGAATTGCTCATTGACATAACATTAAGGAGTCCAGACACATTGTTGTTCAGCGATGAAGAGTTCCATCAGTTTTGAAGAAAGAGAGGGGGGGGGGTTATTGTGAAATTAAAGCTAGAACACAACTGTATTACACTATATTACATTTTTAGATTTCTGTGGGTTAAAAGTCAGAGTAGAAATAAACAATTTTATTTGGTGCGTGTTTGAAGAGAGGAGGTCTTATATGGCGAGAATATACCAAACTCTATATTTTAACTGGAAAAGTTGGGGGTTGTCTTATTTGCCAGAAAATACGGTGTATAGGATCTCTATAGCATCCTCTTCTTAGACTTTCTGCCAGCGTCAGTACAGTAAAAAGCCTGGGAAGCCAAATTTAGTTGAACCCATTTATGAACCTTTTTAACATATAATTGTTATTGTTTTGTTGTAGATTGTTGTCACGTAGTGTTTGGCTTATTGTTTATGTTCAACGACGCTCATTCCACATTTGTTTTTCTATTTTAACTCCTCTCAAAAGGAAAACATCTGAAGTAAGCGCCATATATACACGTCAGATTAAGTTGATATGCTTTTTATGTCTTATTTCAAAGAAAACTGACAAATCCTGAAATATAAGAACACTTTACCAAAATGTTAAATTTTCCCTTGCATCATTTTTTAAACAAATCCTAAACAAATTATGCTTTGCCGAAAGGCAGTGTCATTTATGGTGATTTACGATAAGCTTTAAGGTTCAGATTGGTTTACATGGTCATGTTTACATTTCACTAGGCAGAATATCCTGTCGATACACATGTTTAGTAGTTTTCACATATATCTGGCACAGGCACCTGTTATACAGTGTGCTATTTATATACAGTCTGACACACATGTTCTTTTAGCATGCAAACTCTTTAATGGCTCATTTGTCATTTACATACATCTGACATAGATCTGACTTGCTAATTTTTGCTTCTTGCTGCCATTTTATGTGATTTTCCTATATGGTCTTTTTGAATTAAATATGTGCCAGCTGAATTTCTCCAATGTAAGCTGTGGACAAGATGACAGACTAAAGAAACACAAACACACCAGGATGGCTTTGCCTATATTTATACATAGATTTAACATAACCAAGATAAAATCATCTTATGCACATATCAATCAACCAATGATATTTTAACAAACCAGCATTTTGTATATTATATATATATTAGGTACTAAGTATTTTTTCAATTCATGAGGTAATTTCTTCTATGTAGCCCAAGACTTTGGACTATCAACTTTAGGAACTTACACACTTTTCACAATATTTGTATCAATACTCTTTTAATAACCTAATCATGTAAAAAGCAAATTGTGGACACAATGGGCCATGAAGGGCCATCAAGTTGTGGAAACCATAAAGCTGAAAAAGTTTTGCAAATATATTGCTATTTATTTCACTTTCTTACTTACTTTCACCAGAGGTAGGTACACATGCATTAATAAAAAAGGATGACATAACAGGTAGGTATTCTAATAACCCTCTGGAATACCCAGCAAGTGAATAGCTAGTTATGACAACATAATTGACAACCGATCACCTAATAATTGCTCTTAGCAAGAACAACTCCCTCACAGTAAGCACAGTAACATTCTTTAGCTAGTATCATAACCTACCTAGCTAGTATAATAAATATTTCCTAGCACATGAATCATACAGCTAGCTTATAACCCTTCACCACAAAGTACCACAGGCAGTACAACCCCCTGGCACAATAAGTCCCTAGTTAGTAAAATATCACCCACCCATTTCCCCATACAGCTTGCAGTGGAGTCTACAGCCACCCATTACATTGTACTGCAGTTACTTATTTAAAACAAACAAGTTTAAATGTTTTTGATAGGCAGCCGATCATTACTCCAAACTCTCCATGAATTATCTATAGACAAGGCTCTTACTGAAGTGTATCAGTGGTAGAAAAAGTTAAACACAGTTCAAAAGAAGTAACCACAATGCTCCTAACTGTCTTTAAGAATGCAGCTGAAAGCCCCAAAGAGACAAAGTTGTTGCTAAGCAGATTTTTCATTTCATTTTCCAATTGCAGCATGGGACAAAGAAAGGAAGAATATGACTAGCATATTTTGGGCAATTTTGTATCTCTTAAAAAATATCACTTTGATAAGAGAGTCTATCACTTAGTATTATACACACGTAAATGTTAAACATTCATAAATTCATGGTAAGCATATTTAAGCATCTTTTTTATCCAGCTTTGTCATCTAGTTCCATTACCTTTTCCAATCCAATTCCAAGTTGGATATTAGGAAGCGACAACTAATGTTATTCTAAATGTTCCAAAGAACTATCCTGACTACAATTATTGTCTATCTCTCAGACTTACCCAAACCTGTCTAGAGCTACATTATGAATGTAACATTAAGAAAGCAGTGAGCTGAAAACACAATAATGTGAAATATGTAAATGATTGAGGAAATGCATTTCCCCACAATTGATGTGGATGCTTTAAAATGGGTTTTATTTATTGTGTAAATTACTGTCACCATAGTTGTATGATTATATAATAAAAGATTATAATACAGAATGGTGTTTCCAACAATGTCCTTGAAAACAAATGCATTTAAGCATCTCCTTCCATACCAGTGAGTATAATTTGACTTATGTAAAGAAAATGAAAATGTATCTAATCCACAATTTATTTACATATTGCTATTTGGATTTTTAAAGCGACAAACTCCAGTTATTCACATTATCATAACTCTCAAAACTACTGTGTGTACCTCGCTACTCTATTTTTCTGCTGGTACATCACTTTGGGGATTTTGTATATAATACATTAATAAATTTCATTAATAATCAGTAGAGTTTTCATTTAGTTTTTTTATAGTAATGACACCGAAATATGGTTTGAAAATGCAATGATTATTTTTTAAAGAAGTTTAACATGTTCACTTTACAAAGGTGAATGTTAACAGAAAATAGTTTTCTTTCATCTCACATCATTGTATGATTAGCATGAAGTCAGCACAACTTTATTCATAAGGCTAGATTCACACGGATAGTTTGAGGGTGACTTAAAAATCAAGTCAATGTGTGCTGTGGTTGCCCACTCTTTGTGGGTGGTCAGTGGGCGGTTGTCAATAATTGACTATCTCTGGAGGACATATGGGAGACCGATGTGTGATCAAGGTTCAAACATTGTTTGGTTGTATATGGTTTAGCTATAAGTAATTCTCTTTAAGAGAAAGTCAGAGCTATTTAATCTCCATTGTGTTGAGATTTGTAGATTTGAACCCGTACATAAATAGTTATCAAAACATTCCCATCCCTGCAAAATCTAAATAGGAAAGGAATTCCCCTCTGGTGGGACTTTGATTGCATGGTTTTGATTTCAATTTAAACTAGTTGTATCAACTAGTTGTATCTATAAAATCAAATTTATTGAAATCCAGACAGTGAACAACAAGACAATATTTACAACACCCCTGCTGTTGGTTCAATAACAGATTGACCCCCGCAGGTAAATATTAACAATAAAATAATTGACAGTACACAATTATATATGCGTATAGTACATAGCATCCAGAAACACCGACAAAAACACAAATGCACCACCGTGCTACCAGACTCCCAATAATTGTCACAATGTTAGGTACTTGCGCGACATGTTTTGCCAGAAAATCCAGACGTGTTTGACCCGGAACAGGACCATCCGATGTGGCCCCCCATATATGCTGGGGTCCTCCAAAGTATTGGGAGATCAAGTACCCGTATGGAAATGTGGCAATGTGGCATTGAACAACACAGATGCCACATTGCCATACGGGTACTTGATCTCCCAATACTTTGGAGGGCCCCAGCATATAGGGGGGTCCCTATCAGATGGTCCCGTTCCGGCTCAAACACGTCTGGATTTGCTGTTTATTTCCTTTGCCAATACAACCTATATACACCTGAGGTTCACGCAATTATTCAACTGGTACAAAGCCTGAGGAAGCCAGTAGGCGAAACATGTCGTGCAAGTACCTAACATTGTGACAATTATTGGGAGTCTGATAGCACGGTGGTGCATTTGTGTTTTTGTCGGTGTTTCTAGATGCTATGTACTATACGCATATATAATTGTGTACTGTAAATCATTTTATTGTTAATATTTACCTGCGGGGGTCAATCTGTTATTGAACCAACAGCAGGGGTGTTGTAAATATTGTCTTGCTGTTCACTGTCTGGATTTCAATAAATTTTATTTTATAGATACAACTAGTTGATTTAAATTGAAATCAAAACCATGCAATGAAAGTCCCACCAGAGGCGAATTCCTTTCCTATTTAAATCTCCATTGTGTTAAAATTTTGCCATAAGAGAACCAGGGCCAATGCAGATTATTCTATTCAAAGTATTTAATATCCTTGGCCATATGAGTTATTTATTTTCCATTTCTTTTTTTAATGGCTGTAAATTTGTTGTAAATACAGCAAAATGAATTACCAACAAGAGAGGAGGGGAAAAAAACTGCTGCACTTGCTGGAAACATTACAATCAGCCATTAGAGACTGTCGATTTTTGGGGTAAATTTGACCAACTGCAATTTGTGAGATAATTGCAAAAACCCTGAGCATTGTAGCATCACCAAATTTGCTGGAGATGTAGAGAAGGGTTAAGAGTATACTACAAAAAATAAAGTATAGTTCTAGCATATGTAGTTTGTGCATAAATTAGGTTCAAATTCAACTTTGAACTTAGTTTATGCAAAAACTAAATATGCTAGAACAATACTTTTTTTTCTTCAAATTTTGGTGCTGTAGGGTTGAGCTCATCAACAAAGCTTTATTCAGAGTAAAGGTGTCTGCTCTGTGTCATTTCCAGGAATTAAATCCAGGTTCTTAATCCACTCAGTAACTGCCATTATCAACGCAGATTCTCTACTATGCCTTTCCGGCTATTTCATACAGATAATGCATTTTATGCACCGTTATGATATCATTATTCACAGTAACTGAAATGTAGATTGTCAGAAATTATTCATGGTCTAAGTAAAATATGTAATGTACATGAGGGGATGGAGCAATTAGCAAGTACCCTCCATGAGACTTAACAAGGGGCCACTTCCTACTAAATATCTAAGATAGTTTCAGGCTAAATCGTCAGCAACTTTGAAGTGGCGGTTGATCCATTACAAAGCCCAAATTCTCATGTCAGTCATCTGGTATTAATAGCATGCCAAGGATCATTACGTGCTATAGAAGTGGAGAAGAGCTCAGAGCTGCCCAACTCTCTACCCTTCTTCTGGACATAATTTTTTTTTTACTTTAGAGGGGTTAATCATTTATTTTGATGCTGATGGGACATCATTGTTTACAGTCTTTTTCTGAGCTTATGGCTAGATATAGGCTTTTAGAACCTTTTTCATATCCCCAGGGCCATTAGCATTCATACTGGAGGATTTTCCGGGCCCCCCTTCCCTTGTTGAGCACGGAGGGGTGCTATTACAACCGCCCCTCCCGACCACAGTTGTTGAGGGGGGTGTAAATCCCGATCTGCTAGTTGCACCACCTCCCTTCCCTCGCCGCTCTGCGCAAGGCTGCTTTGGCAATTGGGTTGATTGGAAGCAGCCGGGGGCCCCTAGCTTTCAATCGCTTGGTCCCCCTAACTGCTCGGGCCCAGGACAAGACTCCCCCCTGTCCCCCCTGATGGCAGCCCTGCATATCCCTCCAAAAACAGCCCTTGTGGGTTTCCCATTTTCCATACCAAGGGAATGTATATTCGTTTTCGGGACCTTAAGTTCAGATGGCAATCACACCAAGCACACCTTTAAATTGGAGTTTATTATCCAGGAAAGTACACGCTCCTTAGCTGAACCACAGGAGACATTTGGGACCTATCCTAGTGATTAATGGAGATTCACACAGCTTAGCTTCTTTCTGAAGGGTATACAGGGTAGGGCTCAATTAAGTTCAGCTATAAATGGCATGGAAGACCTATGTATGGATAATTAAGATAAGACACATATCTACTTCTACTCCTGAAATTAACATATTATGGGTGCGTGACTTACAGAAGGAAGTCACCCCAGACTAGGCACTGCATTTACTGACTTAGGCACACACTTCCTTTATTAACACAATGACGCAGGAATTTAAGAATAAGTTCCTTTTCAGGAAGTGCAGGGTACCAGTACTCCTGGCAAGATTGTATCCCTCATTAATTAATGATTGCTAGAGAAAATGTGGTGAAAAGGGGCCTCTTACATCTGTTGTAGAACGGCCTTAAAATGGCAGTATTTTGAAGGGAAGTCCATAGAATTTTGCATGAAGTCTCATCCTTCCAGAGAGCTAAAAACCACATTGAAATGTTATTTCACTGTTCATACAAGTGTCTCCAAATACAAGTTCTCAGTAGTACAACATATGCTCAATGCTGCTTAGGTACTCATTATGTACCTCCTAAAACAGGAGCAATCTGCAAGTATAAAGGCTTATAAAAAGAATATTTTTAACATATGGTAATTTAATAGCTGTTTTATGTTTCTTTGATATGTAATATGTATACTGATTTGTTCTTGGATGTTCAGGTACATGTTTTTGTTTATATTTGTTTGATAAAAATTGGAAATAAAAAAAAAATAGATTTACAGTGGCTTGTTCTGAAATAAGTGGTTTTTATTTAGAGGTTCTCTCTGGACTTAAACATCAGTTAGTATCCATTAATACATTTCAAAGGTCTTGTAATTGTAAAATGTGTAATATATTAAAAACATATATGTTTTATAATGTGTAAAATAATCCTATATAGGATTACAGTTATATTAAACATACGCAATTTTACCTTTTTAGATTTTCATTGGATTCTATTTTGTGTCTGTATTTCTGATAACAACCCATGTATTCTCTTAGGATATGAACTTAAATTAGTATAAAAATGTCATAGGGGAAAATAATAGGTCTAACAGTTTTTCAATCCAAGTGCCACGATGCGCTGCCAATACATAAGCCTACTACATCACATTCAGGTAGATAATAACTCTCTTTTGATTTTTTTTGTGTCGTGTCTTGTGTGTACAGTAGAAATGCCAGTGGATTTGCTGTTCCCTGTATACCATCTGTACTAATAAACCATTACCCATCTGTGCAGCATGAGTTATCAGTGAAGTCACAGCCAAGATTTCCTTGTTTCCTGGCAAAAGTAGTACAATAAAGAAAACTACATTGCTGGATTCATGTTTATAGATTCCTAGAAACTGCTTTCATCAACATAAAGCAAAAGTGCACCAACATAGTTCACAGCCATATAATGTTATGGTATAGCACAGAATATCTGAAAAATAATAGTGCTATTATTTTCCTTTACTAACACATAAAACTCATAAAACAAAATATATTTCAGGCAATCTTTACTTAAAGTATTTAAAAAATAAAGACATCATGGCATTTGTAACAGATACTGTAAATCAGTTGAAAATGACACATGATCCATAAATAACTCATGTAAAGAATGGAAAGGGCTGTATTGTAAGGCAAGTCAAATATGATATGAGAATGAAGAACATTATACAGTGCTGCCTGAAAGTATGTGAACCCTCCAGACATGGTCACTGTTTGGGCAAAAAAACATTTAAAGAACCTTATTAGACATACATCTAAATCCCAATTTGTAAAGCCGAAATAGTGACACACACAAATAAGATATATTTTCATTATTTAAGTAAACAAAGGAGTTTTAGTCCCAAAAACCTGAAAATCTTACATGTTGCCATAAGTATGTGAACCCTGTATTAGTAGCTTTTGGCTCCTCCCTTTGCAGCCATTACTCCAACTAAACGTCTCCTGTAACCACTAACCAGTCTCTCACATCTGCTTATGGGATTTTTGCCCACTCCTCCTTGCAGAACTCAGCCAGTTGAGAGACGTTGAGGGACATCTGGTATGTACCAACTTTTTCAGGTCTCTCCACAACATTTCAATTGGGTATGTCCGACTTTGACTGGGCCAATCAGAGTGCGAATCCTCTTTCTCTTAAGCCATTCCTTTGTACTCTTGCTGGAATGCTTTGGTCATTGTCTTGTTGCATATATCTCTTCGTCCAGCTTCAACTCCCTGACTGATGGCAGGAGATTCTGGTCGAGATCTGTTTGATAACCCGAAGAATTCATTATTCCTGACAATATGGAGTCGTCCAGGCCCAGCAGCAGAAAAGCCACCCCAGACTTACATTCTCCATTCCACCGCCATACTTCACGTTGTGGAGAGGTTCTTTTTCTTCATATTCCGTGTTTTGATTTTCTTCTCGCAAACTGTCGGTTTTCTGATTGTGACCAAAATATTCTATTTTAGACTCGTCTGTCCAGAGAATGGACTTCCAGAAGGCCTCTGGTTTGTCCAAGTGCTCTTTGGCAAAGTTGAAACGGGCAGTTTTTGTGCTTTTTGAGAGCAGCAGAGCCTTCCTTCTAGCAACCCTCCCATGAATGTCATGGCTATTCAATTTTTCGTCTGATTGTAGACGCTCACATTTGTCCCATGCTGCCAGAGAGGCCTGCAACTCTCTAGAGGTTGATGTGTGGTTGGCCTGTTACCTGGTTATATTATTTTTCTGGTGCTTCTGGGTGATATTTTTGATGGCGTCCACTTCTAGGCAAAGTTGCTGTCATGTTGAAGGCCTCCATTTGTAAATTATTTGTCGTACAGTGGATTGATGGAGCTGCAATCTTTTTGGATGGTCTTATATGCCTTTCCCAAATGATTGGCTGTCACTACCCTCTTCTTATGTCCTCGGATATCTCCTTTGCTCTTGGCATTGTTGATTTGTATGGACCACAGTGGTTCATTTGGTTTCCTCACTCTTTTAATTAGTGCATGGCCAAACATTTTCCAAGTATGTTCATTCATTGGTCTGCTTAAGTGATTGATTAAGCGCCAGCCCGCCCGAAAGAGCGCCAGCCAGAAGCAGCCCAGGCCCCAGGCCTCGCAGAGCGCCCACTCCAGAGCCCGGCCCAAGGCCCGAGCAGCAGCCGAGCGCAAGCCGAAGCCCCCAGCCAAGGCCCCCCCGGCCAGCCAGGCGCTGCCGCCCAGCAGATGCCCCGTAGCAGACGTCGCCCAGCCCGCCCCCGCCCAGCCCCCAATAAGCAGCGTCCCAATGGCAGGCAGCGCACCAGTCGGCCTCGTACCGCTCGCACCCACTGGCTGTCGAAGCCCGCCGCAGAGCGCCTCGCGTGGCATGCCGCCCTACCGTCGAGTCCCCAGCCGTGGAAGGCATCCCCATGCCGTTGCCCGCACGCGGTAGTATCCCCCCCCATCCCCTCCCACCCCCGCCCATCCCATAGCCGCCCCACTGAGCTCCGCCGCGGGCCCCCCCCAGCCCCGGCCCAGCGTCCCGAGCACCCCCGCAAGAGCCGAGCAGCAAAGAGCCGCCGAGCCCCAGCCACCCCAGAGGCAAGCCGCAGCCCCCAGCGCTCAGCGCACCGCCCCCCACCCCCGCCGAGGCCCCAAGCCGCCCAGCCCAGCAGCATCCTCAGACCCGCAAGCCAGGGGAGGCTCAGCCCCCCCAGCAGCAGAAAGGCCAGGCCCGAAGCCCAGCCCCCGCAACGAACCCGCCGCCCCCCAGAAGGCAGCGACATGTGCAGCAGAGAGCATCCGATTCCAGCCCAGGCAGCAGCACCCAACAGCCCGCCGATCCCAAGCATCGTGCAGCCGCGCTCTCCTAGCCACAGATCCGAGCAGCCCCAGAGCCAGCCCCGAAGCAGCCCCCCAGCCTCCCAGCAAGCGCGCCAAGGTCTAAGCTAGCCCCAGTCCCCCCCCAAGCCCAAGCAGGGAACCAGCCGCCAATCAGGCAGAGCCCAGCCTGCCCAAGCAGCCAGGCCAAGCCCTCCCACAGGGGGTGCTGGGCCCCAGTCGCAGCCCCCAGCCCGGTGGCCCCCGGCGCCCCCCCAGCCCAGCCGTGTCCAGCATCGCCAGCAGAGCCAAGCCCCCCGCCCCCCCAATCCAGCCCAAGCCCTCCGCAACCCGGCCATCCGTTAATCATCCGCAAGCCCAAGGGCCGCCGCCCCGGCCCCAGCTAATCCCTACTCAAATCGCCCTCATCGCCTGAGCATCGAGTTCCCGGAAGGCCCCTAGCAAGCTCAGCCAGTATATCCCGATCGAGTCTCCCCCCCCAAGCAGTCCATCCCCCAGCAAATCCGCCATAAGCATGCCCGCCCGGCGCAGCCCGATTCAAGCCCAGCAGCCAGCATCCCCCCAGGAGCCCCCAGTAAGCCGCCGACGTGGCCCATCAGGCAAGATGCAAAGGCGCCGCCCCCTCCAGCAAGCCGCCCCGCCCCGAAGCAGCCGCAGCCAAGAGCCCAAATCCCCCCAGGGCCCAGCTCCCGCGCCCACCAGCATCCGCCGCCCGCAGCAGCCCGCCAACGAGCCACACTAGCCGATCAAGCCAGTCCAGCCCATCCGCGAGCCCCAGCCGTTGCAGCGCCATCACAGCCGCGCCCCGCCCCATATCGCATAGGCCCCAATCGGAAGCCGCGTCCCGGCTGCGCGCCAGATGCAGCCCCCCAAAGTCCGCCCCAAAGCCCAAGCCCCCCCAACGCTAAGCCCCCCCAGAAAGCCCCCAGCGGGGCAAGCCAAGCTCACGCAGCTCAGTTCCGCCCACCCCCGCCCCAGCGCCAGCATCCAAGCCCATCCATCTCCCAATCCTGCCATCAGAGTCCCTATCCTGCGCCCTCGTCCACGCTCCCGCGCCCCCGAGTTTGCCCCAAAGCCCGCCCCGCGAGAAAGCAGTCGCCCCCGGCTCCCAAGCAAAGCCAGCGGCCGCAGCGCAGGCCAATGCATATGCCTGCCAGCCCCTGCCAGATATAATCCCAGCTGTCCCCGCCGCGAGCGCGCCCCCCCTATCCCAAGGCAGCTCCCCTAGCAGGCAGGCCTGCATTCCACGCCCGCCCCCCAGCCTCGTCATCACCCTTCCCCCGTCCCCCATCGCCGAAGCCCGGGAGTCGCCATCCAGCTCCAGCCCCTAATCTCCATCCCCTCAATTAGCCACGCCAGAAGCAATGCACTAATCCCAGGAATTAAATCGGGGCATCAGACCCCGCAGGCCAATCAAAATCCAAGAGGGCCCAGGCCAAGCCATCCACAGAGACCATCAAGGCCTCGAGCCCCGATGATCCCCAGGCCCTATGCAGCAGTGTCGCCCCCAGATCAGCGTCATCCCATGGCCATAGTCGCCCTCCAGCCGCCCTCCCCCCTCGGCTAGCCAGCCCCCCCCCCCTGCCCCGCTTAAGCAAGTGGGTCAATCCCGGCCCGCCCAAAATACGCTTAAGGCCAAACCAGCAGTCGCCCCGGCCATGCCCCCACCCCTTAATCAGAGTTCCCCCAAGAGCCAGCCCAGCAAATCCGGCCATCAATCAGCCCAACGTTCAGCCCCCCCCCAAGCCAAGATGCCCGAGCAATCCCCAATGTTGCCGGGCAAGACAATGGAGCCCGCCCAAGCCTCCGGCCCGCAGCAGAGCAGCCCTCAGGCCAGCGCCCCCGCCCCCCCCCCCCCAGCCCCCTAGCCCCCCCGTCCAAGCCCATCCGAGCCCAGCCCCCGGAAGCAGCAAGCCGCCCAGCCAGCACCCAGCCTAGAGGCCAGCCCCCCTGAATCCTGAGTGCGAGCCCACCCCAGCCAGGCCGCCCCAATCGCCCAGGCCCCCCCCGCAGCCGCCCCATTGCCAGGGGCCCAGAGCCCCCCAGTCCAGCCCAGCAGCAAGCAGCCGCACAGTCAGCAGCCCCCCCCCCCCCAGCCCCCACGCAAGCCGAGCCCAGCAGCCCCCCCCTATACCCCCACCGCCCAGAGCAGCCCCAGGCCAGCCGCAGCAGGCCAGCCTCAAGCAAAGGCCTAGGAATCCCAGAGCCAAAAGTATCAAGCCCCCCCAGCCCCACCCCTGCGACTAATGCCCGCAAGCCTAGCAGCAGAATCCGTCCGTGCCGAGCCCCAAGCAGCAGCAAACAAAAGCCCAAGCCAAGCGGCGCAGAGATCATCCAGCGCAGCCCCGCATCCCCCCCCGACGCCAGGTCCCCCCCGGCCGGAGCCAGCCCCCAGCCCCCCCCCCCCAGCCGCCCGGCCCGCAGAAGCCCAGATCAGCAGCGCCGCCCGCACCAGCAGGCCCAGGGCAGCGCCCCAGCCACCAAGCCCATCTCCCCAGCAAGCCCGACAGCCATAAAGAGCCTCATGCCATTAAGCCATCATCCAGCCCCCAGAAGCCAGCCACCAGACGCAAAAGCGACAGGCCGCTCGCGCCCAGCGCGGCGTGCCCCCATCCCAGAAGCCAGCCCAGCCGCCCAGGCCCAGCCCCACCGAGCCCCCATAAGCACAAGCGCCAGTCAGCCCCAAGCCCGCGCCACAAGCCACCCCATTAAGCATCAAGGTGCCAGCATGCCCAGCCCCCGGACCCCGTATAGAGCGCCCAGCCAGCCAAGCAGAGGAGGATGAGCATGCAGCACCAGGCCGCCAGCCAGACCCCAGCTAAGAGGCCAAGCAGCCCAAGCCGCCCCCCGCCGCCAAGCCCCATCGTCCACAGTCCTAGGCAGAATCCCCGGCCAGCCCAGGCAAAAAGCCCCCACGCGAGCCAAGCCCCCCCATTAATCCTCCAGCCGTCGCCAGCCCAGAGCCCCCCGCAGCCCAAGCCCAGCCGCAGCAGCAGCGCCATAGCCGCCCCATAAGCCCCCCCGCCCAGGCGCAGCCGCCGCGCTAGCACCAGCATGCCCCCCGCTCGCCCAAGTCAGCAGCCCAGATCTATCCCCCACGCCCCAGCCCCCACCCAAAGTTGTTTTTGCGTCTTTACTTCACTTAACCAATTCAGCTGGGGGTTCCTCTTTTGCCATACACTAAGTCATGTTTCATTTTTTTGGGTCTTAAACAAAACCTATAACAGTACTGCAATTGATGACATATATCTGACATTTCTGATAACACTGGTGAGATAGAATGAGAAAATCATGGTTAAACACAGAAACATCTACACCACTTGAGGGGTTCACATACTTTCAAGCAGCACTGGGTTCATGCACAGCTAGATATCAGTGGGTCAACCAACAGATCTGTCACCTCCCAGTCACCCGCTATCATAAAAAACACAATTGTACCTCAACTACTAAACATCCAGCACCAGTATAACCACATCAGTACAAAATTGTATTCATGGCCCTTCTGGCTTCTCCTCGCCCTCCTTCTGTACAATTACAGTTTAAAAGAAGCAGTGCCATGAAGGTTGCACAAGATCAGATCAGCATTTCATTTTTTCTATTAAATGGAAAGGATGAAAGGGCAGTACTCTAATGTGCCCTCTGCAATAGGAAACACTGGAGGTTGCGTTAGTTGGTTGTTGCAGAAATAACACTGTGCAGATCTTAGATAGATGAATATGAAATAGTCTTTTTGTCAACAAAAATATAGCACCTGTATCAATCAGTGAAGCCACCTATACACACGCAGTCAATTGGCCAAAAAATCTGTGCCAGCACTAATTTCTCTGAAGAACAGAAAAACACGAGAAGAAGAACACGAGAACAGCCACTGCTGCAGACACAACAGAGAACACTTCAAAAGAACACAAGAACAGCTGCTACTGCAGACAGGTATTGTGGATCAGCTGTCTGCTCTGTATTCTCGGCTCCGTCTGCCCCCCTGTTCTAAGCGTAGTCCTTTGGTGGCCGAGAACACAGAGGGGACATTACTTTGGACACTGGTATCCATTCAAAGTAATTAAGTCGATCTCAGAATAACGGACATGCCCGTAATGGCTTAGATCGATTTGGTGGCCAATTTTGGGGTTTAAGCAGGGAACCGGCGGCTCGATATTGGAGCTGTCCGATGTTCCCTGCAGCAGCCTGATGATGTTATCACGCTGCTGTCAGATAGCTCTGCTGTCTCTTCAGCTCAGCCGATGCTTTGCATGGAGACCCGCGGTTTCCATGCAAAGCAAAGGACATTGACCGTGATTAACGGTCATGTCCGATATCCGAAAACTGGGATGGCCGCATATGGTATGGGCCAGATAGATGTCTGTAAGTGCGCACAGGGCTTGACGCGGACATTGATCTGGTCCATATCTGCATGTGTGTACCCAGCTTTATGCACCAGATTTTTTGGCAGATCGACCACCGTGAGTGTGCACGCCGGTCAAACGGCCAAAACATTGGGTGGAAATCTTAAGGTGCTTTAATCAGTGAATACATCTGGATAAAGTTGGAATAGCTTAATGGCAAGTTCTGGCTACTGGTACTGGTTAAGTACAATTAAGCCAATAAATAAGATGTGACTTTCTTGTACAATTTTTACCTTCTCAGACAAATTACAGTGCTACATAACTTGAATCCCCAGAGTTGAGATTTAATATCCATGGCCAAGAACATTACGAAAACATACAAGTTGAAAACAGGTGACCCATTTTAAAAAAAAATATGAAATGGTAACTAATGGTTAGTTAACATCTATGCCTATGAAGATAAAGGAACTCTACTGTAAGAAAATTATTAAACAAGTGCCTAAATGACTCTGTAATTCACAAAGTTAATGTTATCTAGTCCACGTACAACAGGATGCATCAATTCCAGGGATACCTGGGGTAAGCAAAGTTAGGGCCATTCATATCTTGTTATTGGGCTGCTAAGGCAACTTTAAGGCTATGCAAATCCATTCTGAATAAAGCTGTGTGTAATGAGCTTTTATCATCACGATTCTGCTCTCTACTTGATATATGGTATAATTCCGAGGTAGAATCTCCTGCCTTCTTTAATTTTTAATGCCTATCTAGAGCAGATTAAAAAAAATGACCTGGGGGGGACTATTTAATCATCGGATACTGGTCTGTAGTCATCAAGGTTGTTGTGATCTAATTCTTTTATGGAATATAAATTAATAAGTACCCATCAACTATTTGCATTTTTAAAATGGTATTCAAACAATATATATACATAAATGTGACACAATTGTCTATTAAAATATACTGCAATAAATTGAAACGTATTGTTAAAAAAAGATAGATATTTATCCTTGTACGTTAAGTGGTTTTATGTGCTTTACAGGAAAGTTTGCTTTCATCATCTTAGAAATGATCTCTACAAAATGTAATATGTTTATCAAACATCTAAAAACCATCAATTATCTAGCACACAATCAATTTGTCCTATGCAAATGAAGTATTGTAGCAGCATCCTTTAAGTCTAGTATTAGCATGTTAGTATTATTTACAAAAGGTTTACATGAAATGCATTTATACATATTAGTTTGTGTGTGTGTCCTTTACATTTATAAATATTAGTTTGTGTGTGTGTGTCCTTTACATTTATACATATTAGTCATCTATGGCTGGCTTTAGTCTAGTATTAGCATGTTAGTATTATTTTCATAAGGTTTACATGCAATTTTTTTATACATATTAGCATGTGTGTGTGTGTGTCCTTTACATTGGTACATATTAGTGTGTGTGTGTCCCTAACATTTATACATATTAGTGTGTGTGTGTGTCCTTTAAGTCTAGTATTAAGCTAGCCATACACGGCACGGATTCCCTGGCTGATCGATTCACCATCCGATCGATTCCGGCGATTCCGCCGGGATCCTCAGGTGTGATCGATCGGCCAATTAAGGAATCCGATCGCTGCATACCACCTTGTCCTGCCGGATCCGTGTCCGATTGATCACCTCCCGGAATGCAACTCCCGCTGATCTGGGCAGAATCGGACCCGAAAGACCAACATGTTGGTTCTCTGGCGGATCCGATTCTGAGCCCCCGATCGGTCGGACCCGATCGGACGGACAAGGTGGGCTGCACGGGATTCCGGCCCGATCGTTTCGCGTGCACGCGCCCGGAATCGATCGGGCCGGAATCCGGTGCAAATCCGACCCGTGTATGGCAGCCTTTAGTCTTAGCATGTTAAGCCGGCCATAGATGGGGCGATTCCTGGGCATAGTTGCAGACAAACGCCCGCAGTGCGCGCTCCCGCCAAACGCACAATGGTCGGTCGCCGGCAACTATAGTGGAGCCCACCTTGAGGATCCGACCCAAAAAGCGATTGCACGCAGATCCATCCTGCTGGTTCTTTTTGTGGCCGATCCTGTTGTAGGCAGTTAACTTGGAGGTGGAGTTAATTGGCTACAATGTAACAGGAATCTTCCAAGTTGGTGGAGCACACAGGATTCCTGTTAGTTCAGTAGCCGACTCCTCACAGCGTGGTGACGTCACCGCGCTGCAATGAGTCTGCTACAAGCCGGCCATGGATCGAGGTGTCTATGGCTGGCTTTAGTATTATTTACAAAAGGTTTACAACCAAAGTAAGTTTTATTAAAGTAGGTTAATGTAGAATACTCTCCACAATTACAAGTAATATTAACCTCCCTAGCGATATGCCCAAACCCAGTTCGGGCAAAGGGACGCTGCAATTAGCGATACGCCCGAACTGGGTTCGGGCACAGCATGGGAGCTCACCTGGTCCGGCCGCCATCTCGATCTTCTTACTCGCCGGCTTCTTCCGGGACCCGGAGTGACGCTTGACGCCACGGAGGCGGTACCCGGTCTTAAAGAAATTTTTTTTCTTTTTTTCATTTTTTAAATCTTTTTTTTTACTTTTGGACTGGATGAGATAAATGCCTTTCTATAATCCAGTTCAAAAGTG